>JAMPIV010000027.1:0-454650 GCA_024509875.1 Oreohelix idahoensis | reverse complement strand
GTCCCTTATACACAACATTATTTTTGACAGCCATAGATTGGGTGATGCACCAGAGAATAGAGGGCAGTCCAAGAGGAATTAGATGGACGTTTTCTACACTGGAAGATCTGGAATATGCAGATGACATTGCACTACTCGCGCATTCACATCAACGCATCCAAGAAAAATCTGATAGACTGAATAAGTATGGCCAGCAGGTTGGTCTGAACATCAATCTGAAGAAGACAGAGGTCATGACACTAAATGTGGGCAATCCTGAGCCAATAACAATAAGGAACCAGAAGTTAGAACACACAGACACATTTACTTTCCTAGGATGCATTTTAACACCTGACGGCGGAACAAGCAAGGACATTAACTTACTTACTTAGTCGTTCCCCTTCTACCGCGAGGTGTAGAGGTTTGGAAGAGAGAGCGCCAGACCATTCTATCAGCTGTCTTCTTCCTGGCCTGGTTCCATTCTAGTCCTCGGTCCTTCAAAGATTGTCTAATGTTGTCCTCCCAGCGGACTCTGGGTCGTCCTGGAGGTCTGGATCCCTGGCTCTTTGTTTCCCATGCTTGTCGTGGTAGCCGATCTTCTCCCATTCTGCAGACATGGCCAAACCAAGGACATTAACAACAGAATGAATAAAGCGAGAACAGCCTTTGCTAGTCTCAACCACATTTGGAAGTCTTCCCAGTACAGCACAAACACCAAATTAAGACTGGTTGAGAGCTGTGTACTTTCTGTGCTTCTCTATGGTGCGGAATGCTGGAGAGTAACAGAGAAGGAAATGTCAAAACTGTCCTCCTTCCACACAATCTGCCTAAGGAAAATTCTCCGAATCTTTTGGCCGAATACCATCAGCAACCAAGAACTACTTATTCAGAGTAACCAGGAGGACATGCACACCATCATAGCTGGCAGACGCTGGAGTTGGGTTGGCCACCTGCTCAGAAGGGACCCTGATACCATCACAAGAACAGCTATGCTATAGACCCCGAGGGAAAGTGAAAGAGAGGCCAACCAAAAACAACTTGGCTGAGAACTGTGGAAGCCGAGATGCAAAGAATGAACCAGAGTTGGGGCACTGTGCGAAGAATGGCCGCCGACCGAGCAAGGTGGAATCAATTTGTTGCTGCCCTACAAGACACCACCAGGCTTGATGGCCACTGACTGCTTTGATGGTTGATGGCTATGGATCAAAGAAGAAGAAGAGAAAAAGACTTCACACAAAATATACAAGTCACACTGCTTCTTCTTCTTCTTCTTCTTCTTGCGATCGCATCTTTGATGATTACACCGTCAGACGAGTTCTCATGATGAATTCGACTGTTGTTTGAAGTTCCTCTTTAACTCCATATAGCTTTGAGTTTAGTGTTGAGTCATTGGGCCAGTATATCTTTCTTAACTGTTCATACAGAGGACAGTCCTGTAGAACATGCTCAGCCGTTTGTTCGTTTAATCCACATGTGCTGTGGCGAGAGGTTTTATTTGGCTCTTGGATCAGTATAGTACTGAAAATTACAGAAATAGAATTTCTGCAGAAAATGGTGAAGTCCCAGTGTCTGAGAGGACTACTGGTATCACAAATTAGTTACGGCTGTGAATGATCTGATCTCGAAACAATAGTAGAGAGGAGACGACATAAAGTGCCACCTCCGCTGTGTAACTAACTGTGATATTAAACAAAACAAGGAAACAGATTTTTACTTAACAATGATAAAATTGACAAGTCTTCAAATACAATTTCCTTATATTTTATTTAGTATATACACTATCTACTCTTGTGCTGAAGGGTGAATGTTGAAAAAATGGAACGTAATGAATTTGTAAGTTTACATATATTTTACAAATATTTATATTTATATAGACAACAAGTTTTCCAATTATAGGAACAAAAATTATATCAGCTGTGCTGTTAATTAAGGATATAACACTTCTCAGCTATGCTATTAATTTTGTCTCTTGCTATGTTAATCGTCACACAGAGGGAGTAGCCATCTTAATGACACAGAAAGCAGCAGCATCGCTTATCAGCTGGGTACCTATTAATGAGAGGCTAATATTAGCTAGATTTCAGACAAGATTTTTCAAGCTCTCAATTGTACAATGTTATGCACCAACTAACGACGCTCTTGATACCACAAAAGATGACTTCTATGAAGCACTTCTAAGTACCATCAACACAATACCCAAGCATGACATAATAGCAGTCATGGGCGATTTTAACGCCAAAGTAGGTGACAACAACGATGGAGTACAAAGATATCTCGGTACTCATGGCATAGGCTGTATGAATCAAAATGGCGAAAGACTTCTAGAACTTTGTGAAATATCAAACCTCGTTGTGGCAGACACCATCTTTCCACATAAGAATATCCACAAGATAACATGGAATTCACCTGATGGCAGAACTAAGAACCAGATAGATCACTTCTGCATAAGCGCAAAATTTCGCTCATCAGTTCAAGACGTCAGAGCATACAGAGGTGCAGAGATCGGAAGCGATCATAACCTCTGCATAGCTAAACTGAGAATTAAACTGAAGAAGTTATACCAACCGAATAAAAATAGAAGAATAGATGTACACAGACTGCAATCAAATGATATAAAGGAGGAATATAATGTAAAAATGAACAACTATTTCGATGCTTTAGGCAAAATTGACAACGATATCACCACCAAGACAATCGATACTAAATGGGAACAACTGAGAACAGCAATGACAGAAGCAGCTGTAGCGACCACCGGATACCTAGTACATAAAAAGAAAAAAATGGATGAGAGAAGATACTTGGGATAAAATACAAGAAAGGAAAACAGCAAAACTTAAAAACTACTAGCGGCAAGTACACATAATGCAGTTGAATCTTGCAAACTAACTTATAACTTGTTAAATAAAGAAGTGAAGACAAAAACTCGAAGAGATAAAAGACATTTCATCAATGAACTGGCCGTAGAAGCTGAAAATGCTGTAAGAACTGGTAATAGTAGGTGCCTTTATCAAATTACAAAACAACTATGTCACCAGCCTACTGCTATGGAAACACCTGTTAAAGGTAAATTAGGGAATTCAATACCAACAGAAAAAGAACAAATGAAAAGATGGGCTGAGCACTTCATGGAGGTGCTAAACAGACCACCACCAACAATAACACCTGATTTTAATAATGAAACACCCACAACCACCTTGCCAATAACTTGCGATGAATTCACGCTGGACGAGATCAAACAAGCCGTTAAAAGATTAAAAAATTTTAAAGCTGCTGGAGTTGACGAAATTTCAGGGGAAATGATTAAAGCAGTTAATGACAACAACCTCTTGAGAATTTTAGATATTATAAATGAAGTATGGAGAGAAGAACAACCACCACAACAATGGAAAGACAGTATTATTGTAAAGTTACCGAAGAAAGGTGATCTATCAGACTGTAATAACTGGCGTGGTATATCTCTATTATCAGTACCTGGAAAATTATTATGTTGCATGATGTTAGAAAGACTTAAATTGCATGCTGACGAAAAGATCAGAGAAGAACAAGCGGGTTTCAGGCCGAAACGATCATGTATTGATCAAATATTCACGCTAAGAACAATTATAGAAGAATCAGTGGAAATGCAATCGCCACTTATTATCACCTTCGTCGATTTTCAAAAAGCCTTTGATAGTCTACACCGCCCATCATTGTGGAAGATACTTACAATCTATGGTTTTCCAACAAAATATGTGAATATAATCAAAGCGCTATATGACAATGCAAGATGTTGTGTTAGAACAAATAAAGGGAATACAGAATGGTTTTCAGTAGAAACAGGGGTGAAACAAGGCTGTATTATGTCACCACTACTTTTTGGAATAGCTATTGATTGGGTTATGAGAAACTATACCCACAATGAACAATTAGGTATAAAATGGACAAATGGAAAATTCCTGGGGGACCTGGATTTCGCAGATGATTTAGCATTCTTAAGTTCAACACCCAGACAATCCCAAGAAGCAGTAAATAATTTGTGTCATCTCTCGGTTAAAATAGGTCTCCAAATAAATGCCTCTAAAACTAAAGCTATGAACTTTTCTAACAAGACCTTTGATATCATCTTGAACGGGGAAAAACTACAGAAAGTTGAAAGTTTCAATTATTTAGGCAGTAAAATGACTCAGGATGGTGACACAACAAGAGAAATTCATACTAGAATTGCTTTGGCAGCTAGCGCCTTCAATAGATTATCTAACATTTGGAAATTACGATCATTGAATATACATACCAAGCTTCGTCTGTTTAATTCAAATGTTATCTCAGTGTTAACATACGGCTGTGAGAGTTGGAAAATAACAAAAATCATTGGAGAACAAGCTGAATACATTCGAGAACAAATGTCTTAGAAAACTCATGAACATCAGTTGGAAAGAATTCAAGACTAATCGACAAATAAGAGAAGACTAGGCAGAAATATGTCTCCGACTATATAAGGAAAAGACGATGGTCATATATCGGTCATGTCCTACGAATGCAAAACAACAGAATACCACTACAGGCGCTCACTTGGGTTCCTGAGGGTAAGAGGAAAAAAGGAAGACCAAAAGAAACACTCAGAAGAACAATAATAAGAGAAGGAAGAACGTTGGGCCTAAATAATGTGCAAGAGCTAAGAGGAGTGGCGTCACAACGAACAAACTGGAGAGCACTGGTTTCTGCCTTATGCGCCGTGTTTGGTGCTTAAAGAATTTATTATTATTATTATTATGTTAAGTCACTTTCTCATCACTGACAGTTTCTATGCTCACAATGCTGACAGAAATGGTACGAATGTGTACTCATCTCTTAAAACGTTCTGTTCTCCTTAGTTTGGTTCACACCACTCCTGCTGAGGCTCGTTACTTTAGCCCACCCAAGACTGAGGGGGACTAAAGATGTAGCTTCTGTACAATCTCTATGCTCCTGTGAAGTTCCAGGCAGCGGGATTGACTCGAACATACGACCTCAGGTTTTTTAGGACACAAATAAACCTGTAACAAAGCAAAAATAGGGGCTAATTTCTGTCCTCAAGCCCACCTATTTCTAGTGTGAGTGAAATGAGCGTGTCTCAGATGTATGCATGTAGGATGAATGACAACATGGCTCAGTATGATTTAGCAATAGCGAGACAAGACATGTGTCTACTTGCAAAGCATTCTTTCTGATAAACTAATACATGGATACATTCAATAATATAGATTCAATACATGAATACATTTAATACATGAATACATCCCATAATATAAATCAATACATGAATAAATCCAATAATAGGTACACCTAGGTGTAATACAACAATGTCCTTCCCCCTATACTATACCACGTCCTCTCTGTCAAGTGCTATACTAGCTGGTAACATATCCTAACAATATTGTTATGTTCTTATGATAGGAGTATATGAGACGAGGACTGTTTGGTGATATATCAGGTGGGAGTTATAGGAGACAATAGATTGAAGTTAGATGCGACAATAGATTGAGTCCTGACAAGGACTGTTTTGGTTATATTGCAGTTGGAGTTAGATGAGACAATAGATTGAGTCCTAACAAGGACTGTTTTGGTTATATTGCAGTTGGTCTTATCTGAGACAATAGATTGAGTCCTAACAAGGACTGTTATGGTT
Source organism: Oreohelix idahoensis (assembly GCA_024509875.1). NCBI lineage: Eukaryota > Metazoa > Mollusca > Gastropoda > Stylommatophora > Oreohelicidae > Oreohelix > Oreohelix idahoensis. Next base: position 449,027 of record JAMPIV010000027.1, on the reverse strand, counting down.
ATATTTGCAGTTTGGAATTATCAGAGACAATAGACTGAATATAGGAGACAATAGATTGAAGTATGAGTCCTATTAGTCTTCGTCTATTCAATCATATACATTCATAGGGAACCCAAAATATATTAAATATATACAGGTGTAGGTAGTATAATGACACACAACAAATACCAACATTATATGCCTGCTGAAGGCCTATTTTCCTAAAGGTTATCGTAAATTTATAATTACCCTCCAAGATTTAAAAAACGGCCAGTTTGACTCGACTAGTGAAGTAGGTTGCAGGTCGATGCCCTCAGGTAAACAATCAATCAAGGTGACAGCTTCTTCCTCTTCAGTCAGTATCTCTGGCGTCAAGTTCGGGATTGCGTGTTTAGCATAAAAAATTCCGCCCTATTATATAGGCAGGTAACTGCTTAAGAAAGGCTTTCGGTTGGTTCCTGGCGGAGCAAAATGATTGGTTTCCTCCGGTTTCGTCTTTTGCTCATACAGCCTAATTTTATTCAGTTTTTAGCTGCCATCTTGCGTGAACTGCGTGAACAGTATAATTTATTCTGTCTTAGAGACTGGTGAACGGTGCAAGTTGATTGGTTGAAGCAAATCTGTATCTCGACATAGTGATTAACAAAGTAGTGGGTTACACTTCGTTTCACGACATAGCCCCCTCCTTTCCTAGCTGTGACTTGTCATAGCTGACGTGTAAACCCCTGCTGTGGTTAATCCTTTTGCGTCTGTCCTTCCAGAGTACTAGGGTGTCGACTTAAAAAATCAGCTCCTACATTGTCTCTTCCCGGAATGTAATTCACGGTAAAGGAATAAGGCGCCAGAAGCAGACTCCACCTTAACAATCTCGAATTTAGCTTTTTAGATGCAGCCAAGAATGTTAAAGGTTGGTGATCGCTTTGGACAATGAAGTGTGTCCCATACAGATAAGGTGAAAATTTGTTGATGGACCAAATTAGAGCTAAACATTCTTTCTCTATGGTCGAGTAATTCAACTCAGCTGCATTCAGCTTCCTACTGGCGTAGGCGACTGGTAAAAGTTCCTCCGGCTGGGCTTTTGATTTCTGCAAGAGAGTTGCACCAATACCTATACTGCTAGCGTCCGTTCTTAATACAAATTCCTGTGTGATATCGGGTAGTGTAAGGATGGGTTTGCTGGTGAGTTTTGCTTTTAGCTCTGTGTAAGCTTTTTCACAATCAGCATTCCATTGGATTTTATCAGGCTGTCCTTTCTTCGTTAAGTTAGTTAATGGTGCACACAGAGAGTTAAAGTGGGGTATGTACTTCTGATAGAACCCACATAATGACACGAATGATCTCACATCTTTCTTCGTTTGAGGTCTGGGTGCCTTCTTTAGCTTCTCTATATTCTTTGGGTCAGGAGACATATGACCTGTAGAAATAGTGTGACCTAGGAATTCCAACTCCTTACAACCGATATAGCACTTGGTTGGACGTGCAGTCAATCCAGTTTCTCTCAGTCTGTCAAACAACATGGAGAGCGCTACTATATGCTCTTCAAATGTGTTTGTAGCAACAAGAATGTCATCCATAAAGTTAGTGATATGGGGATTTTGTAGAGGTTCCAATAATTTCCTCATCATTCTTGAAAAGATACTGGGAGCATTTTTCAGCCCAAAAGGTAGTACATTAAACTCGTAGTGTCCGTCTGATGTACTAAATGCCAGCATTTTCCTAACTTCTGGTTTCACTGGTATTTGGTAGTATCCCTTGCTTAGATCTACCTTCGATAAATACCTAGCCTTACTCAGTGTAGAGAACAGCTGGTTGGTGTCAGGTAATGGGTCCACCTGAGATTCTGTGATCGCATTAAGCTTCCGGTAGTCAATACATAACCTGTGTTCACCACTCGGCTTTCTCAATAGCACCACACTTGAGCTATAGGGAGAGTCTGACTTCGAGATAATTTTCTCCTTCAACAGATAATCAACTTCCTCCCTTAGTGCTTGGGCTTTCGCATAGGGTATAGGGTATGTTCTCATGCATACTGGGGTAGGGTCGGTAACCTTCATGTCGTACTCTAACAGATTCGTACGACCTGGCTTATCTGTGAGCACATCCGCATGGGTTTCCAACACTTTCTGAACCCTCTTCTTCTGCTCTGGAGTTAAATGTTCACTAATATTTACTTGAACATAATCCTCTGTAGTTGTGAGTGGATACTCCATAGAGTGAAGTGGTTCACCGTGCATTTCTGTTGCAATGGCTAGGGTCATAATATGTGCAACTTCTGATGATTCCTTGTCATAGTATTTTTTAAGAAGATTGACATGATATACCTTCTCCTTTCCTTTCTTGTCAATCTTATAATTGGTCCTGGAAAGTTTCTCCAGTATGACATAGGGTCCCTGCCATCCAATCTGCAATTTATTATTGCTGCTTGGCAACAGTAATAACACCTTTTCACCCACCTCCAGTTCCCTATCCTTTGCTTTTTTGTTGTAGTACGCAGCATGCTTCCTCCTGGCCTGTCTTAAGTTATCATTGGCCAGTTTCCAACCTGCTTTCAATCGAGATGTCAACTCGTTGACGTACTGGTATGCGGAAGTCACTGTTTCCTCTGCCTTTTCATCAGTCCATGTCCGCAGCAATGCTTCCAGTGGACCTTTTATTGGTCTTCCAAACAACAATGTAGCTGGAGCCAATCCAGTTGAGTTGTGGGGTACTTCCCTATATGCAAATAGTGCAGCGGGTAAGTATGTATCCCAAGTATCAGGTTTTTCACTCGCCAGCTTTCTAAGGATTGAAATTAGCGTACCATTGAACCGCTCTACTTGACCGTTCCCTTGGGCATGGTAGGGACTACAATGATAGTGCCTGGCTTGAAATATCCTGAATACTTCTTGTGTTAGCTTTCCCTTAAACTGAGACCCATTGTCAGTCAATATCTGATGCGGGAAACCTAATCGGGTAAATATTGTCAACAGGGCCTCTGCCACGTGCTTTGAATCTATAGCTGACATGGCCACTGCTTCTCCCCACATAGAGCAAGTATCAACCAAGGTTAAGATGTAAGCATTTCTCTTCTTGGTCCTAGTGAGGGGTCCAACAATATCTACTGCAACACGTTCAAAAGGGGTTCCCATAATAGGCATTTCTCCCAGTGTTGCTGGTGCAGTCCTATGCTTAGGAGCTACTCTTTGGCATTCTGGACAGGATCTTACATATCTTTTTATGTCCTCTGTAATTCCTGGCCAGAAGTAGTGACAGGCTATCCTTTGTCCAGTGGCCCCTATTCCCATATGTCCACTGAAGGGTATAGCATGTCCTAGCGTCATAACCTTCTCCCTGTAAGATTTTGGCACTACAAGCTGTCCATGCCCTTTAGGTCCTGTTCCAGCTTTTCTGTATAGTAGGCCATTCTTCATATACAAGTCTCCTTTCTCTGGAGGGTTATGTGCTTTAGGCAATTTGCCAAAACAAGGCTTCAACGTGCTGTCTGCTGCTTGAGCCTTTTTCATCTCTTCTGGATGAGTATTGATAGGATTCTCCTCCATTTTCCTGGAGCTTTCCCTGGTCTGGACTGTTGCCATAACTACGGGTTTTATAGGTTCTCCAAGGAAAACATACCTACACCCAAAAATCAAAGGGTAAATAGGGTCGTCCATCACTGCTGCTTTGATTTCTCCTTCCACATAGCGAGATCTTATGTTGATTCGGGCTATGGGTAATGTCATGGTTCTTGCTCCCTTGATCGGTCCTCTGATTTCCACTGTTTCTGTGGTTATCTGGTCAGGACTCACTAGAGAAGAGCACACAACTGAATCAAAGTCCAATCCTGTGTCATATAAACACAGTACTTGAGTGCCATTCACGGTCACTTCCTCACAGACAGGGGGATGATGGAAGTCTTTCTGACTTACTGCCATTTCCTTCCTTCCCTGATTCCCTGTTGTAAGACATGCAGCATGATGAGGAGGATTCTTCCTTCTGCAGTCCGCAGTATTGTGGTTACTCATTAGACAAGTTTTACACCACTTTCCTTCCTTCCGGTAAGGTGTCTTATCCGATCTTAGAGGGTTTTTGTCCTTTTGGTCAAATCTTTGTTTGTTCCTTGTGGTATGGTCCTTTTGTTCATATTTGGTATAGTTTTGTGATGATTTGAAGTTTTCACCCTGCTTCTTCTTATTTCCTAATAATTCTGCCTGAGCTGCTTGATATCTCTCAGCAACAGTTACAATATCTTCCAATCTCTCTGCTCCTTGTTCCATGATAAACTTCCTCATTTCTTGAGGCATGGACTCTTTCACTTGCTCCATCATTATCATTTCTTTCAGATCCTGACACTTCCCTAAACTACTCCATTTTTCCAAATAGGTTTTCCAATCTAGCAGAGAATTGGTGATAGTTTTTCTCCTGGAAGAAGTTTAGCTGTTCGGAATTTCTTTCTATATGATTCTGAGTTCTTTTCATATCTCACAAGCAGTGCCTGCTTCAGGATTTCATAATCTTCCTGGTCATCTCTTGAGAGCTTCAAATACACATCGTAGGCCACACCTCTCAATCCCTGAGATAGTTTAAGACTCCATTTTTCTTTCACTAAGCCATAGGTAGTGGCTAGTCTTTCGTATCTATCCAGGTACGACTCATGGCGTCTTCTTTCTCAACAAATGGGTCCAGATGAAAATTCATGGCCCCACTTGAGGTGCTCTGGCTGGAGCTACTCTCAGAGTGAGGTGAGCTACCACCAATATTGCCAGTATTTGCCTGAATTTCAAGCTCTTTTAATCTCAACTGATGGTCTCTCTCTGCTTGTAATTTCCTTTCCTCAGCTTCTAACCTTTTAGTTTCTCTTTCAGCTTCCAGTCTTTTGTCTTCTCTCTCAGCTTCCAGTCTTTTGTCTTCTCTCTCAGCTTCCAGTCTTTTGTCTTCTCTCTCAGCTTCCAGTCTTTTGTCTTCTCTCTCAGCTTCCAGTCTTTTGACTTCTCTTTCAGCTTCCAGTCTTTTGGCTTCTCTTTCAGCTTCCAGTCTTTTGGCTTCTGCTTGCAACCGCCTTTCTTCAGCCTCTAATTGCAACTTTCTTTCTTCCCTATCCATGTGTTTGTCCACTTCTGTTGTGACATACTGAGTAAGAGCATCACCTGTCATATTTAATTCCTTACCCATCTGCATGATCGCAGTCCTGAACTTCACTAGATCAGCCATGGCGTTACTTAGATAGGGTATGTATATTTACTATAACCAATTATTGTAATTAAACTTAATTAATTTAAATGAACAAAAAATTTCCGTGCAACTTTGTGAGCATCAACTATTTACTGAGTACTAAATGGTACTCCTCCTAAGAAAATAATTTTGTTAAAAAATCCTATAATGATTTTTTTCAACAAAAAAAAATTATTTTCTTATGTTACCTATGGTTGGCACAAGTTAGAGTGTAGATAGATGAATAGACTAAGTATGGCTCAAGATATACAGAAATATCCCAGGAACGAGCCCCCAGTGTGGCGAGAGGTTTTATTTGGCTCTTGGATCAGTATAGTACTGAAAATTACAGAAATAGAATTTCTGCAGAAAATGGTGAAGTCCCAGTGTCTGAGAGGACTACTGGTATCACAAATTAGTTACGGCTGTGAATGATCTGATCTCGAAACAATAGTAGAGAGGAGACCGACATAAAGTGCCACCTCCGCTGTGTAACTAACTGTGATATTAAACAAAACAAGGAAACAGATTTTTACTTAACAATGATAAAATTGACAAGTCTTCAAATACAATTTCCTTATATTTTATTTAGTATATACACTATCTACTCTTGTGCTGAAGGGTGAATGTTGAAAAAATGGAACGTAATGAATTTGTAAGTTTACATATATTTTACAAATATTTATATTTATATAGACAACAAGTTTTCCAATTATAGGAACAAAAATTATATCAGCTGTGCTGTTAATTAAGGATATAACACTTCTCAGCTATGCTATTAATTTTGTCTCTTGCTATGTTAAGTCACTTTCTCATCACTGACAGTTTCTATGCTCACAATGCTGACAGAAATGGTACGAATGTGTACTCATCTCTTAAAACGTTCTGTTCTCCTTAGTTTGGTTCACACCACTCCTGCTGAGGCTCGTTACTTTAGCCCACCCAAGACTGAGGGGGACTAAAGATGTAGCTTCTGTACAATCTCTATGCTCCTGTGAAGTTCCAGGCAGCGGGATTGACTCGAACATACGACCTCAGGTTTTTAGGACACAAATAAACCTGTAACAAAGCAAAAATAGGGGCTAATTTCTGTCCTCAAGCCCACCTATTTCTAGTGTGAGTGAAATGAGCGTGTCTCAGATGTATGCATGTAGGATGAATGACAACATGGCTCAGTATGATTTAGCAATAGCGAGACAAGACATGTGTCTACTTGCAAAGCATTCTTTCTGATAAACTAATACATGGATACATTCAATAATATAGATTCAATACATGAATACATTTAATACATGAATACATCCCATAATATAAATCAATACATGAATAAATCCAATAATAGGTACACCTAGGTGTAATACAACAATGTCCTTCCCCCTATACTATACCACGTCCTCTCTGTCAAGTGCTATACTAGCTGGTAACATATATCCTAACAATATTGTTATGTTCTTATGATAGGAGTATATGAGACGAGGACTGTTTGGTGATATATCAGGTGGGAGTTATAGGAGACAATAGATTGGAGTTAGATGCGACAATAGATTGAGTCCTGACAAGGACTGTTTTGGTTATATTGCAGTTGGAGTTAGATGAGACAATAGATTGAGTCTTAACAAGGACTGTTTTGGTTATATTGCAGTTGGTCTTATCTGAGACAATAGATTGAGTCCTAACAAGGACTGTTATGGTTATATTTGCAGTTTGGAATTATCAGAGACAATAGACTGAATATAGGAGACAATAGATTGAAGTATGAGTCCTATTAGTTTTCGTCTATTCAATCATATACATTCATAGGGAACCCAAAATATATTAAATATATACAGGTGTAGGTAGTATAATGACACACAACAAATACCAACAGTATATGCCTGCTGAAGGCCTATTTTCCTGAAGGTTATCGTAAATTCATAATTACCCTCCAAGATTTAAAAAACGGCCAGTTTGACTCGACTAGTGAAGTAGGTTGCAGGTCGATGCCCTCAGGTAAACAATCAATCAAGGTGACAGCTTCTTCCTCTTCAGTCAGTATCTCTGGCGTCAAGTTCGGGATTGCGTGTTTAGCATAAAATTCCGCCCTATTATATAGGCAGGTAACTGCTTAAGAAAGGCTTTCGGTTGGTTCCTGGCGGAGCAAAATGATTGGTTTCCTCCGGTTTCGTCTTTTGCTCATACAGCCTAATTTTATTCAGTTTTTAGCCGCCATCTTGCGTGAACTGCGTGAACAGTATAATTTATTCTGTCTTAGAGACTGGTGAACGGTGCAAGTTGATTGGTTGAAGCAAATCTGTATCTCGACATAGTGATTAACAAAGTAGTGGGTTACACTTCGTTTCACGACATGTGCACAGTGGTGAAGCAGACAATCGTAGCTTGTGCATGTGTTTATTCAGTTTGTTATGCCCTGTCCTGAGTCGAAAAATAGTTATCTGTCCCTGCCGGTCGAGAGTGTGATAGTCGTCTTTGGGTTGGTTCTGTTCTCTTCTGATAGTCTGGATAGCTCTCTTTTTCTCAAAGTATGTGACTTCATTATCTTCTTGTTCACATTCTCCTCCCTTTTTTTGCAAGTTTATCTGCCTTTTTCATTTCCGGGTACACCACAATGAGATGGTACCCACTGAAGTATGGTTCTCTTTTTGGCAGCTACCTTGTTTAGTTCATTTCTCAGATGCGGGAGTTTACCACCCTTGAGAGCTTGCAGGACAGACAGTGCATCTGTGAGGATGACTACCTGGTGGCAGTCAGAGTTGGTGTTATAAATCATATTTGCAGCTTGCTCTAGAGCTTGAACCTCAGCTGTATAGTTGGAACAGAATTTACCAGTGGGAAAGTGCCTAATCTCATAGTGGTTGTCAGGATATGAGATAAAGATACCGGCACCTCCATTCCTAACAGCATTAGTTGCTGATCCATCTGTATAGGCATGTATCCATGATTGATCAGGATAGCTTTCTTGGATCATACTCAATGTAGCAGTTCGTTTTTGCAGATCATTATACTCACATCCACTTGTGAGACCACTGACTGATGTATTAATTTGGAGGGCACTGCTGGCCTGCTCCCATGGTACAGGGTATAGGGTGGGCTTCAGTGGCGTTGTCTTCATGGATAGGTCTTCTTGATGCTGTCTTATAAGTCTTTTTCCCCGATGCACAAAGCTGCTACGCTTTAGACGTCCCAATGCCAGATCATCTAGTCTTGCCTTCATTAAGTGCATTGGCATACTGTTGTACTTTTCCATCTGGATCATGGTTTTTGTGTCTCTTCTATGGGACAATGTCTGTAATCCAGCAACCTTCTGCATCTCTGTTATTCATACCTGTCAACCTCCTGAGACAAAAATCTGTACGCCGGACCAAAAAAATCCTTACAAACACCCAAAAATCCTTACGCAAAAAATATATTAATAAATTATACGCAATACAGTTTTAAAATGAGAAATGACCAATACATATCTATTAGCATTTGAATTATTGTGATATAAAACATGCTAATAGTCTCATGCTGTTCTTTACATATAAAAAACTTAGTGATCATGAGGTACACTATTCTTTCGATGTACAGTGTTTTGTATTATAATCAACACATGCACTTTTAGCACTTTACAGATTTGCATTTGTGGGCTTAAAGTCTGCACAGCATGTATCAATGTTAATCTTACACTGTAAAATAGAAGTGAGTGTGTCTGCATTCATGGACCTCCTGCAGTCTGTGTGGATTTTTTTCATCATTGAAAATGATCTTTCACAGTCAGCATTGCTGTGAGGGAGTGTCAGCAGTCGATGAGTGATGACTTGGTTGTTGATCCTAACTTGGATGCATCTACAATGCCAAGAAAGAGTTTAACCCATTCGACCTGAAACTTACCATGACCTGCAAGCTTTTGGTAGCCTAGACCAGTGATAACAGATTGCCATTTTATTAAAAAATAAAGCAGCGAATCTCGAGCACTGGAATAAAGTAGGCCTACTCAATGCAAACAAACTTTTTTTTCTAGTTATGTAGGGCCTACACTGAATATTATGACAATTTATCGGAAATATATTGAAGGGCAAGACATAACTGGAAAGATTAAGACAGCGATTAAATTGCAACAAAGCAAAACAACAGCAATATTTAACCAAGTTATAAGTACTTAGCTTTTTTAAACAAAATGGCGTCGAAGTGTGGAGGCAAGCAAGCGTGGTCATTGATAACAGGTAACTTTAAAAATAAATCATGTCACGCTGAAAACCGAAAGTGTTTGAGTCCGAATTCAAAGTTTTTGCCAAATTTTTGGGTATAAAAGGATTTGGAAGATGGCTGTATACCGCTCCACCTATGTCCCAGTCTTGACATATGGATGCGAGTCGTGGGCAATGACTACAACCCACAAAAGCCAGATCCAAACCTCAGAAATGAGGTATCTGAGGAAAGTGGTTGAAGTAACAAGAAGAGACATGGTCCGCAACCAGAACGGACGATCCGTCAAGGCCTAAAAATCTCATCCGCTGCAGACCCAAATAGAACAGTTCCAACTAAGATGGTTTGGCCATGTCTGCAGAATGGGAGAAGATCAGCTACCACGACAAGCATGGGAAACAAAGAGCCAGGGATCCAGACCCCCAGGACGACCCAGAGTCCGCTGGGAGGACAACATTAGACAATCTTTGAAGGGCCGAGGACTAGAATGGAACCAGGCCAGGAAGAAGACAGCTGATAGAATGGTCTGGCGCTCTCTCTTCCAAACCTCTACACCTCACGGTAGAAGGGAAACGACTAAGTAAGTATAAAAGGATTTGATTGGTTGCTGGGAGAGACCTCAGTTTAAAAACGGACACTGAGATTCCCGGAATTAAAAAAATTGGTTAAAAAAAAAAATCTGGGCTAGAAAATATTTTCTGATTTAAAATTTAAAAAAACTTGGGTTGGAAAATATTTTAAGAATTTAAAAAAAAAAAAAAATTTTTTTTTTTTTGGTTTTTTTTTTTTTTTGGGGGGGGGGGAAAAATCCGTACAACGAGTCTGTACGGCCGTACACTGCTAAAAGTATCAAAAATCCGTACAATGTACGAAAAATTCGTACAGGTTGACAGGTATGGTTATTGGTGTAGTTTTCATGGCTCCTGTAATGAGCCTGAGAGCTTGATTTTGCACCTTGTCCAAAGACTGCAGATGTGAGTTAGCAGCTGATGACCATGCTGCTGAGCTAAACTCTAAGTGTGGTCTTATTACTCCATTATAAATCTTCTTTAGATTTCGTTCATTTGCTCCCCAGTTGGTACCTGCTAATTTTCTGAGTATGCCTAGTCGTCTTCGGGCCTTTCCTTCTGCATTTTCAATATGCTTATTCCATGTAAGCCTTTGGTCAAATGTCACCCCAAGATAGGTGGGGTAGCTTTCTTCCTTGATCACGGTTGTCCCTAGGTGTATGTTAGCTGATTTGTCCTTGGGGGCGAGGGAGAACAGTGTTGTGGAGGTTTTGTCTGTGTTTATTGTGATAAGCCATTTCTCTGCCCATGACACTAGCATGTCTGCTGCCCGCTGCATTCTATAATTTGCTGTGGTGACATTTTCATCAGCGCACCAGAGTACTAGGTCATCTGCATATAAGGCAGCTTTCACTCCTGCAGGGAGATCTTTCACCAGGTCATTGATGTAAACAAGGAAGAGTGTTGGGGAAATTACTCCTCCTTGAGGTACCCCCTGATGGAGCAACACTTTTCTGCTCTGCAGACCGTCAAGAGTGACTCTAGTTCTCCTGTTATGCAAGTATGACTGGATCCATTTTATCATGTTGCCTTGGATTCCACTTCTCCTAAGTTTTGCAATGAGGCCATCTTTCCACACCTTGTCAAAGGCCTGCTTGAAGTCGACCCAGATCGTTAGGACCTTTTTCTTCTCCTGGAAGGCATCTTCTATTGCTTGAGACAAGTAAGTAACTTGGTCTTCTATACTGTAGCATTCTCTAAATCCAGCTTGTTCCGGCACCAGGATCTGCTCAGACTCTAAATACCATTTCAATCTGTGGTTGACTATTCGCTCCATAGTCTTCCCAACACAGCTTGTGAGACTGATTGGCCGGTAACTTGCAGCCTCGGTCTTACATTTCCCTTTCTTTAGTATGGGTATTGTGATGGCTTCTCTCCATACTTGGGGTACCGTTCCTTTCAACCAGCTGTGGTTGAATATCTCAAGCAGTTTTGTCTTTGCTGCTGAGCTCAGATTTACTAGCATTTCGTTGCTGATTTTGTCTGGGCCGGGTGACTTTTGAAACTTAAGCTTGGAAATTGCCTTCTGTAGTTCTCCTAGTGTGATGGGTTCCCTCATTGGGGCAGGAGTATCTGTCTGTCCCATGGTTGCCAGTATTTCTTTTCTTATCTCTCTCTGATGGTCTATGTTAATGGGTAAGTTGCTTTCTGAACTGTATCTTCTAGCAAACAAGTCTGCAGCTTGTTTTCCTCTGAAAAGTTTGCCACCTTCATCCAATGTGATAGTCTGCCTTGGTGAGGAACGCTCTTCATTTAGAGACTTGACTAATCTCCAAAGTTTCCTGCCGTCTTTCTCAAGGTCCAGCGATGCCGTTTTAGTTCTCCAGCTTTTCCATTTTTCTTCTAGCTTTGTTCTCTGAAACTCTGCTACAGCCTTTTTCCATTTGTTGTGAGTTTCAAGTGAAGGCTGAGACTCTGCGTCCTTTCTAGCCCTGTCCATAGCTTCCTGACATTCTTGGAGTGTGCTGGACCAGTATGGTATGTAGTTACGCCGGCATCCTTTGGGAATGGTTTCTTTTGCAGCTTGTAGTATGCATCTGTTGAAGTCTTTTACCACTTCATTAATGTCTCTGTTCTGTACCTTGAGGGTAGACAGCAGCGTGTTCACCTGATGCCTGAATAAACCCCAGTTGGCTTTTTTGTAGTTCCATCTTGTAATGGCTAGGCCTGTACTGAGAGTTGCACTCTGGACAGTAAGAAAGATTGGGTGATGGTCGCTTCCCCCTAGTTGGTCTCCTACTTCTCTACTAATAGATCCAGCTATATCTGGTGTGGAGAAGGCAAGATCTGGTGTTGAAGTTGTGTGCCATCCTCTGGAGTAGAAGGTAGGAGTATCTGTGGCATTATTGACTAGGATTAGGGAGTGATCATCTTGCCAAGTTTCAACCTCTTCACCTCTGTGATCCAGATGGTTATAGCCCCAGCTCTGGGAGTGGCTATTAAAGTCTCCAACTGCTATAAAGTTGGTGGCTGGTACCTGTATAGAGCTGAGACTCAGGGGTTTGTTGTTCGGACAGTAATAGTTCAGGAGTTCTATTTCCATCTTGTCTACCTTTATCTGCAACAGCTGATATTCTGCTCCATCCATGAAGGTTTTCCTTTCGTGTGCAGGAATGTTATTCCTTACAAGAGTAAGTACTCCTCCTTTTCGTCTATCTTTTCTGTCGGATCTGAAGCATTGATATCCCCTTATTTTAAAGGTTTGATCTGCTTTCAAGTGAGTCTCTTGGATACAGCAAACACTGACTTGCTTCTCATACAAGATGTTTTCCAGCTCTGTCTTTTTGCTGTATCCAGCCTGCTTGCTGTTCACTCCCTCTGCATTCCAGTGCATCATGACAAGTGGCACTCTGGGTTTCTCTTTTTCTGTTTTGTTTTGGTCAGTAGTTCTCCTCCGCCGTCTGCTGACTCCACAAGACGGTCTAGAGGGTCCTCCAGTAGCTGAGGGTGGGCTCTGTCGAGGCTCAGAGCCCGGCACTGCACCTGCCTGGTGGAGCTCCACAGGGCGAGCACCAGTACGAGATTTATTTGACGGTGTACTCTCCATAGAAAAAAAAAGCGAGTTGCGTGATACTGTGGTTTCCGGTGCGCCTTCTGGCCCAGTATCTACGACTTTAGCACCTGTTCAATGGGAGAGTGGGCTCATCCCTAATCTGTTTATGGTCCCAGTAGTAGACTATTCGCAAGCAGCCTGGGGGTGTCACTGTTCTGCGCGGACCTTGTTTACCGAGGCGGCGTCCGAACTCGTATGGTGAAAATATGGTTGCATTATCTTCAAAAATAGACCTGTCTTTCCCGTGGCTTTTCTGCCATCCTGCAACTTTGAGTTAGGGAGTTCTGAGCTCCAGTCTCTTTCCCAAGCATTTTATCCTGGCCTGGCACGCATACAGAGGACCCCACTTCTGGTTCTAAGTTAGCAGTTGGGGATAGATGGGGTGGCACACTGTGCATTCCCCGTCATCCCGGGGGGCTCTCCATCTATGCAGAGCTTGCACAATGCTGTGCTCTGGTTCTGGGCTCTCCCAAGGAATCCTCACGTCCTGCACAGAGCCACTTCCAGATACCTACCACCTGCCATCCCTCCACTGTAGAATCTCCTGCATGCGGCCATCCAGTCAAGAGCCAGTATTAAGTCTGGTGCCCATGTGATCCCCCCAAGCCTAGTGTGAAATGCTGGTTCTCAACATGCTGCAACACAGGGGGGATTGTGATGCTCAGCCATCTCTCTCAACTCTGCACCGATAAGTGACATTGGGGACTTAACTGTGCCTCAGTATTGGGAGGCTCCGTTTCCGGGTACACCACACACAGCCAATTGAGGAACGGTCGTCGTGGGCGTACACTGCTTCTTTTGTTAATGATGTTTCTACTTTTATCCACAGTAGTAGAGCCTAAACTTTTATCTGCAATATTTAACTTTTATTTGCAACAGTTAACAACTCCATCATGGACGACATATTAATACACTGTATTATTATCTCAACTGAAATATCGGATAATTGTTATAACCTTTAACTGGTTTCAATTGGGCAGTCTCCAAAAGAACGTTGCCGATCGTTCCGCACAGAATATTCACTTGGAGTTATTTCCCTTAAGCAGTGTTTCATATTTTAGCAGTGTTTCGTGGACATTTATCATAATGTGCAAGTATCAATTGTAATTAGGAATTGTTAAGAGATTTGTGACGTCACATAAGGGGCTGGGGGTCAATGTTTTTGTGATAAAATGTGATGGGGCGGGGGAGGGTTAAAAATGGCCAAAATTGCATGACACACAAATTGCATGTGGATAACCCCTAAAACCTGCAAAGGTGCCCAGCATATGAGGAACTGAGAAAGCACATAAGACAGTCACCAGTACCATCCCTGAAAAGACTGTACTCTACAGAGATACTAACAACCTCAATCTGACCACTGCTTTCTTTGAACATATTCAATTTGACGTCTAAAAGTTTGCGAAGAAGAAACATTTAAAAGTGAAAAATATAACAAAATCATTGTTTGGTCACAGAGGGGGAAAAAAGTAAAATACGAACCTTTAGACTGTTATGTTATGAAACTAGTCACAAATTATTAGATCGGACATTATCTGGTTGAGATCTGAAGCTTAACTGCCTTGAGGAAGAGTCCCACCATGACCACAGGGTTTACAGTATGCAAGAAAAGTGCCAGCATCCAGTGGCTAAGGTTTTCGTTACATTAAAAAGTAGAATGACGCGAAAAGGGTCTGTTCACAGGACCATTCCGAACTAAACACTGCAGAGTTGAAATTAAAAACAGTGGGATGTTTGTTCGACTTTGCCTTAAATAAGAATTCAGAGGTGCAGTAATAAGCAGTTAGGGATAGAAACCCTAATCCTAACCCTGACGACATTGGCTACTTAATTGGTCACTAAATTTATTTAAACCCAATGCAGTTCCCTCCCCAGCAAGTGAAGGGATGGGATTAGATCTTGTAAGTGAATGTTGTCTTCTTCCTAATCACTTGGGGGAGGGGGGGGGGAACAGGAAAAACCACTACTGGTCTGTCTTCTGCATTGTGTTTCTGAACAGTAAGTCTCAAGCTTGGTGTTGCTTTGTTGACTTGTTTCAAGATTAAGCAGAAAGCCATCATAACTTTTATCAGTGTGTCATCAGTGCTTTAGAATATTTCCTGGCCTCATCTAATTTTGATGTCGCCTAACATTTCAGTTATTGTCCAAGCAAATAAGGTACATAATACATAATACTTCCAACTGCATGTGGGACATGATCGTATGACTAAGTATATCTCTTTGATGTAAAATTTATGATGAACACAAGGTGGTGTTTAACTGATTCCGTACGTAATTATTTTCAGCTCTGGACGGAATTATTTTTAAGCCCCAAAAATTTACACATACATAATTTACGTTTACTGACAATGTGTGTCTAATCATGAGTTAAGTATACCATATTATATATCAAATTAAAGTACATTGGATGAACAATATAAATCCATATGCCTTTCTGGCTAATTTTATGTTATGTTTATGTTATAACAGATAATATGTACACGGAAAAAAGATAACTTGAAATTTTGAACAAAATTTTTCGACTTACGTAAGGCTTGTAACATAAATTGTTATCACAATACAGTTTCACTGCTCTCTTTGTGCAGGTAATCCATTTAGAAACATAGAAAAAGTAAGAAAGTTATGGTTGATCACACAGTTTGTTCACTGTTTACATATTAGTAACATATCCTGTGTGTTTTCGGCCATTATGGCGATACGACAAAACACGATTAAAGATGAAGATAAATGTGAAAAAATCCCTTCAAACGCAAATAAAAGACATTGAAGCTTGTTGAAATTTGCCCAGTTTTGTGTTTACTTCCGTTCGAGATAAATTCTGGGCAGTATAAAATATCAGAATAGAAAGAAACAACGAAATAAATCAGCGTCTTTTAAAAGATCTTGCGGCCACAGCGGTCGGCCATTGCGTCTTTTAATAGATCTTACGTACGGAATCAGTTAATATGAAAATTTTTATGAGACCTTACTTCCACATGCTTTACTTTTTTGTGTTATCTGAGGCATTAACTCTTTGACTCCGTAACAACGCTCAGAGCATTGGTCAGATTTGACACCCATGCCAAAACAACTCTCTGAGCGTTGTTTTTAGTCTACCACGAATTAAAATTATGGCACAAGGTGGAAAATAATTGCGGAGTCAAAGAGTTAACAGTGTCATTCAATAATTAGTAATTCTGCAGGTCTGAGACTGCATTTGGTATTGTCCTTTATGCTAGAAGCTATTCACCTAGTGCACAGTATTTTGTGCTTCCTCCCTAGCAATCTTTTTCATGGCAGATTGAAAATGCAAATGGAGAATTCTGCATAGCCATTGGATGCTGGAGGTATTGGTACTGTTGTGATGTGCTTAATTCCATTTTTCCTTGGGACAGATAAGTTTGCAATCAGGAGCTAGGCCATGCAACTATGCAGTTACTGTTCACATCTCTGATCTGATTTCTTCCTAGATTGCCAGAATTTATATTCGGCAGTACTGAGATTCCTTGATTGCCAGAATTTATGTTGGGCAGTAATGAGATAAGTGATCAAAGTGTGTTGTAGTTTTTGCAGTCAGCTCATTGTATGAGAAAATTGATAGTTCCTCTGTACCAAACAGTTTCTATGATAATTAATATAATAAAATTCCTATCCCTGATAGAAAAAAAAATGACTTTTCATATTGCATCAAAATGATGAGTCAGTTACCTTTATCCATATCATATCCTGAGAAAGTGGAGATGTGTGGTTTTGAGATTTGTGATGGAGGTATTTACTGCTTATATACTAGAAGAGCTAGCAGTGTGTTTTTTCCAACAAGAGCTCCGTGATGCGTCTATGTTCTTCTCTTACTTCTTTTGTTATTCTCTCTGTTGTTATTGTTCTTCCCTTTGCTGCTTCTGCTGTTCCATCAGTTTTGTCTGCTGATTTATTCGTTGCATAAGCTGTTTTGATGATCAGGGACATTTGAGACTTCTGGCTTGCCATCTTATGAGAATGTATAAATTTGATAGTAGCAAGAGTCAGTCAACGAGGACACTTGTGATACCAGTATGGTGAAATTGGGTGTGGGAATGGCAGGGTATACTTGTTTTGGGTGGGGAAAGTGGATAAAATAGCTGAAGATGTCACAAAATTTTAGAAATACTTTTTGAGTAAAGCTAGAGCATGAGCTTAAGGATGCTACAAGTCACTGCACGGTGGTTGTTTCTAAAGACCAGTGCAAATTAGTTCATGTCCCTGTCCTTGCCAATGTGAAATTTCATTGCAGATGTAAACTACTCTCGTAGATGCAAATTATTGTCGTCATAGGCGTGAATCAGCCTCATTGCCAATTTAAAGTTCTGTTATATGACCAGTCACAAGTGTTTAGAACAGATGTTGTCTGGTTGAGATCTTAAACCTGACTGCCATGAGCAAAAGTTTCACACAGGAAAGAGACACTATAACAGTGTGCGCAGCATGCAATGAAAAATGCAGCAGTGTCCATTGGCTTGATTTCTGTTACATTAAAAATTAGAATGACACAGGGAGCCATGCTAGCATAGTGGTTACCAGACTGTGCTGGCGACCGGGTGACCCAGGATCAAACCCGGGCGAGGACATTTGAAGATTTTTCGTCAACCGGGATTTGGACTGGATTAACTTGAGCCCTGTCGAGAAATTTGAAGGAGTGTCATCGTCCAGGGACTGGCGGCTCCTGAGACGACTCAGCTCTAATGGGTACCTCCAAAATCGGCGAGTGTCTGCCTGAATGGCGAGGGACACCTGTCTCTATGCAAGAAAAAAGGGATTCTCACGTAAAATCAGTTTCTGGTTAGACATACTAACCTGAGATTTCGCCTCGAGTAATAGTGGGCGTACCATAAAAAAGAATGACACAGAAATTGACTGTGTACTAAATTAAAACTACTTAGACATGTGGGGGGAAACGTTTCATTGGATAATATCTCATAATCATTACAAAATGAGAGTTAAATTTATCAAATTAAGTTGACTGTTAATGTAATGAATACTTGGGTGAAAGAGAAAATCAGAGAAATAATATTTAATAGTAAACTTTGCTTGTATGAGACACACACTTTTTTTTTCTCTAATCTGCCCTACCTACACAGTGCTGTGACATGTAGATGTATGTCTTTGCGCTATGCTTTGTTACAAGAAACTGCTGCCAACATACACGTGCATTATTTACTCCTTTTTGACCAAACTATCTCAGCAAGATATGCTAGACAGATGAAACACCAAAGTAGTGACCTTGCAGGAAGTAATATTTCAGGGAAGCACAAAACTAAAGTATTTCGAGGAAATAATGTGTTATGAGCAGAAATAATTTTTTTTTAAATTTGTAAATAATTTTGCAGCTCTGTAGCATTTATGTATACATATCTAACGTTTGAGAACTTATGTTATTGCAAGAAAATTAATACCCACATTTGTTTTTCTTATTTAGAACTGCTTCGCAAACTGGAGTCCCCAACAATAAATTGTGATGCTCGTACTGACAAAAGTGCTGAGGTGCATCAGAGAAAACACAGTCGCTCAAAAGTTCAACAAAATTCTGCAGAAAGTAATATAAAGCACCATGCAGACTATACAAAGGAACAGTTAGTAGCAGTGAGCAGGTAATTAATCTGTGTCATTTTGTTTTCAGATGTAATGCTTTCATTGAAGAAGGATCATATATATAACACAGTTGCATATTATCTTGCATAATATTCATAAGCTCTGATTAGTTCCCCTGGGGTCTCTGAAGAGAGAGAGAGAAGGATAGAACTATTGCACCCTCAGGCATGTCATGCAGTAGCCTCCAGTCATTACTGACTCTGAGGTGATAGCCCTCAGCTGCTTTCTTTTTTTCTTTTTTTTTGGCGTGGTGTTCCTTTCGGCAAATTCTTTTGTTTTCTGCTTGTTGTAAGAGCTTCTTATTGCCGAGTCTGAGGTGGCGCCATAGGGAGCATTTGCCACTTGGTGCGATCGGCAGCTTCATCCTCCCAGGTTGCTGGAGCTCCCAGGTTGCTGGATTTATGTCCAGTGCTGTCATGTCTCTCTTATACACATCTTTGAACTTCAACTGTAGTCGCCGGCTGTTCTTTTGCCATCAGGTCTGATAGAAATATCTTTGGGGATGCGACCATCTTCCATGTGGCAGACATGGTCAAGCCAGCGTAATCTGCACTGTCTAAGCAGTGTGTACATGCTTTGAAAGCTAGCGCGCGAATGTAGGTTGTCCATGTCTTGCTGTCATATAGAATCGGGCTAGTGACATAGGCATCATATACCATAGCTTCTTCTTCTTCTTTCTTGTTCGTCCTGAAAAGGACGTTGGTTGCGTTGTGTCTGTTTACACCGGAGCTGTGATATCTGCGCCTTTCGGCAGACACATCCGACTTCAGCACGGCATTTTTTGGGACCGGGTTTGCCTTCCCTCTTCGATCCCTACTCTCTCAGCCAGACTGCAGTGATGCAGCCTGTTTCCAGGACCACCACGTGGAGGTGGAGTAGGGTCTTGGTCAGCTCTGGTTTGCTGACCCTGATGCAAGCAGTCAAGGTATGGGTCGCTGACTGCATTCTCTATTGCTGCATCTTTGGGTCCCATACCATAGCTTAAGTCTTCACTGTGAGTTGGGGGTTTCCCCCAGACACGCATTGTGAGGTGGGCAAAGATGGTTGCAAATTTGCCAGAGTGGCTGTCAATTTCTGTGTCTAGAGAGAGTTTGTCATTGATGATGGAGCCCAGGTATTTGAAGTGGTGCACCACAGCCAGTTCATAGCTATCGATAGTAATAATAGCATTCATGTCCTGACCCAGTGCACTTGTTTTCTGTAGACTTATTGTGAGGCCAAAGTCTTTACACACTTGAGAGAAGTGATTCCTCAAGGTCTGGAGCTCCTCTTGACTTTGAGTGACGATTGCAGCGTCACTGACGAACAAGTCTCTTATAGTGACCCTTCTAACGTTCAATTTTGCCTTCAGCCTTGCATGTTAAATAGTCAGCCATCTGACCTAGCATAAAGGCATACTGCTTCAATTGCATCCCCCCAGTGCATCCGTCAAGAGTAAGGCACAGAAGATCCTGAAGAGGGTCAGAGCAGCACGCAGCCTTGTTTGATGCCACTGTACACGTCATAGGGCTGTGATGTGTTTCCAGCATATTGAACTGTTCTCTTCATGTCTTCATGGAATGACTTAATCATTTTCATCAATTTAGTGGGCAGCCCATTTTCAGGAGGATTTTGAAGAGTTCATCCCTGCTAACCAGGTGTAATGCCTTTGTGAGATTGATAAAGGTAATGTGTAAAGATTTTTTTATGCTATCTTGATTTTTCCTGAAGTTAGCAGAGGGAAAAGATCATGTCTATTGTTGATCTGCCTGCTCTGAACCCACACTGTGATTCTGGATATATGCGTGAGTTAACTTGTGCAGTCACCCTAAGATGACTCTGGCGAAAACCTTAACAACATACTAAGAAAAGAGATGCCTCTGTAGTTGTAGCAATCACTTCTGTCTCCTTTATTTTTATATAATGTTACAATTTTGGCAACTTACACGTCTTAAATGATAGTTACCTCATTCCAGCATTAACACAGCACCATGTACAGGTGGTGCAACAATGTGCTTTTACAGCATTTGATCAAATCAGGATGAATCCTGTCACTGCATGGTACTTTGCCTGAGGCCAAACTATTAATGGCCTTGCTGAGTTCTTCCAGTGTTGGTTCTGCATCTAGCTCCAATTTAGTTGGAAGGCATTTAACAGCTTCATGGGTTGCAGGTGTGACAGCATAGAACTCAGAATAGTGCTCAGCCCATCTCTTCATCAGTTTACCTTTGTCAGTTAGTTTCTCCCCGCTGATGGTTTTGAGTTTTTCTTACTTTTTTGGGGGACCAAGGGTTTTCTTTATACCATTGTACATTTGTCTAATGTTGCCTGTTTATTTTGCGGTCTGGATGCTTTAGCTGAGCAGGAGCCAGTACTAATTTGCACAGTGCCCTGCAGTTCGTTAGACTCTGCTTTTCGTGGCCTTGAGAATATGTATGGTTTTAGCACTTGGTAAATGCTTGTATCTAATAACAGTATTGCGTTTAGCTTTGATGACAAGTGTCATCACATCTGACAAAGCCTTAAACCAGTCTTTTGACTTCACTGTCTTCTTACTTCTTCTTCTTCTTCTTCCTCATTCGTCCTGAAGAGGACGTTCGTTGCGTTGTGTCCGTTTACAGCGAAGCTATTGCGCCTTTCGGCCGACACATCCACTTCCGCACTGCATTTTTTGGGACCGGGTTTGCCTTCCCTCTTCGATCCCTACTCCTCAGCCAGACTACAGTGATGCAGCCTGTTTCCAGGACCACCACTTGGAGGTGGAGTAGGGTCTTGGTCAGCTCTGGTTCGCTGACCCTGACGCAGGCAGTCAAGCTATGGGTCACTTACTGCATTCCTCACTTTTGATGCGTCTTGGGTCCCACTGTCTTCTTACCAAAGGTAGTGAGTGCAGTACTATGAATGGTGTTCCGCAGGTGATCCCAGATCTCTTTAACATTATTGCCGTGTTGTGGGATATTAAGTACTTCCTCGATTGTGTGATCATGAAAGGGTTTGACATCTTGCTGATATCAATGCAAGGTTTCCCTTAATGTCTGACATTATGAAACTTTCTTGGTTGTGCTTTGATTTTGCAGCAATCCACAGAGTAATCTGTGTCATATTATGCACTGTGTTATGAGTGTATGGAGAGCATGGACAGGAGATGTGACCTTCAGACAAGAATCAGATTCAGTTGGTGCCAGTGCTCAGATCATGGGTGTCTCCATGACACCTCATGCTGGGGTTTTAAGTCTTAAAGTAGGCGCTGGTCACATAGAGGTTGTGATGGATACATAATTCCATGAGCCACTGTCAGTTTTCATTTATCTTACCAAAACCAAACCTGTCCAGACGTGAAGGCCATGATTCATTATTGGCACTCATTCTAGCGTTGAAATCAGTGAGGATAATGAAGTTGATCTTGACTTGGTGTAATTTTGATGACTGCTGCTAGATTCTCCTAGAACTGATCTTTACATAGAATGTACAAAGTAGAAGCATATGCTCTGATGAGGGTGATAAAACCTGCGCTAGTTTGCAGGTGAAGCATTAATAGGCGTTCTGATCCATTCTCACCTGATTCAACCATTTCGTTAATGTTTGCTTGACTGCAAAGCCTGCTCCATGTTATCTGGTTTTATTAAGGTATTTCCCTTGCCAGTGAAATGTGTAGTCTTTTTCGCTCACTGCTCCAAAGCCTGCCAGGCATGTTTACAGATAAAAGGTAAAGGAACCCGTTACACGCCCATTGAGGCATATTGGGAATATGGTGTTAGGCCCATATTATCTTGACCGTCGGCACACGAGGGGTGATGTGGTCGGCATCACGCCGGCCGCCTTAACCTTCCCAGAGTAGCTCTGGTACCCATTTGGGGGCTGGGTCGACCCAGGAGCCGTTTGTGGCCTAAAAATTTTCCGCCTCATCTGGGGATCGAACCATAGACCACTGCGCTAGGAAGCCAGTGCACTAACCACTATGCTACCGCGGCTCCAATGTTTACAGAAGTGCAGCTATATTCAGCTGGAATTGTTTAAGTTCATCATTAAGTAGACTTTTTCTGACAATGTTTGTATCTTGCACGTTTTCAGATAGTCCCGTCATAATGGTGTAGACATTCCAACATCCCAACCTGTTAATTAGTTTATTTATATTAAGTCTTATTTTCGTGTTTTTGCCTGGTGCAGTATTATGTTCTGTTCACAATTCTTGTTTGACCCTAATCCTTATGCACCCAATTGGCTGGGGGCTGCCCAGCTTGAAGTGGGCAATAGCTGTCTAATGAAATCCTAGAACTTCTCCCACTGTTGGAAGTAGCCCCTGGTGCCATGCCAGGCAAGATGCTTATAACCAGTAACTGCTACTTCCTGTGTTGTGCTGACACCATATGGTGAAGCTGGCAGGTCCTCTGCAGGGCACAGGCTTGGTCAGAGTTATATGGAGATCAAGATGTTGCACATGCAACATGTTCCCCCTCCCCACATAGCTGGTAGGTCCAAAGGAATGGCAGTAGCCGAGACAGTTTGGTAGCAGGGGCATCGCAGGGGTTGCCAGAATAGGGGTGAATTAACATTAGGCTGTCTTAGGGACTCCAACTCCACGTTTATCTTCAGAGTTTACTCCTGAAGCCTTTCTCATAAACGGATATCTCCGTGAGGCAGTAGATGTTTGAAATCAGTTTACTTTCTCCTAGGTAGGGTACCAACCAAGGATCATTAGCCCTATCTCCCCAAAGCAGCTGGCTTTAAGGCCCCAGTGGCTTGTCTTTGTCCCTTCCTGTCAATAGAAACAGTTTTGTTGGGCTCAAATTGAGTCACACGTAAAGGCCAGGAGCTGGGCTTGGCTGTCAGTGGCTGTTTAAGACACATACCATAGAAGCATTTATCTGTAGTAGGAGCATATCCCCACTACAACTCCTGGCTGTAACAACCTTTAGAACAGGCATGTTGTACAAGGCAACAAATATGACCTTGTGCATGGGGCTGTCAACCTTATCATGTAAAACAAATTACCATAGAAACCACTGCTGCAATTTGAAAACCCAAACAGAAGAGAGGGCTACATATGAAGAGATGAAAGCAATGATCAGAAATAACTTTAGAGAAAAATGGCAGAAGGACCATCCAGAGTCCAGTAATGCTGAACCATACTACACGTTAACAAGAAGAGATCTAGTGATAATTTTCAGGCAGGTACTGAAAACCTGAACTGAATATTGAAGAGACAGATGAGTGTCCATGTGGGGAGGACAAACAGAGAGTAGAAGATGTAACTCCAAAACTGCCGGCTCCATGAAAGGAGGCGGGTAGCAGCATGGCCTTCCCCAACTCAGTTGAGGGAGAAACTGTATGGTGACGAGAGAAGCCTGAGACAGACTGCCAGCTTTATAAGAGAGAGAGATGTGGTTATTTGAGAGAAAAACGATGAAGTAGAAGAAGTGATGATGATAATATTCACATTAAGCTGACCTGAGCTTATTCAAGAAGATCCCTCCCCCCCCCAACTACGTAGAGCTAGTATTTTTTTTGGTAATGCAGTGTAGCACTTTCAACTTGTGTGATCTCTACACTCCATTTGTGACTTTTTTCCCTTCAAAATGTGGAGGGTTAGATAAATATTAGTCTATACCAGAGTTTCCATGGAACCCTAGAGTTCCATGAGAAGTTGCTAGAGGTTCCGCAAGAGATTGTAATTGAAAAAAATTGATAGAAATGTTTTTTTCAAAGTTTTGTATAAAACTATGTCTCAGACTATATTTTTTATTCATATTGCTAAATATATTGCTATAAATTTGGCCTATGGATTTTAGTAGACTTACTATACATCATTGTCAATAAATTTTCGTGTTGTAAATAGCATAATTAAAATCAATTTACAACTTTTATTTATATTAAATCTACCGAGCCTACCTTAGAAAAAATTGAATCCCGTTTTGGCTTAAGCCAGTTATTTAACAGAAATTTAGGAATTTTAAAAATTTATGAAAGGAAAAGTCAGAAATTTATTTCACGAAAGATCAGCCTTTCTGTTATTTATTTTGTGTTTTTTATTTTTTATTTTCAAGAAAGGTTGACTAAAATGTCATTTTCAGTTTTAAATAGGGAAGGAAACTTATCTTGCACATGCCATATTTCATTAGCATCTTATAGAGTAGAAAATTGTGATAAGACTTACTTGGATAAGGTTAAAAGAAAATCAAGTAGAAATTAAGCAAGGAAAAAAAACTGAAGTTTCTTCTACTTACACGTTGACTTGCATTAGAGTTGATATCCTTTATGGTGTGCGGGAACCACACAACAAGAGTAGGCTAATAAGTAGGCCAAAATAAACAGATTCACAGAAAAAAATCATTATCTACTCAAAAAAGCATTGACAATCATTATTAGATTATTATATTTCCAACTTACTAATCACGCTAACCTACCGTGAGCTGTTGATATAATAATTTTTATGCAGAACCCCTGAGATCTGAAAATTATTTCAACTGTTCCTCCATTATAAAAAGGTTGAGAAAGGCTAATCTAGGCAGTACAAGTCTCTTTTGAATTCTACAAATGGATTTTCCTTAACATTGCAGAATTAACAGTTGCAAAGATGTATATGAAGTACTGGAGTTATCCAAAGAGTTCACAGAAGCAGACCTGAAAAAAGCCTATAGGAGACTGGCCCTACAGATGCACCCAGACAAGAATAAAGCCCCTGGTGCAACTGAAGCTTTTAAAGGTTAAATTAAAGGCATTTCCTTTGTTAACATCATTGTCTTCAAAAGGCCTTATTATATATGCTCAAGGTGGACCAGAAACTCTCACTCCGGCCCAGTCCTGGGCCTTTCTCTATATTTCTCATTAAGTCTTTCTTCACTTTTGAATATATACTTCGAAAGTCCCATACATGCCAGCTAGTATGGGTTACCCTTATTCTGTACACATGTTTTTTGTTTTCAGATTTGTACGGCCATACAAACTTTCTGTACAGCTTTTTCGCCTATTTATTAACCCTTTACAATTTGATTTGTCCAATAATGCCAGCACGTAAATCCTAACGTCTACTTCAAAATGCGTGAATGTACGTGCTAAACACTTGTCTGTCGTTGCCACATAGCAATGAGATTTCAGTATTATTAAAGCTTCCATTTTCTGAAATGATTGATACTTTGATTTTTCGTGATTTTTTTTTTAGTCATGGCTTTCTGTGCAGTAGAATCTTCACTTTGGGAGCTGAGGGTTGACTTAGTATTTGATCAGAACAATGAAGATGCGGCCTAATCAGATATGGATATTGAATATGGGCCTGATTTAGACTCTGACGGTGTTGAAAGTGAATATGGTGAAAGAAGTAGACCTAATGATATTAATGACAGATCTTCTTCTTCTTCTTCTTCTTCGTTCGCCCTGAAAAGGACGGTGGTTGCGTTGTGTCTGTTTACAACGTAGCTGTGATATCTGCACCTTTCGGTCGACACATCCGACTTCTGCATGGCATTTTTTAGGACCGGGTTTGCCTTCCCATTTCGATCCACACTCGCTCAGCCAGCCTGCACAGCTGCAGACTGTTTCCAGGACCACCACGTGGAGGTGGAGTGCGGTCTTGACCAGCTCTGGTTCGCTGGTCCTGACGCAGGCAGTCAAGCTATGAGTCGCTGACTGCAGTCTCTATTGCTGCGTCTTGAGGTCCCATCAAACGAAGGAGGTAGTCAGCACAGCATACTCCAGTTAAAATTTGTGACTTTATAGGAAACCCTGGACCTAAATACACTCTAGATCTAGATACTAGCTCTTTTGGTTACTTATGATGAATTCAGATTGGACGAGCAACACTTGTTCAAACTGGCCAAGTGTGATGAGACGAGATATTTTTTTTCTCTCACTCTCTCAATTTATTTTTCTCTTCTTCTCAATTCCTTCATTTTATTTCTTTAAAGGGGTAGACATTCCGGTCACATAGTGACTTCGCACTAAGCAGCCTTTCCCTCTCTTCATAATTGGATGATAGTATCAATTTCACGCACCTGTGCAAATCGTCTGCCCAGAAAAGGTTGCCAGGGGTCCTGCAGTCCTTAATGGAAGTAAATAATATGGTGACTATTGTTGCAGGTAGTAGAGATGTCATGAGTTTTTCACACTATCACGGTAAAGTAAGGTATTTTCCTGAGACCTAATTCAAATGTAAGGAGTGTCCAGGAATTAATTTAAGATAGGTGTGTGGTCCCATAAATCTGTCTTTGGTAAAAATAGGATTTTGCGGTTTCTTAGTATTTAGTCTGAGAATTAACAATTATCTAGCACTGCCATCAAAAACTTTGGTCACGAAAGAACCAACTCGAATGATAAGCAGCCTGTGCTTAGGCGTAAGTCTTCCTTTTGACAAAGCTTCACTTTTTTGCAGGAATCCAGATAAGTGGCACTATCAAGAACCAACCATTATAACCACTATACAACTTCATAAATGTCCTTATGATGAACTATCAACAATTTTGTAAACCACTTAACTAAATACAACTTCACCAATGTCCTTATGATGACATATAAATAGTCTTTGTTTACTAAACTCAAGCCAAATTCTATAAGTCCTTTTTTGAATGTTTCCTTCCTCGACACAGCTAAGTGATTTTTTACGCATTTTATTAGTGTTGTTCATTCCTGTCTTCGTTTCGTTTATTATTTACTTTCTTGTTTTGACATGTCTTTCTGGTTTCACGATTTTCTTGCACTATTACTGTTATCGTTTCGCTCATCACCGTGGTTTCATCTGCTTGTATCGCTCATTTGACGTTTTCCTCATCATCACAGACCTTTGTAGTACCTATATGTAGTTCTTGTCCTTGTCACCTGTTCGTAACTGTGGCTGACGAAGGGTAAAACCCGAAACGTCCCTTGTCTCATGTGTACCGTTTACTTGTAAAACTGATTTCATACCTTATTATTTTTTAATTTATATATTTGTCTATAAGTCCTGAGACAAACTGTCAGTAACTTTATAGACACTATTGCATTTTTCATTATCTACAATTCTATCCATATTTGATTGATACATATTCTATATACATAACAGATTTTTTATTTTCATCAGTAAATTTCATTGTAATTTTCTAAATCCAAGATTAGTTATTGACTCTTCTTTGGTGTTATAGTGATGTCTAATACTGTAAGATTATGTCATGTTTGTATTCAATTAATGGGGGCTCTTTCTAATAATTCAGTACCTTAGGGAAAAGTGTGGCCTGGATAACTACTTAGTCTACTCCAAGGATTCTCAACCTGCTAAGAGACAGTTACTTTCCAGTATCCCTATTAATAGATCTGCCAGTGATTCTCACTCTATTTTCTTCCTGTGGAACTTATACTTACATTTTCTGCAGATTTTCTTCGAGCCAAATTTCAGTAAGATTATCTTGGACAGTTCTGGTACTTATTCATACATTCATTTTCTTCCACCTATCCATCAATAAAATCAGCCAGCCACACCAAGTATAATGATCTGTAACGGACTTGAGAGATATGACAGGTTCACAGCAAAAGTCATAGCTGTAGAGGTAGTCTAGTGGCTGCCTCAGTGTATGATCTACTGAAACTATTGGGTGTGAAAGGACAGTCAAGAACAAGAGCACTTAAAAGGCTGGGTGAAACTCCATGTTGGCTGTGGAGCAACCGCAACAGGTTATGGAATTTAGTAGGCCCTTCAGGAATTTATATACAACATAATAGTTACTTTCAAAATTGCCTCCAGCTGGCGCATGGACAAAACTCAGAGTAAGTTGAAAGTTACAACCAAGGTTGAGTGCTTTCACCTCCCAGCGCAGGCTGAAAAGACAACAGGAGGCTGACACTTGGGAGTGATGGGTCTACTGGACCCATCCCCTACCCCAGAGTGTAAAGGAGATTAAAAAGTCTAAAAACTTGACCGACGAGGGGGACACTTCTGATGATCATATTGCCTCCTGTTATAACCTTCTGTATTGAGTTTCCTATCATATCTTACATGAAGAATTTTACAAAAGATGCTCAATACAAACAAGGAAAAAAGGAGTAAACAAGAACGTAAGCGCAAGCATTGGCCAAAAAAAAATGTTCTTTTGTTTTATAAAAGAATAAAATGGTCTTTGTATGGTTTGTTTTCTGTCTTGTGTGATTTTTTGGTACATGATTTTCATCTCTGGGGGTTGGCATGTATGAAGTATCTCCCTGTACCTCTGAGACTGCCTTTTTGTCAACGCTTTGTGGAAGTTCAGTCCATTGCTTATCTTGACAGTCTATTTCTTGTCATGCCTGATATACAACATCTCTGTTTCTTTCATCTTTGTTTGATATTATTCCTCTTTTCAAAAAAGGGGAAGGCACTGTGCAGTTCCCAGGAGTCTCTGAAGACACAGAGAAAGAACAGGACTACTGCCCCCCCCCCCCCCCCCCCCCCCCAGGGCATGTCATACAAGGTGGCTAAGATGAGATTGTGGCAACCTCATTATGTTAAACAAATTGCCATAGAAACCAATTCTTCAAGAGCATACAAATGTGTGGTGCAGGTTCCCTGCAAGGGGACCAGTTGCTGTTGTTGCACCATGCTCCATTAGGAGTGAACAAGAAAATTATGGTGATGATTATAGGGGGAGGGGAGGAAGAGGATACCGTTACATGCCCATTGAGGCATATTGGGAATATGGTGTAAGGCACATATTTTCTTGACCATCGGCACACTAGGGGCGATGTGGTCAGCATCACGCTGGCCGCCTTTAACCTTTCCAGAGTTGCTCTGGTACCCTATTCATGAGGCTGGGTCGACCCCGGAGCCGTTTGCTGTCTTAAAAAATCTCTCACCTCAACTGGGGATTGAACTTTGGACCACTGAGCTCTGAAGCCAGTGAGCTATCTTACGGGGGAAGGAAGCCCCAATTATTACGTTGTGAGAGGACACCTGACATGAGCTCACATGACTGATATGTTTATCCTCACAGAGTTTTCTTTTAATGGTGTGAAACATTCACCAGTGACTGTGCCTTGTCATTTTTATACTAGGAAGCAGACGGGTAAAGGTAAGGCCGGCTTTTCTGAAAGCTGCTATGTGATAGCATGGTTTGTTTTTTCCTTTGTTGATAGAACCCTTTCCTTTGTCTGATGCTTGCCAAGAAACTGTTAAATTGATGTATATGGTGTAGGGTACTGGCAACCTCATTATACAAAACCTGCCAAGAAACTGTTAAATTGATGTATTTGGTGTGGGGTGTTGGCAACCTCATCTTACAAAACTTGCCAAGAAACTGTTAAATTGATGTATTTGGTGTGGGGTGTTGGCAACCTCATCTTACAAAACCTGCCAAGAAACTGTTAAATTGATGTATTTGGTGTGGGGTGTTGGCAACCTCATCTTACAAAACCTGCCAAGAAACTGTTAAATTGATGTATTTGGTGTGGGGTGTTGGCAACCTCATCTTACAAAACTTGCCAAGAAACTGTTAAATTGATGTATTTGGTGTGGGGTGTTGGCAACCTCATCTTACAAAACCTGCCAAGAAACTGTTAAATTGATGTATATGGTGTGGGGTGTTGGCAACCTCATCTTACAAAACTTGCCAAGAAACTGTTAAATTGATGTATTTGGTGTAGGGTACTGGCAACCTCATCTTACAAAACCTGCCAAGAAACTGTTAAATTGATGTATTTGGTGTGGGGTGTTGGCAACCTCATCTTACAAAACTTGCCAAGAAACTGTTAAATTGATGTATTTGGTGTGGGGTGTTGGCAACCTCATCTTACAAAACTTGCCAAGAAACTTAAATTGATGTATTTGGTGTGGGGTGTTGGCAACCTCATCTTACAAAACCTGCCAAGAAACTGTTAAATTGATGTATATGGTGTGGGGTGTTGGCAACCTCATCTTACAAAACTTGCCAAGAAACTGTTAAATTGATGTATTTGGTGTAGGGTGTTGGCAACCTCATCTTACAAAACCTGCCAAGAAACTGTTAAATTGATGTATTTGGTGTGGGGTGTTGGCAACCTCATCTTACAAAACCTGCCAAGAAACTGTTAAATTGATGTATTTGGTGTAGGGTACTGGCAACCTCATCTTACAAAACTTGCCAAGAAACTGTTAAATTGATGTATTTGGTGTAGGGTACTGGCAACCTCATCTTACAAAACCTGCCAAGAAACTGTTAAATTGATGTATATGGTGTGGGGTGTTGGCAACCTCATCTTACAAAACAAGTTACTACATAAATCACTGCTGCATAGGGTAAGTGCATGGTTGCAGGCTTCCTGGAAGGGTGGGCAAACTGCAGTGATGGTGAAGGGTGGAAAGGGCAACATGTTGGCTGTGGAGCAACCGCAACAGGTTATGGAATTTAGTAGGCCCTTCAGTAACTTATATACAACATAATGGTTACTTTCACAATTGCCTCCAGCTGGCGCATGGACAAAACTCAGAGTAAGTTGAAAGTTACAACCAAGGTGGAGTGCTTTCACTTCCCAGCGCAGGCTGAAAAGACAATTTTTTTGGCTCTGTAAAGATTGAAAAAATGAGATGGATGAAAAAAGTAAGGCTGTATTTGCTTGTAACGTATTATTTTTGATTATTTCCTCTCCTCATGTTAGCTGTTGGAAAAGCTTACAGTATACTTAATGACAAGGACAAACGAAAACTCTATGACTTATATGGTCCAGATATGCAACCCAGCCAACCAGACAGAGGTCGTGATAAATGTGCTCACAGTTTTGAAGGTAAGTTTTCATGTTTGTTTGTATTAGTGAGTGTAATTTTTGTTGTTGTTAGCAATAGGCTTCAGTCCTTGTTCTGGAATCCACAGGGAAAGAGAGGCAGAGGTAAACCAAAAAAAAAAAAAATATAGGAAAAAACTTTTACAGACACCTCTGACAGTCACCAACTCACTATATGGAACGTTAAAACAACTGCAGAAAACCTGCACTTTTTTTAAGAATGGCATTGGGCTGCCAAGAGTAGATATGCTCAGCAGCTATGGGATATCGACAACAACAACAACAAAAAACCAAAAAAACACACTGAGAAGAGAACTGGATACAGAGGTGAAAATGATGAGGAAAACATGGAAAGAACTTGAGTGGATGGCACTGGACAGGAAGACATGGCATGTGTTTGTTGAAGGCCTATGCTCCTTGGGGAGCTAAAGGGTGTTGAATTGAATAGGCTTCACATGCTGAGGTTATCATAGCACTCTCTATGGCTAACCCTCTTCACCACAAGGTGGAAGAGGAACGATTAAGTAAGTTGGTCTGAGTCTTTTTACTGTTCATTTCTCTTTTTATACAGTTCATGGGGGGGGGGGCCCCCTGACGAGACAATGGAAGAATAAGACTTCTAGTTCCTCAAGCATTCAGTAAGAGGTAACTAAAATGAGGTTTTGCATAGGGCTGACAACCGCATCATGTACAATAAAAATGACTACAAAAGCCATCATTGCAAGAGTTTTGCATAGGGCTGACAACCGCATCATGTACAATAAAAATGACTACAAAAGCCATCATTGCAAGAGTTTTGCATAGGGCTGACAACCGCATCATGTACAATAAAAATGACTACAAAAGCCATCATTGCAAGAGTTTTGCATAGGGCTGACAACCGCATCATGTACAATAAAAATGACTACAAAAGCCATCATTGCAAGAGTTTTGCATAGGGCTGACAACCGCATCATGTACAATAAAAATGACTACAAAAGCCATCATTGCAAGAGTTTTGCATAGGCTGACAAAACCGCATCATGTACAATAAATAAAAGCAATGACTACAAAAGCCATCATTGCAAGAGAGTTTTGCATAGACAACCGCATCATGTACAATAAAAATTGACTACAAAAGCCAATTGCAAGAGTTTTGCATAGGGGTTGGACAACCGCATCACTATTACAATTAAAACATTGACTACAAAAGCCATTCATTGCAAGAGTTTTGCACCAGGGCTGACAAACCGAATCATTGTTACAATAAAAATGACTACAAAAGCCATCATTGCAAGA
The DNA here is from genome assembly GCA_024509875.1 of Oreohelix idahoensis. Classification (NCBI taxonomy): domain Eukaryota; kingdom Metazoa; phylum Mollusca; class Gastropoda; order Stylommatophora; family Oreohelicidae; genus Oreohelix; species Oreohelix idahoensis. The sequence continues at coordinate 416,504 of JAMPIV010000027.1, read as the reverse complement.
GTTTTGCATAGGGCTGACAACCGCATCATGTACAATAAAAATGACTACAAAAGCCATCATTGCAAGAGTTTTGCATAGGGCTGACAACCGCATCATGTACAATAAAAATGACTACAAAAGCCATCATTGCAAGAGTTTTGCATAGGGCTGACAAATAAAAATGACTACAAAAGCCATCATTGCAAGAGTTTTGCATAGGGCTGACAAATAAAAATGACTACAAAAGCCTTCATTGCAAGAGTTTTGCATAGGGCTGACAAATAAAAATGACTACAAAAGCCATCATTGCAAGAACATGTGAATGTTTGGGTGTGAGCTTCCTGTAAAGGGGCCCAGCTGCAGCGGTGGCCCCATACTTTGTAAGTAGCAGACGGGCAAAGGATGACAATGAAAGATTTCCTTTTCTTTTTTCTCCTCATAGAGCTCTTCCAGAACTTTCCTGTTTGCAATTACCAGCTCAATAACTCACAAAGGGGTAAAGGATCCCGTTACACGCCCATTGAGGCATATTGGGAATATGGTGTTATGCCCATATTTTCTTGACCATCAGCACATTAAGGGTGATGTTTTCAGCCTTAACCTTCCTAGAGTTGCTCTGGTACCCAATTCATGAGGCTGGGTCGACCCCCGGAGCCGTTTGTAATATAAAAAATCCCACCTCGACTGAGGATCGAACCATGGACCACCAAGCTAGGAAGCCAGTGGACTTACCACTGCGCTACAACAGTTCAGTAACTCACAAAGGTCAAAATAATTGTATCTAATTTATCTTAAAAAAGTATGAATAAAGAATAGCATTAGTTGGTTTAAATAAAAGATAAGTGAACACAGAAACAAACAAGGAGGGAAAGCTGAGGCCTGCGCATAGGAAATAATAAATGAAAATAGGTAAATGGAAGGCACTGACTCATAAGAAAGAAAGCTGTGACTGATGTGCTACAGTGGCACTGCAGATGTGCCTAAATGTGAGTCATGGTATTTAATTTGAAGAAAAAAAAACACGTTAATTTTCATTGCCTCCTGACATTTTCTGTGTGACATATGGTCAGTCCTGATCCTAATGACAACATTTGTCATTCCTGATCCTAATGACAACATTTGTCATCTTACAAGGAGGGATCAGAGCACCATTTTTTGGCTCAGGACACAACATATAACAATCATCCTATATATACATTTTTTCTGCCAGTGCTTAACACTAAGGGGTGCAACTTTGGTTGAAAGTTAGACATTAATTGTATTGTTTCCCTTATATGTACTCTCCCGAAAATAGTAACACTTACCAAAGAAGAATGCGCAAATGACAGTGCTACGTAGTTCGTGTACTGTGGTGATGCACAGTGGTTTTTTTAAAACACTTTTGAATAAGTAAAATTGCCGTTAGGTATTGGTGCTTTTGAATTTAATTCCCATCTTATGACGTACTTTTACACTAGTTGGACAGAATCCAACCACAAAACACTTCAGAGTGCCAGCTATGTAACTACCCCCACAAAACTGTTGACCGCCATCTCTTTGAGTGCCCAGCACTCGATGATGTTGGGAAAATGCTCCTTCCTCCGAGGCCAGATAAATGGAACGCCTTGTACGGAGAAACAAAACAACTTGCGAAAACATACAGATATCACTACATGACACTGGGCCGAATGGCGAGAGCCCAAGCGCCGCTGGATCAGTAACAACAGCGACATCTTCTGTGTTCGCTTTTGAGCACTGAAAAAATGTTTGTGAACATTTAAAAAAAAATAGTTTTGACTAGGTGTGCCCATTCATCCTAGACGCAAGGTGTGCCAGTTAAATTAGGGTGCATGTTCAAATATAAAAGACTTTGTGGTCTGGCCAATAATTCAATTTTAAAAAATACTGGTTATAAATCTTACACACGGTTTCACAGCCTTGAATTTTTTCATTATCATTTGACTGCTCATCCTACTCATGATAAGAGTAGTAAATTCTGACACTTACAGTTAAACATATTGTACTACAGTTTTATATCCTTTTATTCAAAATCGTCGGGAGCAGCTGTGTTTTGAAAACTGGATTTATTTGGTTTCCAGGTGTTGCCCAAATCACTTTCAAAAAGTCACCCAAAATGTGTCCAAAAGTAGACCAAAGTCGCCACAAAAAATTTGCGATTTTCAGAATATTTTGGTTTTTGTGTGTTCAGGTTAAAGGATACGGACCTGTAATTATTTATTTTGTGCTGTTTATATGTTTATAATTTATATATTTACAGGTGACATTTCTCCAGAGGAGCTTTTTAATATGTTTTTTGGCGGTAGCTTCCCTTCAGGTAAAATGATGAGTTGAAACAGTCTGTATAGCCAAACTGCCATAATGTGTGGAAGGGTTGTGTGTTCTGGTCATTTACTCAACTCCTTTTTTTTCTTTTTTTTTTAACCCTTAATTACTTCCTTTTACTTTCCTTTTCACTTGCGTTGTTAAGCATCATGAGAAGAAGCATTTTCCTTCTTGTGTGAGATGTATTACTTTGTTCAGCATAGTTCCATGTTTCTTCAAGATATCTTTAATACTGTCTATTCACCTTGCTCTTGGGTATTTCCTTGCCCTATTTCCACATTTCTTCAGGATATTTTTAATACTGTCTATTCACCTTTTTTTTGGGTGTTTCCTTGCCCTATTTCCACATTTCTTCAGGATATCTTTAATACTGTCTGTTCACCTTTCTTTTGGGTGTTTTCTTGCCCTATTTCCACATTTCTTAAGGATATCTTTAAAACTGTCTGTTCACCTTTCTTTTGGGTGTTTCCTTGCCCTATTTCCACATTTCTTCAGGATATCTTTAAAACTGTCTATTCACCTTCTTGGTTGTTTCCTTGCCCTATTACCATTATCTTATAGTGTTGAAGGTTTGTGCCTATGGCTCATTTTACAATATTCTGATGAGTCCACACCATTGTATTTCTAATATTCCTCTATATCCTTATTGCACATTAATTTCTTTACATGCTTGATGTACATAATGATGCAAAAGTGCGCTATATATTTAAATGTTAAAAACCTACTGAAATACAGCAGAAACACAAAATTAAGAATATACAAGAGTTGCATACTTTATGTACTTCTGTACTGTGTGGAAAGCTGGAGCGTAGCAGAAAAAGAAATACCAGATTCATCCTCTTTCCACACAACCTGCCTAAGGCAAATACTCAGAATTTTGTGGCAGTGTACCATCACCAACCAAAAGAATATATGCACACCATGATAGTGGGTTGATGCTGGAATTTGGTTGCCATGTCTGCAGAAGAAGCACCATCACCAGAACTGCTGTGCTGTGGATCCCAGAAAGAAGGCGTAATAGAAGCCAACCAGAAACAACGTGGCGGAGAACCGGAGGCCAAGATGAAAAGCGTGAATCGAAGTTGGGGCACCGCATGAAGGATGACCCACTGACCAAGCAAAGTGGTAGGAGTTTGTTGCTGTCCTACAAGATGTCACTTGGTGTGATGGTCAATGATTGCTTCGTCAGTCCGTGGCTATGAATCCAAGAAGATGACCTACTGAAAAGTGTATACCTACTTTTTCCCCCCTTGTATAATCATCATTTCCCTTTTGGCTTCCCCTTGTAGGAAACCTGCACCAAGTAGTCATGTGCTGTTGCAGCCGTAGTTTATGTGGCTATTTGTTTCACACAATGAGGTTGCCAACCCAAGATATATATTCTCATATTAGCCACCTCATACAACATGCCTGATGGAGCAGTGGTCCTGTGCATTCTTCGTCTCCTCAGAAAACCCCAGTAACTACACCGGGGCCCCCTGCTACATACGTTTTTAAAATTTAACATTCCGAGACGTGTGTTGTTGCTACTTTCATTCAGCTTTTAAAATGTGTGGCAGATAAATTGTTCACATTGAAGAGGTCTACAAATGGTCATTGTGTCACAGAAATGTTTAAAACTATAAAGTTGTACAGGTTCTTTCATGAAAATGAAACTCTTTATGACAGCAAGCACAGTACTTTTTGATGTAACTGCTGGTTCATGATGATGGAATTTCTGTCTATCATTTTGTTAGAGCAAATGGCATAACAGTCAAATTACATTTTACATCTGTTGTTGATAGGGTTGCCAGGTTTTTGAATTTGTAGTAAGGGACAGCCTTGAATGATCAGCAAAATATGACCAATGTTGCCAGTTTCCCACCCATTGCTCGCTCAAAAGCATAGCTGACTTTAAAACATCATATTAAAAGACATGAAATGATAAACTGCCATGTTTGCTCATGCTGCCTCTACTGATAGAAGTCTGAGAAATGTACATTCTGAAAGAGCATTCGGATTATAGTCTGATGACAGCAGTCAGCGTAATTTCTTTTGGCGATCCATGTTAATAAATCCTTGTTACACGTGACAAGAAGCCTGCTTTAGTCTTCAAGTACCATGCCTGGTGGAGCATGTGGAATCATATCTCTCTGTAACTTCAATTTTCCAGTATTGTTTATCAATTCTGTAGTTGACTTCCTTCAATGCCATAATGTCAGACCACCCAGCATCTTCTTTCTTTGTCATCCACTATCTCTTTTCCCTCAATCTTTCCTGTTGTCACAATATATTTCAGCTTTGTTTCTCTTATGACATTCCCAAAGAAAGTGGATTGCTTGCTTCTAATGTTAATGAGTAATAAACTTCCTTTGCTCACTGGCTTCCTCCTTTATTAAGTATGCACAATTAAATTGTTTTTCTTATTGATATTTAGATAATTTAATTTATTAATATAAAATGTATTTTTTACATACTGAACAATGTCTCATATAATTTTTATAAGAAACAGTAAGCATAACTGTCAATAATTAGAGGGGGAAAACAGATCTGAATGTTTTTTCAGGTAATCTTAGCAGAAGGCAACAGTATCAAACCAGGAGAACCTTCTACACTTTTCGGCAGTCAGAGGTAGAGGTAAGTCATATTTTATGCCTTGGTTAGTTTCCAGAGTGACTAACTAATGTTTAAAATGATCTTCTTTATAATACTTCAATTTGATATTATTATGTTGTTGTTGTTTAACAAGGGCTGCTGAGATTCTCGCTCTTTTGCGGCCATCACCAAATTGAATACTCCTTGGTATTATCTACACTAGATGTAGGCTTTTCCTGTGGCTTTTCTGCCATTCCAAAATGTGCTGAGTTGAAGTCATAAGCTCCAATTTCTCCAGCTTGGCTTGCATTTAAAGGATTGTCACATCTGGTCCCAAGCTAGGAGTAAGAAGCACGTGGCATACTGTACATTCCCCGCCATCCAAGGGGCTCTCCAACTATGCAGAGCTAAAATACTGTTCTCTGGTTTTGGGCTCTCCCAAGGAATTGTCACGTCCTGCACAGAGCCACTTCTCAGCTCCCCCTGCCACTGGGTATATAGTGAGATCCTCCTGCATGCAGTCAATCAGGTCAAAGCCAAAGAATCACGTCTGGGGCTCAAGTAACTTCTCTAGGCTTTGTGTACAATGCTGATTCTCAACAAGTTTCACCATAGGAGGAATCCATGGAATTGTGTGCATGATTTCAAGAGTCAGTGAAGGTGTAATTAGCCTCACAGACAGAGATTCACTTCCACAAATGTATATTGCAGCATTGTGCATATTTGGTGGTCATATATGGATGACTTCAGATATGCCTCCATGCATATTGAAGTGTTATATCAAAGTACATAACTGTTAAAGGACTTCTGTGTTGCAACAATTTTTGACTGCATTTCTAGAATGCCTAAGATTCAGCCTGACACAAAAATTCACTTCAGCTTTCAAAATGTTTATTAAGTCTCAACAAAATCAGTCATTTGTCAAGTATTAGTAAACTTAGAAACTTGCTGAAAACAGTTATGGCATTGAAATTATTGGCTGTTTCTGTTGAATACAGTGTATTTACTAACAGTCTGATGGGATATTTTGCAAGCTTCAGTGTTGCTTTGAAATGCCACTCGTGCTATGGATAAATGATATAAACATATGTCACGAAGTGGATTTTAGTTTAGAGTGTGTCCAGTGTATAGACAAGACCCTAGTATGAGAGAGACTGAGAACATAGATTTAGATGAGAAATGATAGTGAATGTGGACAGATGGGCCTATTGGCGTCGAGGTTGAGAACCGAGATTGACTCTCCCTCACCACTCGTGACTTCAAGAAAAGCTATAGACTCACCCCCCTCTGGCTACCTTTACAAAAAGGAGATAAGGGTGTACTAAGACCACAGACACACTATACAGACAATTATATATATGCACAGTATAGTTAGCTATATATATGAGAGACTGATTCAGTGAACATTTATATAGTTTTATTAAAACAACTCAAAAAATCAAATCACACAGGAAAAATAAATAACGAGCAATGTTGCACAGACCTAAAAACAAGAAAACAATTAATTTGATAGACACTAGAAAAAAAAACGATCACTTTCACTCCTTCTTTCACACTGCTGGGGAAAAATAGAATGATTAATGATTTAACCACAACAAATGTGTGGGGGCATCACTTTAGCCACCACTCCCTACTAAACTAATATTTCTACTGTCACTGTTCTGTTGACGCTGCCTACATGACTGTCAACACAGCTTCCAAGCTCTTTAAGCGATATACACGCCACTAAAATACACCACTAGACTGCTACGCTAGATTACATCTATGGCTCAGAGGCTATCCTCTAAGGATAATATAAGACCCTACTGGTCCTGGCTATTGTCTCCTCTCTCTCCTCTTTGCCTTGCTTCAGTGTCTCTCTGACACTCTCGACGTCTGCTAATGTGGCATCTCCATTACGCCCCTTCTCTCGTTAACATTCAGAACCAGGAATGTTAACCCTGTCTTTTGTTTCTGACTACTGCACTGATGACTTCGGTATCAAGCCCGAGGTATTTGAATCAATTGTAGAAGCTACACTGCTGCTGAACAACTTCTCACTTGCCCCGTTAACCCGCTCAAGGTTTAGGGAAAAACAGCATTATTCTGGCTGTATAAAATTTAGACCAATCTCCCGGCCACGCGCCGTTGTTGGAGTGGTATAATGAGCTAAGAGCTCTGGATTTTAAGGAAAAATCCTGTCCCCAGCTGAAGATTGTCTTCGCTACCTGGGACCGTATGGTATTTCTATCGCCTCTGGCGATATCTCGGGCCCTCTGCTCCTGAGATGACAACTTGCTGTTGTAAAGGACAGAGGCAGGTTACCCCTCCTATGTGCCGTGAAAACTCGCTGTAGAACAAATAACAACAACAGCTATATAACACGTCAAAAATTACACATCTCTAACACCTAACTCCCTTCTCCCTTTAAATCAATGCAGCTCCCCTGCTCTATTCCCACACCAGCGATACATAATTATTTATGCCCCCAAAAAGGTCAGCCTCCCATGCAATCCCCTCTCTGATCTCTCTATCCTGTTTCAAAGTAACAAACGGTCTGGTGATAACCTTCCAGACGCGACTGACCTAAATCTTTTGTTATGCATGTCTAGCCACAGGTATCAAAACAATTCAACTTGGGCAACCCTCCTGTCCGTAATACTTTGGGCTACTTTATCACTGACCCTAGGTGTTCATTGATCAATACAAAATTAAATCTAGGAAGGAGGAACTCCCGTCTCAGTAATTATTAATTACATCTCTTTGTAATAAAAGAAATTCCCATATCATAAATATAGATTACATCTCTTGTCTTCTGATTACACAGCAATAAAATGCACCATACATAACGTACAAAAATTTTTCTAGCATAATTATACTGCGAAAATTATAAACACTCGAGGTTATCAATTTAACCCCCGTAGTTAAATACACGCATTCCTGTATTCTCCATAATGTTAACTTCACCCCTCTCATCCAACTACCTTATCCAATTCAATACTCAATACAATACGAGCATATACCTGTTAACCATTTTTTTCACCCATACGCTTATCTCAAGTTAACATACAATCCCCGCTCCATAATATTTAATTACACGACCAATTAAATGCACAAAAATTTACCGTACAAAACTACCAAGCTTATTCACACTACAATTATTATGATTACATCGAGGTTGCATATGCAGACCCTCAGAAGTTCCGTATTGATAGAACCTAAGGACTTAACCAATATAGTTAATTTCCAAACCCTGTTACACAATTGATAGATATTTCTACTGTTCCCAGGAGTTTTTAAGCACAACTAAGCTCGTGGATATACACTTGTAAATAATCAGAATTAATTACTTAATGAAATAAAATACATACATGTACTCCCATAGATACACCCTTGTAACTTATCAGAATAAAATTTCTACCAGATAGCAATTGACCTAAGCCCTACGTCATCGCTGCGTCCCTCTATGACCAATGAAATCACTACAAAATTAACAACCGTGACCTCCGCCAATTAGATTTGAAAGCAACGTGTGAGTCATATATGTTATAGCCCGCTCATCCATAATACGTCAAAGTTAAATAATGTTATACCGACCGCGTGAGCAAAAATAACTTAGATTCGCTCTAACGTAAGTTCGACATTATCTGGGTAGTGCCCCCCCCCCCCCCCATCCACCGTTTCCACGGGTGGGTGCTTTATAACGTCAGCCGAATTACCCTTCCTAAATAATACTCAAGCGCTTACTACAATAAAAGTTACCGCGATTACTTTTTAACAAAGAAAAGCCTACGAGAACGCAATTAATTAAAAGAAAGGAAGACTGGTGCAAGTCTTAGAATTAAACCCTACAGTCATCCCTCTTATAAAACGCACTTAATTACCCAACAAAAGAAGACTAAACTCAATTAGTTACAAGACAAAATTACAGATAGAAAAAGAATGGGCCTGTTGAAAAATAAAACCACAGTACTGCATCACAACATACAGGAGGAAAATCTTAGTTGAAAGAATTAGACATTTAGTGTAACATTTTACCAAATTTTGTATCTTTTCGCCATGTTGCATGTAAAAATACGGTTAAACAACAGATGAAGCATTTGGTTGTCATAGGATCCACAAGACACGTTTAAGTGAATTAGACACAATTTTTTTTTTTTTTTTTCCGTACGCCCGCTAATACTCGAGGCGAAATCTCAGGTTATTATTTATGTCTAACCTGACATTGATTTTACGTGAGTATCCCTTTATTTCTTGTACAGAGACAGGTGTCCCTCGCCATTCAGGCAAATACTCGCTGATTTCGGAGGTACCCATTGCAGCTGGGTCGGCTCAGGAGCCGCCAGTCCCTGGTCGACGACACTCCTTCAAATGTTCTCGCCAGGTCTCGAGTTAATCCAGTCCAAATCCCAGTCGACGAAAAATCCTCAAATGCCGTCGCCCGGGTTTGATCCTGTATCACCCGGTCGCCAGAGCGGTGTTGTAACCACTACGCTAGCGCGGCTCTCGACACAATTTTGAACTTTAGATTTTAATTTTTTTGGTTTTTGGTCAATAGTGTGATCTTTCAGCAATACCAGTGTCCCAGTACATCAAAGTCTGACAGGCAGCAGCAAATAATAGTGACATATTTTAAGTTTGCATTTTTATTTTCCCCATTCAACAAATGTTACAATTTCTGTCCAGTTTCAGAGTGGCCTCACCTTGTTATTCCAGCTGGCCCCAATCTTGTTACTGGTTGCCATGTCCATGTTGAGCAGTTTCTTTGTTAGTGACCCTGCCTTCAGTTTGCAGAGAACAGAGTAAGACATTGTTGTACTAAATAATATATATCTGCATTTGCTACCTAAATGCCCATATATAGTTTCTTAATGAAATATTTGTAACCAGCAATGAAACAATCCTACCAGCTTTTTTGGGAAAATACAGAAACCTCATGCACTACACTGAAAACTAAATTGAACACCCATTTTAAGAACACATGTGCCTTCCAATTTCTTCATGAGTGCATTGACCATAAATCATAACAGCTTTGACTACAAAGATCCAATAAAGTTGAAATGGAATGGGAAGGAATGAAATGACCTTGAGAGAAGGGATGCTATCATCAGGACTTGCAGCAGAAAGTAAACAACTTACCTCATTACTGTCATGTTTGACAGGTTACTTGTTCATTATATAAAATGTATGATCAGCTGGTCATGCCAGTAATTGATGATTGGCTGGGACAACTTACAGTGTCAAGGTCATAATATGAATGACTAGAATGCATCCAAAATGAAGGAGTGCACATAGCCTTAGGTTGTATGAGGGAAACATTGTGATAATGAGGTTCATGCTTGGACTTGTATCAATAAAATCAAGATATGCTGTGGCCCAGGTAAAAGTGCATATGTATGTAACTACAGGCAAAAGACACACCCTGCCATGGGAACATTGCTGACATCAAAGGAGCGAGAATTAAGAGAGGAATGTCATGAATGGCACAGGCAGCTGTTGGGCAGTGGACCACAGTTGAAATAAATATTCAGGGGGAAAGAGTGGAGTAAAATTGGAGAGAACTGGACAAAGTAGCAAACTTTTGCAGAATCCCATGCAAGATCCCCCCCCCCCCCCCCCCCCATCCCCCCCCCCCCCCACCCCTCCCCCCCCCCCCCCCCCCCAGAAAGTGTAGAGATTGATGTCATGGAAAAGCAGAACTGGGAAATAATCTGCTGATAAATGAACATGGGGCTGGAGATTCTGATGCTAAGTATTCACTGATAGGTCACTTCTGCATGGTGAAAAATGATGATAGGGCTTTTTTTTTTTTTTTTGAAACTGAAGGGCAAAATATAGTAGTTGTGTATGTGATTATCTGAATTAGCTACATACTTTTCAATATATGGACAATAACAAGACAAAGCACGTCAGATACATGCTCCAGCCAGTTCATTTAATTCAACTTTCATCCTTTTGTTTTTCCCTTTCCAGACGACTAGTTAGATAATATAAATACAAAAATGTCGTTTTGCCGCCTGATTTCTACAAAATGTGAACTGCTAGACCAGGAGTCGGCAAAGTACGGCACGCGTGCCAAGCATGGAACGATTTTCAATGGCACGCTGAGTGAATTAAAATATTGTACAGTATATGATCTCATTTTTTTTTAAAATTGAATTTTTAATTAAATAGAAGCATATAATTCTTTTAAAGCTATACCTGTTTTTAAAACCCTTCAAAACGAAAGTTTTTAGACATTGGAGGTAAGAATGTGCGATCTGATGCAAACTAAAGGCCTGATCATACTATACTGCACGTAAGTCTTCGTTTTTACGGACCGTTTCCGAGAACAAACATTCTTCAACGAATTTCAAGGGAAGTGGTTATACTTTGCGGCGCCCGCTAGTCTGGCGTCTACCTGCTACCGTAGTTTGCAGGATGTTAGTTGCTTATCCTTTACAAGACGTGGCAATCAACCCCAGCTTTTATTGGCTGTTTGTGATTTTTCTAGGCAAGTTTTTCATTCAGTAGTTTGCCATTGCTTTCTGAACGGTATGGCGCTTATACCATTGTTAAAAATCCACACAAAGCGATTTGCTACCAAACCGCCTGCAGCAGGTTTGCAGGATGAGATTCTTGAAAAGAATCCCAAGCGAATTTTGACGGGCAAGCGGAGATGTAATATCATAATTACGCAATAGTGTCTGGCTAGCGCCTGGACGAGCGTATTTATTTCGTTTTCGCTCGCAGTTTTTGACTCCCAGTGTGAGTTTGGAGCAACAATGACTGACCTCGACGAAGTTATATTTCCGTCCTATCCTTCCCCTCTCCCGACCACCACCACCTCTACAGTTCTCTTGGCTGTCGCATACTCATGCCCGTACAGTCCGTTGACCGCAGCACAAAAGTTGGTGTTGTTATTAAGTAATACGGTGCCGTTAAAATGACTCAAAAAAGACAAAAACTTGATATATGCTCGTTTCAAGACTTTTGGACAAACGAATATGGATTCATACAACAAAAGGATCGTGCTGTTTGTGCTTTATGTTATGAAAGTGTCATGTGCCGTACGTCAAGTGTACAAAGACACTATCAAACCAAACATCAGTCCATGTTTAAAAACTCTGAGGAGAAAAGTGAAGCCATAAAAATGGCTGTTTCTGGCTACAAAAAACAAAAGTAGTATGGCTGTTTCTGGCTACAAAAAACAATGTAGTATTTTTAGTCAAGTAATTGGAACCAAAAATAAAGCTACCGAATGTAGTTACAAAATTGCACAGTGTGTGGCTTCGAAGGGCAAATCTTTCACAGATGGAGAATACATCAAGGAAACTTTTTCGAGCAGTGCTGAAATTTTGTTTAGTGATTTACCAAATAAAGAAACAATACTGTCTCGGAGTATGGCTGAAAATGTAACGGTAAAACAAACAACCGGGTTACAACAAGCTGTTGTAGTTAGTGTCGCTCTTGACAAAGTGTCGATGTGAATGACGTGACGCACCTAGCTATAGTTGCGAGATATTGTGACAACGTCAGTATTTATGAAGAACTGTGCTGCTTGATACCTTTTGATGGTACAGCCAAGGGAGAGGACATTATAACTGCATTTGTAAGCTATTTCGAAAATCAGAACATTAACATGAATAAAATATTCTGTGTTACTACTGATGCCGCCCCTGCATTTGTCGGAAAGAACAAAGGATTTGTTAAACTTCTTGAGGATCGTATTGGACGTCAAGTATTGAGCTTCCATTGCATTATACACCGGGAGAGTTTGTGTACGAAGATTTCGTCACTATCCTTGAACTCTGTAATGGAAACTGTTGTCAAGATAGTTAACTTCATAGTTTCTCGCTCTTCATTGACCCACAGGCAATTCAAGTTTCTTCTACAAGAAATGGAGAGCGCATATGCGGACCTCCCGCTGTACAGCAATGTTCGTTGGCTTAGTCGAGGTAATGTTGTGAACAGATTTGTATCATGTCTAGAAGCAATCAAGGTGTTTCTTGATGAAAAAGAACAACATTTCCCGGAATTGAAGGACGATGACTGGCTGTGCAAGCTGATGTTTCTGGCTGACATAACTACAAATCTGAATGAATTAAACTTGCGTTTACAAGGGCAGGGTCAAACAGTACTTGATCTTTTTGAGCACTGGAAAGGATTTGCGTCAAAATTAGACACATTTTGCAGAGATATTACCACTAACACATACACGTACTTTCCAAACGTAAAGGCTCATTCAAATCGATTTACTGTCAGCAGAGGTGAGCTTCAGAAGTACAAGGAGATTGACATAAGTCTTGGGCCTGACCCTGAAGAAGTCACAGGAGGAAGATGAAACTTGGCACATTTAAAGTTCATCATATTTGCACTGAATGTGTGAAGTACGGGTTTGTTTCTTTAATGGGTTTTCCTGCTACGGTGCATGGCGCAATGTACCCTATTGACAGGATCTGCTGCTCCAAAGATTTGACAAAACAATGGAAAAGAAGGAGGCCAGAGCTGTGATAAAATTTATGATGTTTCAGGGAAATACACCTACAGAAATACACAGGGAGATGGAACCAGTGTTTCGTGATTCTTGTCCTTCATATACTTCAGTAAAAACTGGTGTCAACAGTTTAAGTGCAGTCGCTCAAATGTTGCTGATCTCCCAAGATCTGGTAGACCAGCCTCAGAGTGCAACGATGAAAATGCAACAAGAGTGAAGAAAATCATTGACCAGGATCGAAAAATGACAATTGTGGAGATAACTAGTAGAGTAAAACTTAATGAAAGAACAGTTTATAGAATTTTACACAACAGACTGAACATTAGAAAAGTGTGTGCACGCTGGGTTCCGCGACTGTTGACATGTGAACAGAAGCAAACGAGGGTAAATTGCTGTCAACAGTTGCTCAAAAAGTGTCAGTCAAAAATTTTTTTGGAGACCATGGTGACAGTAGATGAGACGTTGGTACACCATTATGACCCCGAATCCAAAATTGCCAGCATGCAATGGAAAACCCCGGGCTCCCCAACACCTGTCACGCAGAGAGTGCAGAAATCTGCAGGAAAAGTGATGCTGACTGTTATCTGCCTCGTGGCAACACAATGGGTAGTACTATGCAGATCTTCTCACCAAACTAAGAAAGGTTGTGACCAGGAAACGAAAGATAACGCGCACTCAAAATCTTCATTTGCTTCAAGACAACGCGCCCTCTCACAAAGCACGGCTTGTGCAGCTAGCAGCCAACGATTTGAATATTGAAATTCTTCCACACCCACCATATTCTCCAGATTTGGCTCCATCAGACTTTTTTCTATTCCCAAATCTTAAAAGACAGCTAAAAGGAAATCATTTTGACAGCAATGAAGAGGTTATACTGGCATGTGATGACTGGTTTAGTTTGAAAAATAGGGTGTTCTACTCCCAAGGTCTTTTCAAGGTCAAGCAGAGATAGCAGAAGTGTGTCAATTCAGACGGTGGCTATATTGAAAAGGAATAAACACTATACGAAATTTCAGCTCTCTGTGACATGTCCTTCATGGTCAGGCCCAAGACTTATGTCAATCCCCTTGTACGTTGAAGTGCTCAAAGGAGAGTTTGCTAAACGAGGTCAAGACTTCAAAATTCACGGGCCCATGTTTTCTTACCTCATCAAGCCCGACTTAATTGATCATACTAACATCCCATTTGACCTTTCTCTTTTCGAGTGGATGGATGTTGACAATTTTGAAATGCAACACATCGAATTCAAGGCATCAGAGTTATGGACGATAAAATTTGTAGAATTGTGAAAAACTCTTGAAGGAAGCTGCTTGGAAAAGTCAGCTGCCATCCTCAACTGCTGGACATCCCTGCTTGAAGCATTCACCTGTTTGAAGAAAGTTGCATTTGCTCTACTTTCGGCTTTTGGGTCAACTTATACATGTGAATGTGATACTATACTGTAATTTATTTTTTCAAATGGCCTCATGTCTTTCTCTTTGCATTATTTACACTATTTTAGGAGGGATTACAGGTAATCCTTCTCCATGTTTCTTCTCCTTCTATTATTTACGTTTTTTCAAGATGAGATCACGATGGAGTTTGATCTATGTGTTTAGAGTGTGTGTGTAGGAAGATTGTGGCAGTTTTATTTTATAGGAATGACTAGAGCCTAGATCAGATTTGCACCAGTTGTAGTCTTTCTAAAGATAGGGCGTGCGGCCATAGACGCATTTTTCGGGATTTTTATATATATGTATTTCGGCCATTTTTGCTTCATTGCCAGTATAGGGCTAGGACTAATTCCCGTTTCTTTGTCTAAAGGGGGGGTCAGTGACCTTTTACCACGTGTTTGAAAGGCTAACGGATTATTGGGTAGAATCAAAGCCGCGTATATGACGTCACGAGGTCAGCGTGCTGATCGGAGAGAATAAATAGGCTCGCATTTCATATTTTCGTTCTCTTTTAATGTAAATTGCCAAGCCGGGTGCCAGAGTCAAGTCGATTGCCTTTCAGAGGAAATTCGAGATTTGCAGGTACCGGCTTTTGTGGGGAAGAGCAGAATTTTGATACTACAAAATTTCTCCCACGGCACAGTGGTGGCATTCGCAGACACCCAAAGTCTTGCGTTAATTGCCAGTGGTGGAAGGAGAGAAAGAAAAGATGTTTTCCCAGGTAGGGGAAGACATTTTCCAGCGACTAGGAATTTTATGGATAAATCCTGAGCTCTGACGCTCGTTACACACGCAGATTTGGCATGCTGCCAGCGTTGTGGTAATTTTATGTTCGCTTCGTCACAGCCATAATAACGCCGAAAGCCCATCGCCCAGTCATAGGTAATCGGGTCGGTAAATTCAGAGTGGTAGGAGAAGCCAGCTACAGTTCCAGTCCAGAATCCAGTGGGGTTCTGTTAAACCTTAGTCATCAATTCCAGAGTTCGTGGAGAGAGAGAGGGTAAACATTCTCTCTACTGAAGTCAGCACAGATAGGCAGAACTGATAGTTTTGGTGAATCATAGCAGAGGACCGCTGCCGAAGTTTAGAGGTGCAGTTAGTTGTGTTCAGGAGATTCCAGGATAGGCTGTGTAGAACCGAAGTCTGTGCAGAGATTGTGTAGTCATTTCATAGTCGTTCCAGCTATCAGTGGAGTTAGAGTTAGAATTTAGAATAGCTAGTTGGAAGTGGAGGCTCGGCTTGAGACCCCACCCAGTGCAGTGTAGTTCATTTAATTTAACTCTTACCTTCTTCCTCCATACAGGTGAAACTTGTGGGTGAAGGGTGGGGTTGGTTGTTTTGATGATACATCATTTGTCATTTTTTTCTTCCTGAATTTGTTTATTTCAGGAGTGCTTACACTGCAATTTTATGTATTTGACATGTATATGAGTTTGTTTATAGGTGTATAATAAACTTGTATAAATTGTAGCTGGCATCAGTCATTTCATTTAAGTACAGTAGCTATATGTTGTCTGTATCTTGGTGTATGTGAATCATAATTGAACCTTATCCCCTTAGGGTAGTTAGAGGTGGTTCGAGGCCATAGCAATTTATACGTCCGAAGTGGCGAGGAAAAGAATCAACCTCGGTTCTCAACCTCGGAGCCAATGGTCTCAACTTTCACATGTTGCACTATATTTCTATCAGAATCTATCATTTCAGTCTTTCTTCTCTCTAGGGTCTTGTCACTATATGTAGACAGTCTATAGTCCTAAAACCATTTCGTGACAAAGTGGGTGGCGTCGTCCTTGGGATCATCTTTGTTGGGATCAATTCTAGATTCATAAATTGTCTCTGAAGAAAGTTCTGGAAATAGATTTCTTAAAAATCCCCTAGACTGAGCTATATTAAGACTGATCCAGCTATAAGTTTTTTCCACAGGTTCCAGTTAGTTTAGATGATAGTGGTAGTAAGGTTGTTTATGACTTAGAAGTAATTGATGGCTAACTGAATTTTTTTCTTAAAAGGAAAGTAAATTCGGGTTTTGGGTAGCTGGATAACTAACATTTTTTCAGGTATTTATTAGTCAGACTTGGTGCTAGTCTGAGTGCGGGTTTTTGCGACAGCATTTTTCCTAGTAGGTAACGGGAAGTTATGGGGCCTTCACGTCTCTATATTTGTGAGCTTACGGCAGAATTTGCAGGTAACATGGCAGATCTCGATAAAGTACATAAGATTGCACTTGAGGTAGCTAAGTTCATGGAGTACGGTGACAGCGAAATTCCATCCCTTCTGGAATATGCAGAAAGCCTGCAGGGGCAATATGAGGTAGACAACTTATTTGGCAATCGTTTAGCGTTGGCATGGACATGTGCAAAAGCTGGGGACAGCGAAGCATTCATCCGAGAGTTGGTAGACGAAGCGATGGAACAGGACCAGGAATCGGAAAGAAGAAGACAACAGAGGGAAAAGGAGCTACTAGAAAAGGACAACCCCTCCGAAAATCTTGCGCCATTAAATGATAACTTGTCGGCTCAAACTGCGCCCCAACCCCAGGAAAAGGACTTTCCGTTGGAAATGGACCCGAAGCCCAAACAAGAGAGGGAGTTAAGTAAGGAAAGCAGCCCTTGCAATGCTGGGAAGATTACGAAGCGATCCCAGGCGTGGAAACTGCATAACAGGGGGAATAATGCGAGCAAGCATTATAATTCGGATGGCTACCGATTCTCCCATGCTCGTGAGAGAGCACAACATACTCGACACAGAAAGTCGAGGCCAGGGTTCGAATCCCTAATAAGGCATGTTTCGCCAGCTCCCCAGCGGGACAGCGAAAAACGACAGGCAGAGGCGCATTCGCCTGACATCCCTGTGCAGCCTAATGGCCAAACAGTGATTGTGGAAATACATTCTTTGTCGTCGGGAATTAGGCCCCCGATGGTATTAGCTCCTTCAGGAGAGGGACATACTGACAAGAACTGTATGACATATGTCAACGACCAGCGCACTCTTAAAAGGGCACAAGAGAGCAGACCGAGCGAACATATATTTCCAACCAGCCCTGGAGCCCCATCCGACCAGCACTTTACTCAGACAGAGGAGGACAGTGATCTGAGTGACCGTTTGCCTATAAATGGAGATGGGCCCCACAACTCGAGTATCTCTTTTACAAGAAACGACTCTTGTAACGAGGAGCCTGAAAAATTGGCTATATTTTCCAATTTGTTTCAAGGAACATTGGAACCAGTCACTGAGTACTTTATCTCAGATTCTCCGCGCTCAAACGGGATCTTAAACCGTCAAGTGTCACTGCAGGACACATTCCAACTGACGCCAGTAACTCTCACAGGGGAGGGCAAGGTTGAAGGTAGAACCAGGGTGTTAGACGGAGAGCTCTCGTGGTCTACAGGTTCATCTCACCAACTTTTCAGGCCAGAAAAGAGTGAGAAAAGCGGCCTTACGCATTTGCAAGGAGCTACCTTAGAGAGCTCTGTCCCTCTTCATGTTGGTAGGGGAAGAGCGATCACAGAACCACTGCCAGGGGCAGATATTATCTATCTTTTCCCAAAGATAGAAGCTACTGAGATCAGTGAGGATTCAGTAGAAACCAAGCAAGAGATCGGAAACTCGATGTCAGAGGTACACGAGAGTTTTCATTTTAAGGTACCAGCGGTTTCAAACCCGCTGATGAGCAGCAAGGTAGTCGCCATCGCCAGGCCTCTACATAGCAATTCGGTCATGTCAGTTGACCAAGCCAGCATTTCGCCGGACAAGGAAAGGGAAGTTCCAGACCCGCCATTGGAGGGCACAGGTCTGAAGAGAGATCAACTCTCCCACCGGAGCATGGGAGTAGTTAAGGAGAGGATGAAGGAACAGATGCGCGTTTCTTTGGCCAACAAACTTTTCCAATTTTGGAACAGTGATTCTCGCTCGAGGGACATTACAGTCGGCCGCAGGTATCTCAGGTCAACCAAGTACAGGCCATACAAATGTAAACACCCAGCAGAAAGCCTTTATCGGACAGCACGTAATCCGCAAATTACCTGTACAGTGGTCAGGGAGTTGTGCGGGAGCTGTACTCCACCAAGGCCAAGGACACTTATCCGGAAGAAACCCTGGAGGAGAAAATTGAGTAAACAAGGCCAGGTGCACACAGGAAGGAGGTATGTTATGGTTGATTGGCCCAGCCGCCTGCCAGTTGCAGAGC
This sequence comes from Oreohelix idahoensis, assembly GCA_024509875.1. Taxonomy (NCBI): domain Eukaryota; kingdom Metazoa; phylum Mollusca; class Gastropoda; order Stylommatophora; family Oreohelicidae; genus Oreohelix; species Oreohelix idahoensis. The sequence goes on along the minus strand of JAMPIV010000027.1, from coordinate 397,555 downwards.
GATTCAAAGACAGAGGGAGAGAAAAGAGGAAGAGCGACCATTTGTGTTGCGGTCGCAAGGCGGTATTCACCAGTTGTGATCTTACAACTTTAGGGCATACCAACAGCTCTGGAGACCTAGATAGGGGCCAGTCTGAAAAGAATACAAGTTCCAGTAATCTAGCACGGAATCCCGTACTTCAAAAGGGGGGAGTAATGTGATACTATACTGTAATTTATTTTTTCAAAAGGCCCCATGTCTTTCTCTTTGCATTATTTACACTATTTTAGGAGGGATTACAGGTAATCCTTCTCCATGTTTCTTCTCCTTCTATTATTTACGTTTTTTCAAGATGAGATCACGATGGAGTTTGATCTATGTGTTTAGAGTGTGTGTGTAGGAAGATTGTGGCAGTTTTATTTTATAGGAATGACTAGAGCCTAGATCAGATTTGCACCAGTTGTAGTCTTTCTAAAGATAGGGCGTGCGGCCATAGACGCATATTTCGGGATTTTTATATATATGTATTTCGGCCATTTTTGCTTCATTGCCAGTATAGGGCTAGGACTAATTCCCGTTTCTTTGTCTAAAGGGGGGGTCAGTGACCTTTTACCACGTGTTTGAAAGGCTATTGGGTAGAATCAAAGCCGCGTATATGACGTCACGAGGTCAGCGTGCTGATCGGAGAGAATAAATAGGCTCGCATTTCATATTTTCGTTCTCTTTTAATGTAAATTGCCAAGCCGGGTGCCAGAGTCAAGTCGATTGCCTTTCAGGGGAAATTCGAGATTTGCAGGTACCGGCTTTTGTGGGGAAGAGCAGAATTTTGATACTACAAAATTTCTCCCACGGCACAGTGGTGGCATTCGCAGACACCCAAAGTCTTGCGTTAATTGCCAGTGGTGGAAGGAGAGAAAGAAAAGACGTTTTCCCAGGTAGGGGAAGACATTTTCCAGCGACTAGGAATTTTATGGATAAATCCTGAGCTCTGACGCTCGTTACACACGCAGATTTGGCATGCTGCCAGCGTTGTGGTAATTTTATGTTCGCTTCGTCACGGCCATAATAACGCCGAAAGCCCATCGCCCAGTCATAGGTAATCGGGCCGGTAAATTCAGAGTGGTAGGAGAAGCCAGCTACAGTTCCAGTCCAGAATCCAGTGGGGTTCTGTTAAACCTTAGTCATCAATTCCAAAGTTCGTGGAGAGAGAGAGGGTAAACATTCTCTCTACTGAAGTCAGCACAGATAGGCAGAACTGATAGTTTTGGTGAATCATAGCAGAGGACCGCTGCCGAAGTTTAGAGGTGCAGTTAGTTGTGTTCAGGAGATTCCAGGATAGGCTGTGTAGAACCGAAGTCTGTGCAGAGATTGTGTAGACATTTCGTAGTCGTTCCAGCTATCAGTGGAGTTAGAGTTAGAATTTAGAATAGCTAGTTGGAAGTGGAGGCTCGACTTGAGACCCCACCCAGTGCAGTGTAGTTCATTTAATTTAACTCTTACCTTCTTACTCCATACAGGTGAAACTTGTGGGTGAAGGGTGGGGTTGGTTGTTTTGATGATACATCATTTGTCATTTTTTTCTTCCTGAATTTGTTTATTTCAGGAGTGCTTACACTGCAATTTTATGTATTTGACATGTATATGAGTTTGTTTATAGGTGTATAATAAACTTGTATAAATTGTAGCTGGCATCAGTCATTTCATTTAAGTACAGTAGCTATATGTTGTCTGTATCTTGGTGTATGTGAATCATAATTGAACCTTATCCCCTTAGGGTAGATAGAGGTGGTTCGAGGCCATAGCAATTTATACGTCCGAAGTGGCGAGGAAAAGAATCAACCAGCCAATGGTCTCAACTTTCACATGTTGCACTATATTTCTATCGGAATCTATCATTTCAGTCTTTCTTCTCTCTAGGGTCTTGTCACTATATGTAGACAGTCTATAGTCCTAAAACCATTTCGTGACAGTGAACAAATTTTCTCACACACGAAAGCTGTTTTAAGTTCACAGAGAAGTCGCCTAACACCTGTGCATTCAGAAGCCTGTGTGAAGCTGAAACTGACAAAATACACACCTGATATTGAACAATTAACCAAGGAGAAGCAAGGACACGGGTCCCATTAATTGATTAATGACTCAGATCAATAATAATCAATGATTACTCATATTAAAATTTTAAAAACGTGTTTTATGTTTGGTTTATTTAATTGTTTTGTTCTTTAAACTATTGGACTTTCTGTCTTAACAAAATATACATATGGCAATTTTATTATAAAATTTCAAACTTATGTGTTCAGAACTTCGACTAAATTTTGCAAAACATAATATTTGTATTGATATTTGTTCCTATTTATATTAAAATATTGAATAATCTACAAAGAATAGAATAGTTATTTAATGTATCGGAAACATGTTAATACAAGATCATTTTTAAATTGTTTCAATAATTGTTGTATATAAAAATATGGTGGATTTAGGTTGGCACGCTGGGTGACTTTGCAACATTACTTCGGCACGACACTACTAAAAGTTTGCCGACCCCTGTGCTAGACTAATGTCCATTGTATGTGTGAATAGAAATTGAAATGGTCTTTTTGAGGATTATAGTATCAAATCTGTGGGGGATATTTCTGCAGATAACCAGGACTTGATTTGTTTAAAAAAAAATAATTAATAAGAGTCAGTATGCACATTTAATAAGAATTTCTAAAGCAGAAGATTATTTGTCAAGATATTGCTCTAAAATTTGAAGTTTTATTTATTAGATGTTTTTGTTTCAAGAAATTGTGCTTGTGTTATTCAAATACGAAACAATTTTTTTCTTCCATGGTGATATGTTTTAAGTGTTGTTTTTCACACATTTTGATCATTGTTCAATCATTTATTTGTGAAAAAATTTGTAAAGAAATGATAAAGAAACAAAATTACATATGTTCTGTAATGTAATATTTAACATTACTATTAAACAACAACAAAATAAATTTTACAGTAGGCTTTATTTGAAATAACAGCAGTGCATCATTCATTTACAAAATTTCTGAATTGATTACTATAGATGTGGTCTGATAACTTGGGTTTAGTAATGGATTAACTACAAATAAAAGAATTATCAGAAATTAATTTTCTCACTGAATACTGCTGACACGTCCAACATCACAGCATTTTTATTGTCCTGGCATTTGATGCTGTTAAAACTTTACTGTGCTCATTTTAAATTAGTTTATTGTTTTAGTCCTAGTAGCAACAGAAGTGAAAGTGCTGATACTGAAGTAGTATATATGATAGGAAACTCTATACAGAGTGATACAGCAGGAGGCAATCTGATCATCAAAAGTAGTTCCCCGTCGATCAAGTGTTTCGGCCCCTCATAGTGATTGATACTGAGCAGTAGCATTTGCAGTCTTGACTGTTTGTTTTACCGACATCTTTTGCTGAAATTAACTGAAACAGAAAAGCTTATTTGTTCAATAGAAGAATGAGAATATAAATAGAACTCTTTGAGGCCCCCCCAAATCCAGGCAAAGGTTGGGTATATTTTCAAGTATCTTAAAAATAAGAGTACACCAATCGCCCAGTCTAACGCTGTTCGTTTAGCACTTTTTTGACATGATATTTTTAGTTTATGCCATATGGCTGTTATATGCTTGACAAATTTGATCTTATGCTAAGTGCTAACTCCATGGGAGGCAGAAATATAACTATCACATGCTCATCAAGCTCATTCAGGGTGTTGGGATGGCCAAGAAGCATTGTCATTTCCAGCACAATGAAGCATGGCCCCAAAAATGGAATGTATTTCTATGGTAATCCATAGCATACACCAAGATCGTAATTGCTACAAGGTACTTCTTGAAGAGAAAAAGAAGGTGGCAAAGCAAAGCAAGCTTGGTTTGTTTTTTTTAAAGTCTCCTCAGATATCTTCTGGGCCCCCCCCCCCCTCCCCCCTCCCCCTGTGCCTCCTACATCTGGAGTGAGAAAAACTTTTTCAGCACCTACAAAACCTTCAAACCAGTCGTCTGATGATGACGACAGCTACGCTGTGACAACTGTAGCCACAAGCAACGGAAGTAGCAACGAATAAAGTCCTATAATATTTTTTTAAAATATTTATTTGTAAATATAGTACATATACAGTATAATATTTTGTTTGTGTTCTGTATGTGTGGTAATTCTATGTAGTTAATAAATGTTGTTAACTATTTAGTTTTTGTTGTTCTATCACTTTTTACTTAATTTTGATATAGCTTTCTGGACCTTTAGAACGGATTAATTTGATTTCTGTTAATTCTGATGGGAAGTCAATTTTCATTTGGTGCTTTTTTCAGTTAGCGCTTGATTTTCCAAGAACGAATTAACAACACTAAGCATGAGAGCACCTTTTTAGCCAGCCATTGCTGGTTCAATCATGGTACATTATCCATGCAGTGTTTTGATAAAAAATATTTAACTTGTGCAACATTTATGGGTTGTCTGCACTTGTTTGGTTTACTTTTGTTGACAGCCCTTTAACTCCATCAGGAGTATATCATCATCATCTATCGTTCTGCTCTTTATGGGGCATGGAGTTGTGACAAAACGGGGCGGCCCTATTGATCTTTGTTTCTCTCCGGCAGTATCGGTACATTTGTGGTACTGATTTTTATTATGTGCTCTCAAGTATCGCACTTTTCTTTCTTTCTTTCATCGTTATTTTTCTGCTAAGTAGCAGATATTTGATTTTATCAAATCATTCTACACTCCTCTCTGTGATGTCACCTGTTTGTTACTCGGTCATCCTGGCTTGCGGTGAGCAACTGAGATAGATAGTCGCCAGCGTGTTTAGATTGAACCACTGATAAGACGACTTGAATGGTAACCCAGAAGGGCAGACACAGAGTTTTTGCGCACTCATACGACAGATAACGAGATTACTGTCTGTGTGACACATGTGGGCAGACAAGTGTGACATAATCGCTTCTGGGCTGACTTGTTATGACAACATTACTTTCTAATAAAGTAATAAGCATTACAGCTTACACATGTTGTCGTGTGAGTTCCCCGATCTGTCTGTAAGTTTGTACACAAGGGCATCGGACATCATATTACCATATATGGGAGTTGACCTCTGCCTTACATTCAAAATTATCCGATGTCGGAATATTTTTAAAATCATCACACATGCATGATTTGAAATGATTGGATCTTTCTGATTAGATTCATAACAACAGTGCATGGGAAGATAGGAATATAGTCTGACCATTTTCGCAGTTTTATTTCACTGTGAATTTCACGCTCGCCAAGACAACATCAGACCTCGCCAGAGTGAAGATTAGATTCATAATTCCTTTTTTTAACCGGACCTTTTATTGGAGAACCAAATAAGACTTACAAAGCACAGGAAATTTCTACATTTTAATAAGGAACACCGGTACTAGGAAACTGAAGAAAACACGGAGTCCTAGAGGGAATCTATTGTCAAATTAAAGACACCCCAGATGCATGTAAGAGACTGACTTGTCTCTTTTATTCATCTGAGCAACAAAGTCTGTAGCCAGGATTGGCATAAGTTGTGATTTACATTTCATATTTTATTACTAACGTGAACTAGTATATATATGTATATATTACCATGTAAAGTTTAATGTGTGAAACTTGCTGTTGGATGTCAAAGTCATTTGAGGCTGGCAACCTCAGCGTATAGAATGATGATTCTTGAACCACCACTGCACGGGCTGGTGATTGCTTTATTGATAGTTTCGTAAAGAGAACTAAAAGCATAAAGTAGTTTCAGGTTCCCTACGGAGCAGGGAGGGAAAGATGAAAGAAAGTATGTACATTCTAAGTATAATACTTACATTTTCAAAGCAGTGTAAATGTCCCTATAAACATAGTCACTTTAAAATTAATGTAAGTTTTCAAGCTTAAACCAGTGTAAATGTCTATGTGAAAATATTCATTATAAAGTAATGGAAGTTTTAAACTTTTCAATCAGTGTAAACATAAATGAAAACATATTCAATTTATATTGTGAACACTTTTCAATCAGTGGAGATGTATATGTAAACAGGCTCTATCTGTATTATTAACCTTTTCATTTAAATATAAAGTAACTATGAAAGCTAGTCTATTTAAATGTAAAGAAAGTTTTATCCAGAGGGATTGAATTTAATTCTCATCGAGGGTAAAGTCTGAGTAATTGGGATGGTGGTATGGGAAGATAGGAACCCATAACTATGGGGTGGAAAACGCCATACTCAGAAGAGCGTTTCGTTCTATTCCTTACCATAGTTATTGGTGGTACCAGCAGAAAGTACTATCTCTGGAACAAGAAGGGAACCGTGGCCTAAGCTTTAAGACGAAGGACGCACGTGGTAGACTCTCCTTGATGTTTCTGAGAAACGAGCTACCCCCAACAACCTTGATCAGAGACGAGCACGAGCAGATTGAAAAGAACCAATCTATAAGAAGGAGCAGAACCATCATTGACAGCAAAATTCAAATCTATGCTGCCACTTGAACTTCTTGTAACATCTCACATTCCATAAAGACTGTGAGGATAACTTTTCTTGATCCATAACTATTCAAATTATTTCCAACTGTTAAAACCCAAAGTGATTATTAAATTTTGTTATTTGTAATGTTACAAATTTAACTTCAATTTAATCATTTTAAAGTTACTGCACGTTTATCTCAGTCAAATTACTACACACACTCTAAACAGAGCTATACTAAAATAATAGAATTCCACTTAGTAAATCAGGGGTGGGGGCTTAAATCCTGCACAAAAGCGTCGGCAGAATTACAGAGTTAACATACTCAGCCAAAGCAGTATTGTTCTCGCTTATTCTGAATATCTTGTGAAGACTCCCTTTGTAATAGAAGTGTCATCACCCTCTATCTACATCTCTGCCAAGAGTAATCTTGTGCGAAGGTAGATACCTTTGAAGCCCATACTAGATACTCTTGAGTTTTGCCCACTGTTGGACCACCACTGCAAAGCAGGGGAGGCAATACTGTCACAGGAGCCACCATTGCAGATGGCTCCCTTAGATAAAGCTGACACTAAAGCACAAACGCTCGCTGCGGTGGTTTCTTTAGTTCTTTGTTTACATGATGAGGTTTGCCAGCCACGTCCATAACTTTATATTAGTTGCCTTAAATGACATGCTTGAAGAAGCAGCAGATCTATTCATTCTTTGTCTCCTCAGAGAATTCTGGGAACTGCACAAGATGGTGTATATATATATATATATATATATATATATATATATATATATATATATATATATATATATATATATATATATATATATATATATATATATATATATATATATATATATATATATATATATATATATTTATTTATTCATGAGAGATAAAGTTGATTTAAAAGGCATAGACTAATTGAATTAATATCTTTTCAGAATCAAGTGCTCTCCATTATGATTTGTTAACAAATAAATGAATAAGCACGTTCAATAAGAATTTTTTTTTTTAAATGTATTTGTCAAAATATCGCTCTAAAATTTGAAGTTTTATTTATTAGATGTTTACATTTCAAGAACTTGCACAAAAATACTCAAATATGAAACATTTGTTCTCCCTTGTTGATGTGTTAAGTGCTATTCATTATGATCACTCAACTTGCTGTCCATTATAACCACTCAGCTCTCATACTTTGGTGACAAATAACTGACAACATATTTGAAATCAGTTTTCATTTTGCTTTTTTTTTTTCTTCTGGAAATTTTGAAAAGGAAACTAACCGCATTATTTTTCTTCTGCCCTAGAAAATACAGAGTCGAAAGAAAGACCACTTCTTTGCAGGTTCCATACTATGTGAAAGATGATTTTCATGTTGCATTTGCAACTGACCTGCAGAGGATAGAGAAAACAGCTGAGGACGAGTATATTGGTCAGCTACGGAACAATTGTGTTAAGGAACAAAATTACAGTGAGTAATGGTGTCATCACCCGTGTGTTACCGGGGCCCGAAAGGGGAGCAAAGATTAGTAACACTGTACCCTACCATGCATGTCGTAAAAAGTGACTAAGGAGGGTTGGGCATGGGGCTGGTTACCCCATCCTGTAAAAAACTTTTTACCACAAAAAACTTCAACAAACATGGACAAGTCAAATAAAGAATATAAATCAACTCAGCCGCCCAAGACAGAAGAAGGTCCTCTGGAAAGGAGGCGGATGAAGCAACCTAGAGAAAGCCGAAAGGAGTCTGGGTTGCCAACTAACCTTTTTTTCGTCTAGGAAAATTTCCAGGATTGGCACCTGGAATGTTCGCACTCTGTGTGAACAAGGGAAAACTGCACAGGTAGCAGCAGAAATGACAAATTACAGGATTGATATCCTGGGTCTCTGCGAGAAACGGTGGAAAGGCATAGAGAAGAGGAGATTGATCACAGGAGAAATGGTGTCCTCAGGACATGAGGAGGAAAGAGCCCACCACAGTGAAGGGGTGGCTGTAATGCTGTCGAAGGAAGCACAGAAGGCACTTATAGAATGGGAAGCAATGGGACCCCGAATTATAACAGCAAGGTTTAAATCAGCCAAAAAGAAAGTGTTATGCACCAACAAACTATAACGAAGAATCTGTGAAAGAAGTCTTTTACACCAGACTACAAAATTTCTTGGACAATAAGAAAAGAAAGCATCACAATTTTGATGGGGGACCTAAATGCGAAAATAGGAACAGACAACACTGGCTTTGAAGAAAGCATGGATTAGGTATGATGAACGAGAATGGGGAACTATTAGCAAACTTCTGTGCTTCAAATCAACTAGCTATAGGAGGAAGCATAATTCCACATAAAAGAATACATAAAGCAACATAGATATCACCAGACCACAGAACTGAAAATCAGACTGATCACATATGCATAAGTAAGAAGTTTAAGTCATTGCATGATGTGAAAGTATTTAGAGGAGCAGATGTTGTATCAGACCACCATCTTCTGTTGGCTAAAACAAAATTAAAACTCAAGAAATTTACAACAGCATATAGCTATAGGCAACAGTATAATGTGGGATATCTAAGAAATCAGGAAATAAGAGAAAAATTTTCAGTCACAGTATCCAACAAATACCAAGTACTCATACAGCTGGAAGATGAAACAGATACGAAAGACCACTGGCAACAAGTAAAAAATATATGGAACGAGACGTGAAGAAATACTGAGAAAAAGAGAACATCAGCACAAAGCATTGATAACAACAGAAACCATTAAAAGATGGAAGACAAGAAAAACAAGAAAGCAGATTTAAACAGAAGCAAAACCAGAAGCTCCAAAGCCAAGGCTCATGAAGTGTACATAGAAGCAAACAAAGAAGTAAGAAGAAATATCAAAAGAGACAAGATGAAATATATTGATGAGTTGGCAAGGGAAGCATAGGAAGCTGCAGCCAAAGGAAATATGAGGGACCTGTACAACAACACAAAGAAACTAACGGAAATATAAGCAAGCAAATGGCCTCATAAAAGATAATAATGGAAAATTGCTTAGTAATATACAAGAACAAATGAAGAGATGGACAGAACATTTTGAGGAACTTCTCAATAGACCATCTCCAACTAATCCCACAGACATCCAGCCAGCAGAAGAGGAGCTACAAATCAGCTGTGAACGACCAAGTAGAGAAGAAATAAAGAAAGCCATAAAGCTTCTGAAAGATGGAAAAGCAGCTGGTCCAGATTGCATTCCAGCAGAGGCCATCAAAACAGATATTGATACCTCTACAGAGATATTATACAAACTACTTGGCAAAGTCTGGGAAATACCAGCAGAATGGAAGGAAGGTTATCTGGTCAAGGTGCCTAAGAAGGGAAATTTACAGGAGTGCACAAATTATAGAGGAATAATGTTACTATTAGTGCCAGGAAAAGTATTAAACAGAATCATCCTTGAGAGATTAAAGAGTCCATAGACAAGCAACTGAGAGATGAACAAGCAGGTTTTCAACAAAATAGATCCTGTACAGACCAGATAGCAACATTGAGAATAATAGTTGAACAAAGTCTGGAATGGAATTCACCACTATACATCGGATTCGTGGACTGTGAAAAGGCATTTGACAGTGTAGACAGAGAATCGCTTTGGAAATTGATGAGGCATTATGGAGTCCCCATGAAGATCATTAACTTAATTAAGAAGACCTATGAAGACATGACATGCAGAGTTCTTCATGAAGGACAAATTACAGAACCGTTTAGGATTAGAACGGGAGTGAGACAGGGATGCCTCTTGTCTCAATTTCTTTTCTTACTAGCAATAGATTGGGTTATGAAAACATCAACATCACACAACAGAAATGGAATCCAGTGGAATCTGACTAAACAGCTTGATGATCTGGATTTTGCAGATGACTTGGCTCTTCTGTCCCATAACCATAATCAGATGCAAGAGAAAATGAAAATTCTCGATGAGAGGTCACAACAAGTGGGCCTGAAAATACACAGGGAAAAGACAAAGATTATGAGAATAAATGCAAGAAATGATAACAAGGTTGAACTTGAAGAAACACCACTAAAAGATGTAGAATCGTACACATATCTTGGAAGTAATATAGACAAAGTTTATAGACAAAGTTGGAGGGACAGAGTGATATCAAAATAAGAATACAAAAAGCAAGAGGAGCTTTCATTGCATTGGGAAACATATGGAGAACAAAAGAAATCAAGTCTAACACGAAAATAAGAATCTTTAACTCAAATGTCAAGTCAGTCCTATTGTATGGCTCTGAGACATGGAGAACAACAAAAACTACAACCACAAAGCTACAGACTTTTATAAACGGGTGCTTGTGTAGAATAGACGGACTGAAATGGTATGACAAAGTCACAAATGTGGAATTGATGACAAGAACCAGACAAGTGCCAGTGGAACAAGAGTTGAAAAGAAGACGCTGGCGATGGATAGGACACACATTGAGGAAACCTGTTGGTAGCATTACAAGGCAGTAAATGTTCTGGAATTCAGAGGGAAAGAGAGGCAGAGGTAGACCAAAAAACACATGGAGAAGAGAGCTGGATACAGAGGTGAAAATGATGAGGAAAACATAGAAAGAACGTGAGCGGATGGCACAGGACAGGAGGACTTGGCATGTGCTTGTTGAAGGCCTATACTCCTTGGGGAGCTAAAGGGTATTGATTGATTGAAGTCATATTTTGTAAGAGATCTATTCTATTATTTTAAGTTAGGAAGAAATGAAATAATGCGTTTTCATAATTTAGCCAGATGTTCACAACATGCTGTGTTTTAAATATTGTCTTTTCCTTGTGTAGTTGCTCCTCTCTTCGTCCAGAAATCTGTCATTTTCAAGATTTCTTTGTTTATCTTTTCAGTGTAGATATGATTGTTCTCTTGTGAGCCCACTTGTTCAAATAGTTGAAGTACTTTACTACCTATGTTTCTACTTCATACAAGATGGTGGACTAGTTTCAGTTTTTTAAAACGTATCTGAATATTGAACTGTGATGCTTTTCCTTATGTAGTTGCTGCCTCTCTCCATCCAGAAATCTGTCATTTTCAAGATTTCTTTGTTTATCTTTTCAGTGTAGATATGATTGTTCTCTTGTGAGCCCACTTGTTAACTGATTCCGTACGCAAGATCTAGTAATAGACGCAAAGGCCGAACACTGTAGACGTAAGATCTTTTAAAAGACGCTGATTTATTTCATTGTTTCTTTCTATTCTGATATTTTATACTGCCCGGAATTTATCTCGAACGGAAGTAAACACAAAACTGGGCAAATTTCAACAAGCTTCAACGTCTTTTATTTGCGTTTGAACGGATTTTTTCACATTTATCTTCATCTTTAATCGTGTTTTGTCGTATCGCCATAATGGCCGAAAAACACACAGGATATGTTACTAATATGTGAACAGTGAACAAACTGTGTGATCAACCATAACTTTCTTACTTTTTCTGTGTTTCTAAATGGATTACCTGCACAAAGAGAGCAGTGAAACTGTATTGTGATAACAATTTATGTTACAAGCCTTACGTAAGTCGAAAATTTTTGTTCAAAATTTCAAGTTATCTTTTTTCCGTGTACATGTTATCTGTTATAACATAAAATTAGCTAGAAAGGCATATGGATTTATATTGTTCATCCAATGTACTTTAATTTGATATATAATATGTTATACTTAATTCATGATTAGACACACATTGTCAGTAAACGTAAATTATGTATGTGTAAATTTTTGGGGCTTAAAAATAATTCCGTCCAGAGCTGAAAATAATTACGTACGGAATCAGTTAAAATAGTTGAAATACTTTACTACCTATGTTTCTACTTCATACAAGATGGTGGACTAGTTTCAGTTTTTTTAAACGTATCTGAATATTGAACTGTGATGCTTTTCCTTATGTAGTTGCTGCCTCTCTCCATCCAGAAATCTGTCATTTTCAAGATTTTTTTGTTTAACTTGTCAATGTAGTTTTTATTGTTCTCTTGTGAGCCCACTTGTTAAAATAGTTGTAGTACTTTACTAAACATGTTTCTACTTCAAACCTGACAATGGACCAGTTTAAATTCTTGTAAAATAACACATCTGAATGTTGAACAGTTACCATTGATCGAGTGCCCTGCCGATGTTTGCAGGTGATCACGTCTCTACGCAGTGATGTTCTTTACAATTTTTTGTTTGTTTTTGTTGTTTCTGTCCTTACTGTGTTGTACAGTATTTTTTAAAATGTCATTCTTTATCTCTTGTTCCACTGCTTTTTTCTCTTGTCACAAAGTTGATAACTTTTCTCTTGTCACAAAGTTGATAACTTTTCTCTTGTCACAAAGTTGATAACTTTTCTCTTCAGAAAACATAACCAGAATGAAAATGGACTGCAGTAATTATTGTCTTTGCAGATTTTGTAAACTTGTTCATTTAAACACTGGTCTTGATTTTCTTCAGCAACATACTCTTTTTAAAGACCGGTCTTTCTTCCAGTGACAAAGATTGTTTCACAAAATGTTTTTCATTATCATTCTGTTGTTGCTTGCACTATTCAGTTCTTTATTTTTGTGTAGGACCTTCCATCTAATGTTTTGTTATTGTACATGGCTATATAAATATATATACTTTTTTCCAGGCTTTATTATTTATCTTTCTATTGCATTTCATTTAAACATTGGTCTTGATTTGCTTCCATCTGACACTACACACTCTGTTTAACAGTGGAGAACTGTCTTTCTTCCATTGACAAAGATTTGTTTCACAAAATGTTGTTCATTATAATGCTGTTGTTGCTTGCACGATCCATTCTTTATATTTGTACTGGGCCCGCCTTCTAATATTGTTGTTGTACATGGCTAGATAAAAAAGATTACATCATTCGAAATGAAATGCTACAGAAGGATGTTGAGAATACCCTGGACAGAAAAAAAGACCAACAGAGAAGTACTGCACTCACTAAACGTACAGGAACATTGGCTCCTAAATACCATCGCAATAAGGAAGCTGAAATTTTTCGGTCATATAAAAAGACATAATAGTCTGGAAAAAAAAACAGTGATGGAAGGCATGGTCCCTGGAAAAAGGGGAAGGGGTCGACCTAGACGACGGTGGACCCAGGACATCACAGAGAGTCTGAACTTGTCTTTGGCTGATGCAGGTCGACTTGCCCAGAATCGTGATGCGTTCAGAGCAGCTGTAATGGAGACAACGTTCTGGAAAGAATACGTCACATGATGACATGGCTAGATAGATCAACAATGCTTTGTTACGACGGGTAAGACATAAGAAGACCTCAGCCATGAGTCAATCCACAGTGTGGAGAATATTCAAGCTGATCTGCCTGATGATGATCTCACACACTTCTTGGATGGGGAAAAGAGATGCAATCAAGTTTCCACCTGCCAGTGCAAAAGGGCTTTGGGAACAGCTGGATGAAGCCTTGTCAAAAGAGGACAAACTGTATATCTTCAGTCGCAAAGTAGTGAATTTTAAAGCTGCAACTAAGGTGGTGTGGGTTCATTTCTCTGCATGAGACAACAGGAGGCTGACACTTGGGAGTCATGACCCATGTGGGCCCGCCCCATTAGAGTGTAAAGGAGATCAAGGGGCCGAAACATTTGATCAACGGGGGGACTACTTCTGATGATCAGATTGTCTCCTGTTGTATCGCTCTGTATAGAGTTTCCCATCATCATGTAGACTTTTTTTTCCCATATTGTCTTATTTATTTTTGTATTGCATTGTGGAGAATTTTGTGCCCCAGCTCTAGTTCATGCTTGTCGTCTCTGCCTCCATAGTTCTTCGCCAGGTGGCTTTTGTTTGGCCTCACTTTCACTTTCTTTCTGGTAGTTCGGGCGATAAAGTAAAAATAACATAACATTTATATATATAACATTTAGAAAATATGAGGCTCACATTTAACAAGAAAAAGTGTAACCATGCAGAAGCATTTAAAAGAAAAAATCATGTTAGATATAACACGATATATATAACTATGTGTGTGTGCACGCACGTGCGTTTGTGTTAAATAGTCTAATTTTTTTTCTTTTAATTTTCTGCAGAAGAAACTATGTTATGGCGTGCACATAATTATGGAGATAAAAAGTTATACCAGAAGGCGATGGATTTGACTACACCATCATGTGATACCCTAAGCAGAGTGTTTCCTTGATGTGATGTGCATGTGATATGCCTTTCTGTGTTACAATGTGTTCTTTGACATGAGTTTTTTTTTTTAGTATACACATGTGGAGTCTTGTGATTGGTGCCTCTGTCAGAAACATGAGAAACTGGAGCAAGGACAAATGATTTTCTGCATGGAAGTGACAATCAGTAGCCTTTAGCTCCCCAAGGAGCATAGGCCTTCAACAAAAACATGCCAAGTCCTCTTGTCACATGCCATCAGCTCAAGGTCTTTCCATGTCTTCATCATCATTTTCACTTCTGCCTCTGATTCTCTTCTGCTGGTGTTCTTCAATCTGCCTCTACATCTCTTGGCCTGGAGGTTCCAGAACAATGACTGTCTGGTAATGCCATCAGCAGGTTTCCCCAGCAGGTATTAAATTAATCGCCAGCGTCTTCCCTTCACCGCCTGCTCCCACTGGCACTTGTCTGCCTCCAGTCATCATTTCCACGTTGGTGACACAATCACGCCATCCTAGTCCCTCCACTCAGTACTAGTGCATACAATAAGACTGTCTTGACGTTTGAGTTCAAGATTCAAAGTTTTTTTTTTGGGACTTGATTTTTTTTTAAATTTCCATATATTTCCCAATGCAATGAAAGCTCCTGCCTTTTGTATCCTTATCTTGACATGACTGACTGTCCCTCAAACTCTGCCTGTACTACTCTTAAGATATGTGTTTGATTCTACATCTTGTAGGGGTGTTTCTTTAAGTGCAATCTAGTTATCGCTTCCTGCATTCATTCTCTTCATCTTTGTCTTTCCCTGTGTATTTTTAGACACTTTCTGTGACCTTTCTTGTATTTTTATTGTGTCTTGCATCTGGCTGTGGTCATGGAATAGAAAAGCAAGGTCATCGGCCTGACACAGATAGTCAAACTGTTAGTCAAAGTCTATGGAACTCAATTTCTGTTGGCCGATGTAGATGTTTTCATAACCCAATCTGTCGCTAGTAAGAAAATAAGTAGTGACAAGAGGCATCCCTGTCACACTCCAGTTCTTATCTCAAATTGTTAAGGAAGTGGTGTAAATGCTGTATTTGTAAATAATAACATCATTATGCTGATAAATTGCAAAAGAATGAATGAAAAAATGGAAGTATGGATCTTTTGTGACAATAAATAACAGAAAATGATTGTAGGCAGAAGACAAATGAATGCAACAAGAACAAAATGTTATGACGTTGAATGAATAAAGCATATATTGTGTGAAGATGCACGAAGAGTGAGTCTCCTGCGAAGATAATTGTGAAGACTGATTAAAACATGAATCTCTAGTGATGATAATTTTTTTTTATTTTTAAAAGAAGAATTTTTGATGAAAAGTAATTTTAAAATGTGAATCTATCTATTATGAATTAAAGAACATGGGTCTACTGTGAAGATATATGTAAACATACATGTTTTTAATGAATATGAGCAACATACATTAGAGTATAATAAAAGTGAATGATACATGATGATATTGTGAATGAATGAGAACAAAACAGAGGGACTGTGTAAAATGTTTGCCAATGCTCACTATATAACAGTGACAAATAAATGTTAAAAGTGCCTGTGAATTTGTTATGGCTATAGCAGGACCAGAGCTACGGTGTCCCAAGCCAGTTTTGATTTTGCAATCTCACACCCAGTCTCACTTGTAAAGGTGAAAAAATGTGTCCCACATTCTGTTGACTGTTTCCTGCCTTTAATAAAATAAGATAAATTAATTATTTTTAAGTCTTTCATGTGTATATATAAATATTCTGACCAGCCACCCCCTTGCTGATTGTTGTGGCATGATTCAGATTGTTGGTTTTCTTATTGATCCAGCAGTGCTTGGGCTCTCGCCCTGAGGCCCAAGGCCATGTAGTGATGTCTGCATGTTTTCTCCAAGTTGTTTTGCTTCTCCATACAAGGTGTTCCACTTATCTGGCCTCAGAGGAAGGAGCATTTTCCTAACATCATCAAGTGCTGGGCACTCAAAAAGGTGGTGGTCAACAGTTTCATAGGGATTGTTACATAGCTGGCACTCAGGAGCGTCTTGTGGTTGGATTCTGTTCAAGTGACTGTTGAGTGGCATATGTTGTGTTCAGAGCCGAAAAATGGTGCTCTGATCCCTCCTTGTAAGATGGCTGATGTTGTCATTAGGATCAGGACCAGCCATATGCCTGTAAACTTCTCTCCTAGTTTTTTTTTTTTTTTTTTTTTCGTACGCCCGCTAATACTCGAGGCGAAATCTCAGGTTATTGTTAATGTCTAACCTGACATTGATTTTACGTGAGTATCCCTTTTCTTGTACAGAGACAGGTGTCCCTCGCCATTCAGGCAGATACTCGCCGATTTCGGAGGTACCCATTAGAGCTGGGTCGGCTCAGGAGCCGCCAATCCCTGGTCGACGACACTCCTTCAAATGTCATCGTCAGGTCTCGAGTTAATCCAGTCCAATTCCCGGTCGACGAAAAATCCTCAAATGCCGTCGCCCGGGTTTGATCCTGAATCACCCGGTCGCCAGAACGGTGTTGTAACCACTACGCTAGCGCGGCTCCCTTCTCTCCTAGTGTTTCCCATGGCCCATCTGTTCAGCCAAGTTTTTTTGTTTATTGTTCATGAGTGATTTGGCTGTTTGGAGAGTTGTTGCTGTGAGTGGTTGTTATTGTCTTATTCCCATATTTGCTAATCTGTCTGCTGTGTCATTACCTGGTGTGTTTGAGTGACCAGGGATACACTACATAACTATTCTGATGCCATAGGAAATGATAAACTTTTTTTGTTGTCCCTGTAAACATTTGCACCATGAGCCAAAGCCACAATGGCTTGCCCCTACCCCAGTCTACTTTCCTTTGATTGTAACAGTTTAGTGCATCACTCATATTGCTGTCCCCACCTGTACATTTAGACAGAATGCAGCACAATTGTAAAAAAAAAAAGGGGGAGAGAGAAGAATAGTGCTGGATGCAGAAGGAGATCTGCAGAAACAAATTGAAATCAGGGAGGTACTTGCAGATTTTCCCCCGATATTGGTGTATCCTTGCAGCTCTTCATTTCGACTTCAATCAATCAATACCCTTTAGCTCCCCCAAGGAGCATAGGCCTTCAACAAACACACGCCAAGTCTTACTGTCCTGTGCCATCCGCTCAAGTTCTTTCCATGTTTTCCTCATCATTTTCACCTCTGTATCCAGTTCTCTTCTCCATGTGTTTTTTAGTCTACCTCTGCCTCTCTCCTGTGGATTCCAGAACAAGGACTGCCTTGTAATGCTATCAACAGGTTTCCTCAATGTGTGTCCTATCCATCGCCAGCGTCTTCTTCTCAACTCTTGTTCCACTGGCACTTGTCTGGTTCTTGTCATCAATTCCACATTTGTGACTTGTTTATAGGCCCTACCATTTCATTTTGACTTACAAGTTATATAATATATTAAATTTTGTGTTTTCCCTTGCTGTCCAATAATGTGATATCATTCCTGAAACTATTTCTGCAAATGGAGGAAAGATGGATGAGTGCTATACATTGTGTGGGCACGCGGAATCGAGAAAACAGAATTTATACAGTCAGATAATTCATTGTTAACATGCTAGGTTCTACAGGTGATTAAATAGCCACTTCCTATCATTAAATTGTTATTTTCGTCATTCCAATCCAACTAATTTACATGAACCATATTTCAAAAGACAGTTAACTGCAATTTTAATAGATAAAATGCTATGTCACATTACATGCATGGAGGCATATCTGGAGTCATCCTTATATGACCACCAGCTATGCACAATGCTACAATATATGTACATGAACCTATGTCTGTGAGGCTAATTACATCCTCATTGACTCTTGAAATCATACACACACTTCCAGGGATTCCTCCTATGGTGAAACTTGTTGAGAATCAGCATTGCACACTAAGCATGGAGAAGTCACTTGAGCCCCAGATGTGATTCTTTGGCTTTGACCTGGTTGACTGCATGCAGGAGGATCTCACTATGGACCCAGTGATAGGCAGGGGGAGCTGAGAAGTGGCTCTGTGCAGGACGTGACAATTCCTTGGGAGAGCCCAAAACCAGAGCAGTAGCTCTGCATAGTTGGAGAGCTCCCATGGATGGCAGGGAATGCACAGTATGCCATGCGCTTCTTACTCCTAGCTTGGGACCAGATGTGATGATCTTTTAAATGCAAGTCAAGCTGGAGCTCATGACTTAAACTCAGCACACAGGCAACCAGGTAAAAGCCAGAGTTACGTCTGGGGCTCAAGTGACTCCTTCAAGCTTAGTGTGCAATGCTGGGTTCTCAACATGTTTTACCACAGGTGGAATCCCTGGAAGTGTGTGGATGATTTCAAGAGTCAATGAAGGTGTAATCAGCCTTACAGACAGAGGTTCATATTCAAATCTATATACTATAGCATTGTGCATAGCTGGTGGTCATATAAGGATGACTCCAGATATGCCTGCCTCCATGCATATATTAACAATTTTAAAATGGGGAGTAACTTTTCAGTCACCCTGTACATCACTGTTGCACTAAAAATAAAAAATTTTTTAATAGGCCCAGAAAAAATTCCTTTCCACTCAGTTTGCTATTTACAGAATGCCAGCATGTGATATCGTATCAAGATGTTAACAGTTTTGAATAAATATTTATTTAGTTGTAAGCAAAACAGTAATAAAACATGTTCAACAAGTATGTGGGGTTTTTTTAATTTATCAGTGAGCATGTAATACTTTTTTCTAGTTACAAATAATGACATGAAGATATCTTACTAATTGCAGAACATATGAAAACATTCAGCAGCTCTCCTCTGAGTACCCAGTACTCTGTAGCATAAAGATCTTTCTCCTTCTAACAAACTTTAGACTTTCACAACACTCGGAGAATAAAAACTGAACAGTCCTTTATAGTTGTGTGAACATATACATGTGTGGTGTGCATATGTTTTTTTTTCAAGCTTTAGCTTTTAAAACAATGAAGGAAAGTTTCCCCCCCTCTCAAAAAAAACTTCCAAGTGAGTTATCAAGGCAGTTATGATTATACTGTGAATTAAAAAAAACAAAATTCACTGGTATTAAACCCTATATGGGACCCAAAGATGCAGCAATAGAGAATGCAGTCAGCGACCCATAGCTTGACTGCTTGCGTCAGGGTCAGCGAACCAGAGCTGACCAAGACCCTACTCCACCTCCACGTGGTGGTCCTGGAAACAGGCTGCATCACTGCAGTCTGGCTGAGAGAGTAGGGATCGAAGAGGGAAGGCAAACCCGGTCCCAAAAAAATGCTGTGCTGAAGTCGGATGTGTCGGCCGAAAGGCGCAGATATCGCAGCTCCGATGTAAACAGACACAACGCAACCAACGTCCTTTTCAGGACGAACGAGGAAGAAGAAGAAGAAACCCTATATTTTGTACTGGACACCATAAACAACTTGTAGCAAAATATTGTTGAGTAATGCTTCCATAACTGCTCAAAATCTGTGGCAGTTACACAACAGAAGAATCTGAAGCCAATCAAGAAAAAAGGATAAATAATGAAGAAAAAAAAAAGAAAAGGTAGATGATGAGGTCAGCAGACAAGGTCAGGCATGTTGCCAGACTGGCTATCCATAATTATGTTGCAGCTAGCCTTGACCTAATCCCAATCCTGTTTTGAGCTTTGTCAAAATTAATAACGCCCAACAAATGCTGCTTCCCTTTCAAAATTAAAAACACTAAAAAATATTTTTTAAAATCCAACTTAATGGGAAACGCTGGGCTTCTGGCCAACCTAACAGGCTCCAGTCTGCTGTTCCCTACAAGGACCAAAAAGAAAACCCACAATATCATTGCAAAAAAAACTGTAGCGGAGCAATTAGAAACTCATCTTATAACCTTGAACTTAAAAATTAAATGCACAAATAAGAAAAGAAACATAAATGAATGAAGTATACACACTTTAAGATTTCCAGGTTTTCTAAACAGTCTGTACACACATTTCATAAATAAATAAATAGTTTGCAGAAAACACGCAGTTCCTACTTCACTGGATTAAAGCAGAAAAACTGAAGCAATCTATCACAAGTAAACAAGACATGGGCTCATAGGGAAGAAGCAAGAAATCTGGCAGCCTGGATTTATTCCAATTCCAAATGTGCAATCAGTAACGCAGACAACTTGAACTCACACACTGTGCATGAGTCGTAGATTGTAAAATGTTAACAGCAGGAGATATATAAATAATTCTATTTTTTTTTAAAAAGATGTGAACAATCCAGCACTCTCAGCTATTAAGATTCTGTGAAGCAAGCAATGCCTCTCTGGCCTGACAATCTCTTCACACCTCTCCAGTTCTGTCAGATCCATTTCTGTGTTGCCCATCCATCTTCTTAAGCCCATTCTTTCACTTGTTTTACATTATCTACGGTAAAATACGCATGTAAACCATTAACTTCTAACTGGTTCTTAATGATGAAACTTAAATGTTAACTTCTGATTATGCCTTTTAGCGATGAATAGTGAAAGTACATGATCTTCTGGTGTCTCCTTTCAGTATTCATTATTTACTTACTTATTTTGTCATTTCACTCATGCCACAAAGCATAGTGGGGAACTGAAATATCAGTGCATAGTTTTGGAGAAACCATTTTGTTGTGAATCTTCAAGCTAAATTGATGTCAAGTATGAACATTTAACATGAAATAGTTCATTTATAAAATTGTTCCCATTAAAATAAAACACCATAACTGCTGCACAGTAAAGTACAAATTAACAAAGGGTACAAGGACAAACACCTCCTGCTTTCTGTCTCTTTGTATAGGGATATGAGTCAATCAATATCCTTTACCTCTCTAAGGAGTATAGGCCTTCAACAAACATGCTGAGTCCTGTGCCATAAGCTTAAGCTATTTCCATGTTTTTCTCATCATTTTCACTTCTGTCTCCAGCTCTCTTCTCCATGTCTTTCTTGGTCTACCTCTGTCACACATTTCTGCTGCCACGTGTACCATATTCCCTTGTTCATTCATTGTCCAAAACATTCCACATACAAAATCTGGAGGTTCTCCTAGAAGAAAAGGGGTTAGTCAGCAACACAGATTCCTTTCAACTTTCTCTGTGTTGTGTATTGTGCCTCCCTGCCAGAGGACCATCTCCTGTCTTGGTTGACTGAGTTTTATTTAGGGATATGAGTGGTTGCCAATAATATCCATACATTCAGTCTCTCCATGAATTATTTAAACAAAGGCGTTATTGGTCTCCTGACAATTTAACACAATAATACTTCTGTCAGGTCAGGGCATTCATAGAACACTTTATGGCAACTACAGTACTTAGACCCAAGGATATTCTAGGTCTGTAAATTAATTTCCTGTCCTCTCACATACTAACGTATACAAATAACTGCTTCAACCATCTTGTCATATAAGCTTCCGTTCTTCAACAATGAAACACAGCAATCAACTGTACTCTCTAAATTATCACATCACGGCTACATTTCACGTGAGATCTGCCCATTTAATTTCCTGATACTTTCAATGCAACGTGCACATACGCTCACAACCTAGTTGCAACAATCAAACCAGCCAATGAGGTCACATATAGCCTCCCATCTGACTCTCATTAACTTACAAATACTACACCAATGAATATCAAACACCTATTAACCATTCAACACCGCACCAACCACTCTTGACAATGGTATTGGTGCATCCAAGTATTCAGTGTTAATAACTGACAACAAATCATAAAATAGTTCAATATGATCACAGAAACTGTGACATTTTCATCTCAGAAATTCAAATACTTCTTGACAAGGGCACATTATTGAACTGTCCAAACCGTTATCTGAATACATCCTGCATTGGTAAGATCTCAAAAACATTGACACAGAAATGTTGCACTCTAGACATCAAGATCAGCTGCATGAAATTTTAACTGCCCTAGTCTGGCAAGTTAACTTTAAGCTCTGAATATATGGAGCTAAATTCAATGCAGGCACAAATAACACTTTCATATGTGTCATTTAAGTGAATCCTTGCAATGGTAGTACCTGAGACACTGTAAGATGAAAATGAAAAATAAAAGATTGATAGGCCTGAACATCTCTTTAATCATCTCTTGCTGACAAGTACATCTGTTTCCTATTGAAGGGTCTAAATTCTGTGCCAGCACAAGCAGCCATACTTTATTCTACTAAATTAGTCCGTAAACTAAGCACTCGCTGACACTGTTCTGGTGAAAGGGTAAAAATTCCAACATCCCTCAGAGCAGTATGAATGTCTGGCTGCTGCTGCTTCACCTGTTCTCGTGGTTCATGCAAATGTGAGTGAAGGACCTCCTTCAGGAGCAGTGCAGAGCCCTTCGGCAGAGTCAACAAAGTGCATGCTTCTTTGGAGCTGTGAAGGGAAAACATCTCATTCCATCACATCATGATGGTCAATAAATGTACACTCCCAAGCATTTTGTTTTGAAGTTTTACCTAACCCAACCTATAATAATAATAAGAGCCCCTTCCGTCATAGCTGACTATGGGAATGCACCCCTAAGGTGACAGCCCTCAGCTGCTTATTTTCCTGGTGTTCCTTTCAAAGCTATCTCCTCTCTTCTGCTTGCAGTAAGAGCTTCTTTGCGCCCAAGCTGAGGTGGCGCCGTAAATAGCACCACTTGGTGCGATCGGCAGCTTCATCCTCCCAGGTTGGCTGGATTTATGTCCAGTGCCCTCATGTCTCTCTTGAACACATCTTTGAATCTCAGCTGCGGTCGCCCAACTGTTCTTTTGCCATCTGCCAGTTGTCCATAGAAGATATCTTTCGGGATAAGCCCAACCTAGCCTAATGAATATATTCAAAACATTTACAATTTATACTCCTGTCTTCTTGACTGAACAAAGTGGAAGCCGTTTGTTGTTGCCCTACAAGGTGCCACCAGGTGTGATGGCCACTGACTGCTTTGATAGTCGGTGGCTAAGGATCAAAGAAGATGTACAATTTGAAAGAAAATAAATGAAAATCTTTCCTGGTGGAAAGTTTAAAAAAATTATGCACATCAAGTGTGATTGTGTGTGTGTCCATTTTTTAGCTGAAAATGTTACCTGATTTTATTCCTCACTTCAATGAACCTGAAATATCTAAGAAGGTTCTAAATTTTATAAAATAATAAAAAACACTTTTATACCTGCATTAAAAAAAAAAAAACAGTAATTATTTAAGAGGGTCAATCGTCAGTAAGATGTGATAATTTGACAAAATTCTAGCACAGTTGTAGCATAGTTATGTTTTTGATAACTTAACAACAGATGACTAATACTGTAAATGTTAATTTATGTTTGTGATAACTTAATTACAGATGACTTATGCTGTGAGTGTTAATTTATGTTTGTGATAACTTAATTACGGATGACTAATGCTGTGTTAATTTATGTTTGTGATAACTTAATTGCAAATAACTAATGCTGTAAGTGTTAATTTATGTTTGTGATAACTTAATTACAGATAACTAATGCTTTGTTAATTTATGTTTGTGATAACTTAATTGCAGATGACTAATGCTGTAAGTGTTAATTTATGTTTGTGATAACTTAACTAGAGATGACTAATGCTGTAAGTTTTAATTTATGTTTTGGATAACTTAACTACAGATAACTAATGCTGTAAGTGTTAAGGATATATTTATTTTCTTCAATGATAACAAGGAAAAGAACACAAAAGAGGGTATAACTGCAAGATAACGCAAACAGGAATAAGAAATGAGAAGACAGAATTCTAGAAATACTTAACAGAGAAATGTCATATGTGTGCACACACACACAAAATTATAACTGCTCAGAGTGCTTAAGCTGAAATGGGCAAGAAGGCCAAAGATGGAAAAGAATAGAACAGAAGAAATTAAACACGAGAGACAGTACTATCCTCAGGCCAGAAGAAGTAAAAAAAAAGTACCTCATAATGAAGGTGGCTCTAATGCTGTCAAAGGAAGCAATGAAGACACCCATAGAAAGAGAATACTTACAGGCGAAAATATGAGGCAGGGTTGTGACTGTAATCCCCAAACAGTGGTATCAAATTTCGTGTGATGTCAAACTGAAGCTGCAGTGCACCTCCATCATTAAAATGATTTGGAAATATTACCTGCAAAAGATATGTCATAAAAATGTCCAGATTACATAGGCAGTTCAGACATCTGGCAAATACACTTCTAAAATCTTTAGTGATACGCAAACTAATCACAACTAAATGTTGTTTAATTAAAATACCGTCCAGAAAACAAAATATTTAATAATCAGATTTAAATGTCTGTGCCCCCTGTAGTTCCTAGGGGCCTCCGAAGGGACAAAGAAAGAACAGAGGACCAGTGCACCCTCAAGAATGTCGTTACAAGGTGCCTAATATGAGGTTGTGTATGGGGGCTGGTAACCTCATCATGTATAACCAACTGTCACCAAAACTACTTCTGCGAGATCATGTGACCTGCTTGGTGCAGACTTCCTGCAAGGGAGACCAACTGCAGTGGTGGTTCCATGCTCTGAGAGGAGCACAAAGGAACATGATGATGATTAAACAGCTGTTAAGTATGAAAATAATTTCTCCACAAAAAGCATGAATTTAAATAAAAGAAAAAGAAATGATACGATAATTAATGGCAATTAAATGTTGTTTTAGTTGCCAAAATTAAAATACAGAAGACAAAACAAAATATTTAATAACCAGCATTAAACAGACTGTAATAAATGAAAATAATTGCGACACAAAAATATGAATTTAAATTGTTAAAAAGAAATGGAGAAAACAAGCATGTCCAGCTACCGACCAGTTAGCCTTCTGAGCTGTCTGGGTAAGGTAATGGAAAGAATGGTGAACTCAAGATTAATGAAACATCTGGAAAAAAACCATCTGCTTGATAACACACAGTCAGCACTCAGGAAAAACCGCAGCACCGAAGACCAGCTGGTATATCTAAGCACAGAAAATAGAAAATGCCTTTCAGGAGAAAAAGAAAGTTCTGGCTGTTTTCGTAGACTTGACAAAAGCCTTTGATAAGGTATGGAAAGAAGGACTCCTCCTTAAGATGCTCAACAACAAAATTGAAGGGAGAATGTTCAGCTGGATACGGGACTTTCTCCGATACTGCACAGCAAAAGTAAAACTTGACGGGAATTTCAGCCATCGCGTCACTCTTCAACAAGGTGTGCCACAAGGAGGAGTTATCTCCCCCACACTTTTTATCATATATATAAATGATATTGCAGAGAAACTGTCCGGGAATATCTCCAGGGCTCTTCATGCTGACGATTTTGCTGCCTGGTGTGCTGCTGAACATTTGCCTACTGCAAAGTTCAGGATGCAAGCAGCGATAAATACCATCGGTAAATGGGCATCAGAGTGGGGAGTACAGATAAACCTCTCCAAGACAGTAGCAACCTGCTTCTCTCTGTCAAATCGCCAAGAAACGATCAAACTGCAACTAAATGGAAGTGAGCTTCCAATCGAGGAAAATCCAACATACCTGGGAGTCAAGTTGGATAAGAGACTCACCTGGAAGCCGCACATAAAAGCAGTAGAACAGAGAGCAACAAGAAAGCTCTCTATTATGAAAAAACTGGCTGGCACAAGTTGGGGGGCAAATACCAACATACTAAAAAATAGTCTATACAGGCACAGTCAGGCCTGTACTTGAATATGGCATGTCAGCCTGGGCCACGGCATCTAAAACAAACACAGAACATCTAGGGGAAAGTACAAAATTCAGGCCTTAGATTAATCACTGGAGGGATGAAGACTTCTCCAATCCAGACAATGGAGAGATACACCAACATCCGCTCTCTGAATGACAGACGTGATGAAAAGGTATTCACTCACAGTGAGAAGCTTCTATGAATGCCAAGTCATCCAATGCATGCCAAACTCCATAGCTTGAAAAAGAACAGGCTGAAAAGAACCAGCTTCATAAACATCTCCAAACATCTGCATCAATGCCATGAAGACCTCCTCCCAAAACAACCTACTGAGATTGAAATGTTAATTGACTATGAGGAGCCAGACGACTGCCATGTAAATATATCTATCTTCACAGAAGTCCCTGAAATAAAAAAGAAAGGCCACCAGACCCCTCAACAACTAAAAACCTTGACTCAAGAAATGATTGAAGAAAAGTACAACCCGAAAGAGTGGACACACGCATACACAGATGGATCCGCTGAGGGGGCAGTAAAGAACGGTGGTGGGGACATTTTTATAAGATTCCTAAATGGAAAGATCATCCGAAAGGCCTTCCCAACTGGAAAGATCTCCAATTTCAGGGCAGAAGCTATGGCACTACTGCAAGCCCTGAAAATCTTCACCAGACCCGAACAACAACCACCAGCTAAGATAGTAATCTTCACCGACAGCAGATCATTACTGGAATCAATACAAAACACCATAAATGATAACATGATGAATGAGATCAGATCTGAGCTTAACATCATCCAAAGGTCATCAACCATTGCCCTTCAGTGGTTACCCTCCCATTGTGGAATTGCTGGTAATAAGAAAGCAGATGCTCTATCAAGAAGTGGCAGTAAAATGGAACAATACAGCCATCCATTGCCGTATCGGGAAGCAAAAACCATAATCCACAACAAGTACAAAAATCAGTGGAAGGAGGAAGGGGATATATACAGCAGAGATGACCCAATACACCATCTAAACAGATACCAACAGACCACAATGTTCCGCCTGACAACCGGCCACTGCAGATTACTAGGACATCTCTATCGCCTCAAGATATCCCACACAAATGAATGCCCATGCAGAACAGGAATCCAGACCCCAGAACACATTCTCCAGAACTGTCCAACCCACGATGAACCGCGACGTGCGACCTGGCCAAGGGGTGCTGAGCTCCAGCAGAAGCTATGGGGCTGCCGCGCCGACCTGGTAAAGACTGTGGACTTCGTTCTGGCGACAGGCCTGCAGATTTAGCATGACTACAAACTGAACACAGAAGAAGAAGTTAAAAAGAAATGAGGCTAGAAGGTTTGGCAGTCTCTTACACTAATGTTTTAAAATAATTTGTGGAAATCTTACTAAGTGACACCTCACAGTAACTTAATGATTATGCTTTTTTTTTTTTGTATCAGACTGTAATGGTTACTAATTACTCTGTAAAATATTCATAACTTATGATGCCTTACTGTAAATCAATAATTATGCTTTGTATTGCCTCACCAATCGGCTACCACAATAAGTATGGGAAACTAAGAGCCAGACCTCCAGGATGAACCAGAGTCCGCTGGAAGGACAACATTAGACATTCTCAGAAGGACCAAGGACTAGAATGGAACTAGGCCAGGAGGAAGGCAGCCGATAGGATAGTGTGGCACTCTCTCTTCAAAACCTCTACACCTCACGGTAGAAGAGGAACAACTAAGTAAGTAAGTTGCCACAGCATAACTCACTAATTTCAATTTGAGACAACTCACTACACTTAACTCACTAATTACACTGTATTACACCTCATTGTAACTGACTAATTACACTGTGATACACCTCATTGTAACTGACTAATTACACTGTGATACACCTCATTGTAACTGACTAATTACACTGTGATACACCTCATTGTAACTGACTAATTACACTGTGATACACCTCATTGTAACTGACTAATTACACTGTGATGTGATTACCATTGTATTGTAACTGATACTACCTTGTATTGACTACACTGTGATACACCTCATTGTAACTGACTAATTACACTGTGAGACACCTCATTGTAACTGACTAATTACACTGTGAGACCTCATTGTAACTGACTCATTACACTGTGAGACACCTCATTGTAACAGACTAATTACACTGTATTACACCTCACTGTAACTCACTAATTACACTGTATTACATCTCATTGTAACTCACTAATTACACTGTGATACACCTCACTTAACTCATTAATTACACTGTGATACTGTTACGTACATTTATTACCTAAAAGGGGGTAGTCTTCGGTCCTGCCAAATGTACGCACCAGTCTTAAAATAGTTATATTACACTAGTCAACAACCAAAATGTACCAGAAATGAAAATAGCTGATCTTAACTAATTTTGGTGTGCTGAAAACGAAAATGACATTTTAAAATGTTGATTGGCTCTAGTTTTCAAGATATATGCTACTAGTTTATTTAATTACGGTCACTTTATATATATGACGCAACTGTTGTGGGCGATTGCATAATTTTTTCTAATGACCAATAAAAATGTGACTAGAAGTTGATGATGCAATCCTACCTATGATTACATCACCTTTGTGTATAAATATCTTATCTCTGATAAAATTTTGCATTAGTTAGTGCATTTGTCTTTATCAAAAGTATCGTAGTTAGAAATGCCTAGGACATGTGTTAACAGTGCTAATAATTTCTGTTATATATGTGGTGAGGTGACATTTCTGTCACAAAAACGAAATATAACTAAAGTGATTAAGAAGGCGTACAGTTTGTATTTTGGCTGCAGAATAGGAGATCAAGATAAGAGCTGGGCGCCACACATATGCTGCAATACATGTGCAGCACATCTTAAACTGTGTTTGACTGGCAAAAGGCAAGCTATGCCTTTTGCAGTCCCAATGATTTGGAGAGAGCCCACTGATCATCTCAACAACTGTTACTTTTGCATGGTCCCTCCTATTGGGAAAGGCATATCAAAGAAGAAAAAATGGACTCTGGAATATCCAAACATCCCCTCTGCAATACGTCCGGTACCACATGGCGATGACCTACCAGTTCCCAGAGTGCCAGAATCATTTTCAGCTGCTTCCACTAATGAAGAAGAGGACATTGGTGGTCCTGAACCAATCACCTCAAGCGACCCAGATTTTGAGCAAACTACATCCACTAAACCACACTTAATAACCCAAGGTGAACTGAATGATCTTGTAAGAGATCTGAATTTACCGAAGAACAAGGCGGAGCTTTTGGGTTCCAGATTGCAACAGTGGAATCTTCTGGCAGAAGATGTTACAATTTCTGTGTATAGGAACCGCCAGAAGCCGCTTATTACATTCTTTTTCAAAGAGGGTGACCTTTCTGCGTGCCACACCATTTCTGGTTTAATGGCAGCCCTAAAAATCAATTACATACCGGAAGAGTGGAGGCTTTTCATTGATTCATCCAAGACGAGTCTTAAAGCTGTTTTGTTGAATAATGGTAATGTGTTACCGTCAATTCCAGTTGGTCACGCAGTTCATATGAAAGAAACTTATGAAAAAATTAAGCAGCTTTTGAAGTGTATAAACTAAGATCATCATCATTGGTCACTTTGCGGTGACTTAAAAGTGGTCGCTCTTTTGCTTGGACTACAGGGTGGATACACCAAGTACTGTTGCTTTCTCTGTGAGTGGGATAGCAGTGCACGAAGTGACCATTACATCAGAAGACTTTGGCCAATCAGGCAGTCATTGCAGCCTGGCAGTAAGAACGTTGAGAACCCAGCACTTGTAGACACCAGCAAGATTTTGTTGCCACCCTTGCACATTAAGCTGGGTCTCATGAAAAACTTTGTCAAGGCAATGGAGAAAACAGATGAGGATTTCAAATACCTCATCAGAAAATTTCTAAGACTGAGTGAAGCTAAAATAAGAGAGGGAGTATTTGTTGGTCCGCAAATTCGAAAACTTCTTCATGATGACGAGTTTCTTTGCGTGTTGCATGGCAAGGAAAAAGCAGCATGGCTAGCATTTAAGTCAGTGGTGGACAATTTTCTAGGAAACAACAGATCTGATAATTACAATGAAATTGTATAAAATCTCCTTCTGAAGTATAAGAGTCTTGGCTGCAACATGTCTTTGAAAATTCATTTTCTGGATTCTCATCTGGATTTCTTTACGTCAAACTGTGGAGCGGTCAGTGATGAGCATGGTGAACGATTTCACCAGGACATTGCTGCTATGGAGACAAGGTATCAAGGCAATTGGAGCCCTTCAATGCTTGCTGATTACTGTTGGACTGTGACAAGAGACACCTCATCGATTGACTACAAGAAGAAAGCAAAGAGAGCTCGAACAGCGACTGAATCATGACGGAATGGGTTAAAATGTGCCTTTTTAAAACATGATATGTGAAATTTAAATAATGTTTTTATTTTTTCTATCAGTTTATGTTGAAATATCAATTAACTGAGTATGTAACCACAATTTTTATAATGCTAATGTAGAAAGACTAGCTGTTCACCCCAGAGAATTAAACAAGCATACATTATTTGTATTACTGTAATGTAAATTCATCATTAAAAAAAACCCAGAGCCAATTGGTGAATTTCATTATGATATTTGAAATCAGCATGTCAAAATCAATAAGAAATTGTATATTTAATTTCTGGTACAAATAACTTTTGAAAATTTGTTGACTAGTGTTATTTGTGCGTTCGATTGATTCACGCACTGACGTGCACAATGCAGTGTGAGTTGCTTTGGACGCACGGGTAACCTAGTTAGGGAATTCTGACGTCATGATTTGAACGGGGCAGTTCGGACCATGTTTATGTCCGACAAGCATGGGAAACAAAGAGCCAGGGATCCAGACCTCCAGGACGACCCAGAGTCCGCTGGGAGGACAACATTAGACAATCTTTGAAGGACCGAGGACTAGAATGGAACCAGGCCAGGAAGAAGACAGCTGATAGAATGGTCTGGTGCTCTCTCTTCCAAACCTCTACACCTCGCGGTAGAAGGGGAACGACTAAGTAAGTAAGTAAGTATATATTTCTTGGATTTTTCTGGCAAGTTTGAAGAAGCCATTATTTTGTAATGATATCTACTGGTATTCATGATGAAGCCAATAGTGGAAGTATCAAGTAAGTGTCGCCCCATGTCACATCGAATGTTTATTGAGTTAAATTAAAGTATCAGGCCGCTCCTAGTTTTGGTCTAGCGGGAATTCATCGTAGTATGTCATTCCTAGAATGGACAGACGGAGTCGTTAGCCCTTTTGAATTACCGTAGAGGGAGGATACCTACGAGTAAACGAAGTTAATTGATTTGTATGCTTCACATGTTTTTATATGCCGTATTTTCGTCAATGCCAAAGTCGTGGCATGGATATAGAGAGGTTAGTCAACACAGAACTCTAACCTGGTCGTATTGTCGTGGATGACTTTGTTTGGATTTTATATATATATGCTACCTAAGTATCGTATGGAAAAAGTCTGGAATTGTTACAAGTATGATAAGAAGTATTGCTCCTTGAGAATGAATCCGTTGGCCATAAGATACGTCCTTGAAAGAAGGTCAACGGACTTGACTGCAATACATATGATATGGTAGAGGAAGTGACCCTTAGTCACTTGAATAAGAGGACTTAATTGTTAGAGAATCTTCATGAACTTGAAAAGTAATTATCAACATTTTTGACGTATGACCCTTTTGCACCTGTAACTATGATCGTCTTGTTCCACTCCGTATGTGTCACGTTAAATAAAATATATGTACAGTCATCACAGACTTGTGTGCTGCCAGTAAGTGACCAGTTAAACACTACTTGTTGGAGTTCATTTTGAAAAACATTTTTCTGACATTTTTGTTCCTTTGCAACCATTCGCGTAATGAAGTTCTTTACCATTAGAATGAACACCCCAACAGTAAATGGTATGCCAGTGTGGTCTGGAAATAAATAATTTCACAGGAACGTACTCAATCCAAGTATCGGTTGAAAAGAAGATTTGAACTTTCAAGGCGACAACATCTCAAACTTGGAACCTAGTGTGATGATGAATCAGAATCAACTTACGGTTACCAAATGCTCAAGGTCATCAATCAACCTCCACGTCAAGTTTTACAGTGACTGACTGCCTTGGGATCACCTATTCGTCATTATTACGTGCGAGCTGTTGTTATATACGCAGAGCGAAGTATTTTATCCTCAGACGTACATCCACGGAGACGAGGCACATTGTTTTTTCCCGGCACACGCGAGATGAGTATAACGTGCTTTCGTTGTACATTTTATTACTTTTAGCTGTGCCTTCTATAGTTATGTCCATCTTTACATTTTCCATGTTATATGTTATATGTTGTACATTCGTCGTGGGAGGTAGGGAGGTTGATCTGACGAACGAGATCCATCTCGAAGCCAATTCGGGCTCTTCGTCAGACGTTCTGTAGGGCTCAACTTGTAAGTTTCAATTGAGCGATAATTCCGGTCCAAGGCTAGAAACCTTGCCGAAGTTCCGATCGCTAATTGTTCCTTATGATAGTATCTGTTTAGCTGTTTCGTCACGTTTACTTGTTGTTTTTGGTAGTTATTTTTACTCGTATTTAGTTTTATGATGAATTTTGTTTGTATTATGCGTCCGTCTCACCTTTCCTGTCGTTCAGTTTTTTACAAAACCTATGTTTTTACACTGTGTTGTCAATTGTCCTGTTGAGTATCTGATCGTAGTTGTCATCGTAAATTTTTACGATATTCTATTTTAGTTACACATTTCTATTTTTGTTGATTTCTACGATGTGTTCACTCGTCTTTGATTATCGTGTCTTGTCGGTAATGTTTCTATTGTCTTTCACGTTCTTGCTTTCTTGACATTTCATTACATAAATTACTGTATTGATTATTAACATATTTCATAATTATATGATAACAAAATATACCGTTCTAGGACAGGAACGAAGAACACTTGTTATAGTAACAAGGTTAATTAATTTACATTGATTAATTATCATTTTATAAATCAAGAGTATTGTGACTACTTATAAAGCATAATGTATTCACTAGATAATTTCATTAAGCAAGCAAAAGCTCTTCAGATGGCTCCTGATGAAGCAAAAGCATTTGCACTTGCAGAATATAAGAAAGCTTAAGAAATAGAAGCCGAACAGAGAAAGCTAGAAACTTTAAGATTACAAAATTTGAAATTTGAGGCGGAGGAGAATGAGAAAAAAATGAGATTAGCCGCTGAATTAGAAGAGAATCGATTTCAGCGAGAGGCAGAACAGAAGCAAAGGGAGGCTGAAGAAAGACTTAAAATTGAAATGGAAAATAAACAAAAGGAAATGGAAGAAAGAAGATTAATAGCTGAACAAAATACAAAACGACTTCAGCTTGAGATGGAAGAGAATGATAAAAAACGACAGCATGAACTAAAATTAGCAGAGTCAGAATATGATAGACTTAGGTTAACTCAGGAAGCTAATTCTCAGAGAACTTTTGAAAGCCAAACTTCATCCAGACATGATCATTTTAAGGAAATTCACCTTAAATTACCTAAATTTAATCCCCCGTCGGATGACGTAATATTTTTCCTAGATAGATTTGAGGCCACTTGTAGGTCTTATAACATGGATAAAACACTGTATTGCACATATTTATCCAGGTTACTTACTGGGGATGCTTTAGCAGTTTATCATACTACCAGTATTAATGAGAAGAATGATTATAATGCTCTTAGAGCCGCACTTCTGAAGAAATTTCAAATGACAGAAGATGAATACCGATTAAGAT
Source organism: Oreohelix idahoensis (assembly GCA_024509875.1). NCBI lineage: Eukaryota > Metazoa > Mollusca > Gastropoda > Stylommatophora > Oreohelicidae > Oreohelix > Oreohelix idahoensis. Next base: position 363,524 of record JAMPIV010000027.1, on the reverse strand, counting down.
TTCGTACATTGCTACCGCAATCAAGCAGAAATTTCAGTGATTTTCTGTCACAAATACGACTAACCCTAGAAAGATGGATCGAATTATCCAAAATTGAAAAGTCGTATGAAGGTCTCTTCGATTTACTGATGCGCGATAAGGTACTATCGTCTGTAAATCCTACATTTCTCGCATTTTTACACGAACGGAAACCTTTATCTATGAAAGACTTAGAAGAACATGCAAAAAATTTCTGCACTGCTCACCCAACCATGGATCTAAGTAATGCACAGATGAATTGCCTGTTGCTTTTGCAGCACAACAAAACAATTTTTCACGAAATCGTTCCTTTAGTGCTGACAGGTATGTCAATAAGGGAAATAATTACAATTTTAACAATGATAACTTTTACAAAGGGAAGCAATTTCAACAATCTGCTCCATTTAATGTTTCTTGGAACCAAGCTCACAGATCGCGAGATTTTGGTAACAATAATTTTAAAAATAATCAAGGACATTATAATAAACAAAACTGGAGATCAAGATCTCAGGGTCCGCAAAACAGACAAGGATCTTGGAATAAAAATTTTAAAGAACATCATAACTTTAATTATACAAATTATCGGACTCATCCAAGTTTTAACTCAAGCAGAAACGACAATTATGGCAATTTTAATGCAAATAATCAAAATCGATCGCGTCGTAGAGATAGATCGTCGAGTAATACGGGTAGACATTCTAATGTCGCTTTAAGTGATACACAGGCTAACATTGAACAGGGTAAAGTAGCTGAAACTCACAATGCTATGTCTTGTTCTCTTGATTGTACCCAGGTGAAAGACTGTCCAGAATGCTCGACTCTTTTCCAGTCTAAGGCGATCACGACGCTGCGTTGCGGACATACCTTGCCTAGTCTACCTGTAGTCTGTACGGCCACTGCTGCGTCAGTACACCAGGGACAGGGCTCTCTTAAGTTTAACAAGGGATTTGTCAACAACATTTCATGCTCTCTCCTATTTGACTCAGGTTGTAGTACTGTGGGCGTCCGGACTTCGCTGATCAACCCAAGTTGTGCCACGGGCAGGGTTGTCAAGTGTGTGACTTTTGGTGGCACCGTTGAAACATTTCCCACTGCTATTATTGACCTTAATACACCATTTTTTTCAGGAAAGATCCAGGCATGTCTCCTTCCGAATCCAATTTGTGATGTAATACTTGGTCGCATACATGGTATTAAAGAGTGTACACCACAGCAAATAGCTGAATGGGAAGAGCGACATATTCAAACTGCAAATGCAGTAGTGACTAGAGCGCAAGCTACTAATATGTCGCATGATACACCTATTGAACCTACAGTTCATACCACTTGTGATGATGATGCTCCTATTTCACGGGAGTTGTTTGCAACATTGCAAAAGAATGATGATTCATTAAAAAAATTTTTTCAGTATGTGAACAAAAAGAATACCAGCAACAAACTTGCAAAATCTAGACATGACTTTATACTTAAAAATGGGATTTTGGTTAGAGTAATACGGGAAAAGGATTCATCCTTATGTTATCAGATCTTAGTCCCATCCTCTATGAGATCTCGTATATTACGACATGCGCATGACTCGCAATGTGCGGGCCATATGGGTTTTTCGCGTACCAAATCCAGAGTGCTTTCGGCATTCTACTGGCCAGGCGTCCATAGGGACATCACTCTCTATTGTCGGTCCTGTTTGATATGTCAAGAAGTTAAGGTACGGGGTCCATTTCATGCGGCTCCTATTCAAGCTGCGGACATCCCGATTAGACCATTTGATAAAATGGCTATAGACATTATTGGTCCGATGCTTCCATCTGCTAGAGGGCATACGCATATTCTTACGTGCATTGATATGTGCACTCATTGGCCTGAGGCCATCCCTCTCAAGAACACTTCATCTGCCAGTGTAGCAGAGGCATTGATGTTAATCTTCTCACGCATTGGTTTTCCACGGAAAATCTTGTCGGATCATGGGGTTCAGTTCATTTCTGAATCCATGTCTCAAGTTATGAAGACATTAGGTATAGACAGATCTCTTAGTTCTATTTATCATCCGATGTCTTCTTCTTCTTGCGATCGCATCTTTGATGATTACACCGTCAGACGAGTTCTCATGATGAATTCGACTGTTGTATCATCCGATGTCAAATGGGTTAATTGAGCGTCTCAATAGGACACTCAAGCAGTTGTTGGGTAAGATGACCCAAGACCATCCCCAAGACTGGGATCGGGTCATACCCGCTGCTCTGTTCGCGTATCGCGAAGTACAAAATCAAGCCACGGGGTTTTCTCTATTCCAGCTAGTTTTTGGCATGCAACCATGCGGTCCGATGTCGTTAATCCACGACTTATTGGTTGACGAGAATATTGAAGAGGAAACTCAATCCTCTTATGAGTATGTGATCTCTCTGAGAAAGAGAATCATAGATGCTTGTAGACTAGCTACTGCATCATCCGAACAAGCCAAAGAAAAAGCTCGTCTATTTGCAAACAAGTATAGACGTCTTCGCCAGCTTATTCCTGGTGACGAAGCTTTTGTATTACTCCCTCACATAACAATCGTCTTTTAATTACCTGGAGAGGTCCTTTCAGGATCATCTCAAGAATATCCGATGTCGACTACATCGTTGATGTTAATGGTAAACATAAAACCTTCCACATTAACATGTTGAAGGAGTATTACTCACGTCCTGATTATCTACAGTCAGTGTTCCAGGCAACTGACGATCCTACACCTCCTATTCAACACTATTCTAGTTTGTCAGTCATCCAAGAAGAAGAATCTTCTTTCGATGATGTACAACTACCAATACCAGTTGTACCACTCCATTCCACTGAGAAATGGAATGATGTTACAATCTCATCTACTCTTTCGGCTGATCAACGTCAGCAAGTCTCTAATATTCTACACTCGTATGAGGATGTCCTCACTGACATCCCAGGTCATACGTCAGTCATCCAACATGACATTATTCTGACTGACGATACGCCTATTCGAGTTCGCCCATATCCTATCCCTTTACACTTTCGTGATAAAGTTGATAAGGAATTGGATGAGATGCTTCAATTAAATATAATTGAACCATCTTCATCACCATATTCTTCTTCTATGGTAATCATTAGGAAGAAGGACAACAATATACGTCTTTGCGTAGATTACAGGAAATTAAACAAAGTTACAAAATTCGATGCGGAACCGTTACCTCTTTTAGACGACTTATTGGAGAAATTATCTCATGCCACATTCTTTTCGAAATTTGGCCTTTCAAAGGGCTATTGGCAAGTGCCACTCACTCCTAAAGCAAAGCCATTCACCGCTTTCTCGACGCCACGGGGTCTTTTTTCAATGGAATTTTATGCCATTCGGATTAATGAATGCGCCAGCTACCTTTGTACGCATGATGCGCCGCATATTGTCTCATCGTCCCGATGTCATTACTTATATAGATGACATCTGTCTTTTCAGTGACTCTTGGGATGAACATATTCATGGATTAAAAGCTTTACTTTCTACCTTACGGGATTATAACTTAACAGCGAAACCTTCAAAGGCTTTTGTCGGTTTTCATGACATCTCATTTCTGGGTCACCGCATAGGTCATGGTTTCATGTATACAGAAGACAGTAACGTCTCTAAAATTTTAAACATCTCGGCACCTAAGACAAAAAAAACAAGTTAGATCTCTTTTAGGACTAATACAGTTCTATTCAAAATTCATCCCTCATTTGTCTACTATAACTGCACCTTTTTCGTCTCTACTAAAGAAAGGCACATCTAATGTAATAAAGTGGTCGCAGGATCACCAAACGGCTTTAGACTATATAAAACGATTTTTTTCAAATGAACCTTTTTTGAGGTTGCCTAACAAAAATCTCACTTTCATTCTTCGCAGTGATGCATCTTCTTACGCTATTGCTGCAGTTTTGATGCAGGAATATAACGGCACCTTATTTCCGGTGATGTACGTGTCCAGAAAACTTACGGAGAGCGAACTCAAATACTCCGTTCTGGATAAAGAGCTCCTCGCATTAGTATGGGCAATCACAAAACTGGAACGTTACCTCCTCGGCTCACACTTTGTGGTGGAATCTGACCAAAAAGCTCTTACCGCACTGAACACGAAGAACGTTAAATCATCGAAGTCAGCGCGTTACGCTATAGCGCTTCAACCATTCAATTTTGAAATACGAGCTATTCCTGGAGTGAAGAATGTGTTCGCAGACTGTTTGTCGAGATGCCCAAGCGAACTTGTCGAAACTAACCACTTCCAGATGTTGAAACATCCTCACCGATAACATGAATAACTTTGTACATTATCATTGATTGTACATCTATAAAGACTGTTTATATAACTGAAGTATTCGTATAAGTATAACTTTCAGGATATACTTACTTATAGATTATAACATTACTTCTTGTGTAGTAACATTTTATTAGTACGGGAACATTGATACTATAGTAACGTTTTATTAGAACGGGAACAGTGGTATTAGAGTAACATTTTATTAGTACGGGAACATTGGTACTACAGTAACTTTTTATTAGTATGGAAACATTGTTAAGAGCGACAAATATACATTTGTTATTCCTATGGAACATATTACACTACATATCGTGTTCGAGAATATATTTTATCGTGTATGGAACATTGAGAACATCGTCTCGTCGATTACTAACTAGTTGTAACTGAACATTGACATATTGATAGTGATATTGGAATTACTTAGAATATATTAGTAACTGGTTATTTGTTAGTAATTAAGAAATATATAAATTAGAATAATTCAATTTAATCTATTTAATTGATTATGGATCACACACATACTAACTTTCTTAGTTGTCACGTAATACCTGCATTCACGGGGCTTAGTTATGATATCTCACTGTTAGATCACTAGTCAACCGTACTAGTGTTAGAAAACATTAAGGGTGTTGATTCTTAAAGTGTTTAATTTTGCATTGCTTCATTTTTGCACATTGTATTTTCAATTTTTCTGTTTTATTGATTCTCTTGTCATTGATCATCATCAGTGTTGCTGTTCATTTTCATTTTTGAAATCATATGTTTCAAATTTTTTTTTTTTTGAAAACTTAGTTGAATTTTATTATCATCTTTTTTTTTATGGTTTTTTCATTTTTCATTTTCAACTTGTTTTTACTTCGAATATTACCACATCGTTCCAAAGTAGGTCGAGTGTGGATGTGTGCTTTAATGCATACTATCATTTAGTTATATTGATTTCGTTTAATATTCTTTTCTTAATATGGTATAACTTTATGCATTTCATATATCTTGTGGTAGTTTTGACTCACCTCTCTCGGGTACTAAGTTCAAAAAAATTAATAGAATTAATTTTTTTTAAGGGGAGGTAATAAGGGAGCTGTTACGTACATTTATTACCTAAAAGGGGGTAGTCTTCGGTCCTGCCAAATGTACGCACCAGTCTTAAAATAGTTATATTATTTGTGCGTTCGATTGATTCACGCACTGACGTGCACAATGCAGTGTGAGTTGCTTTGGACGCACGGGTAACCTAGTTAGGGAATTCTGACGTCATGTTTTGAACGGGGCAGTTCGGACCATGTTTATGTCCGATATATATTTCTTGGATTTTTCTGGCAAGTTTGAAGAAGCCATTATTTTGTAATGATATCTACTGGTATTCATGATGAAGCCAATAGTGGAAGTATCAAGTAAGTGTCGCCCATGTCACATCGAATGTTTATTGAGTTAAATTAAAGTATCAGGCCGCTCCTAGTTTTGGTCTAGCGGGAATTCATCGTAGTATGTCATTCCTAGAATGGACAGACGGAGTCGTTAGCCCTTTTGAATTACCGTAGAGGGAGGATACCTACGAGTAAACGAAGTTAATTGATTTGTATGCTTCACATGTTTTTATATGCCGTATTTTCGTCAATGCCAAAGTCGTGGCATGGATATAGAGAGGTTAGTCAACACAGAACTCTAACCTGGTCGTATTGTCGTGGATGACTTTGTTTGGATTTTATATATATATGCTACCTAAGTATCGTATGGAAAAAGTCTGGAATTGTTACAAGTATGATAAGAAGTATTGCTCCTTGAGAATGAATCCGTTGGCCATAAGATACGTCCTTGAAAGAAGGTCAACGGACTTGACTGCAATACATATGATATGGTAGAGGAAGTGACCCTTAGTCACTTGAATAAGAGGACTTAATTGTTAGAGAATCTTCATGAACTTGAAAAGTAATTATCAACATTTTTGACGTATGACCCTTTTGCACCTGTAACTATGATCGTCTTGTTCCACTCCGTATGTGTCACGTTAAATAAAATATATGTACAGTCATCACAGACTTGTGTGCTGCCAGTAAGTGACCAGTTAAACACTACTTGTTGGAGTTCGTTTTGAAGAACATTTTTCTGACATTTTTGTTCCTTTGCAACCATTCGCGTAATGAAGTTCTTTACCATTAGAATGAACACCCCAACAGATACACCTCACTGCAACTCACTAATTACACTGTGATACACCTCACTTAACTCATTAATTACACTGTGATACACCTCACTTAGCTCACTAATTACACTGTGATACACCTCACTTAACTCATTAATTACACTGTGATACACCTCACTTAACTCATTAATTACAATGTGATACACCTCACTTAGATCACTAATTACACTGTGATACACCTCACTTAACTCATTAATTACACTGTGATACACCTTACTGCAACTCACTAATTACACTGTATTACACCTCATCCTCATTGTAACTCTTTAATTACACATGTTATCATCATCCTCATTTTCCTTTTCGCTCCCTACAGAGAATGAAGCCATCACTGCAGCTGGCTCCTGTGCAGGAAGCCTGCACAAAGCATTCACATGCTCTTACAGCAGTGGTTCCTACAGCAACTTATTTTACATATTGAGGTTGCCAGCCAGCCTCTATGTGCAACCTCATATTAATGACCTTGTACGACAAGCCAGAGCGAGCAGTGGTCCTATTTGTTCTTTGTCTCACAAGAAACGGAGCCACGGTAGCGCAGTGGTTAGTGCACTGGCTTCCTAGCTCGGTGGTCCATGGTTCGATACCCAGTTGAGGTGGGATTTTTTAGACCGCAAACGGCTCCGGGGTCGACCCAACCTCATGAATTGGGTACCAGAACAACTCTGGGAAGGTTAAGGCGGCCGGCCTGATGCTGACCACATCACCCCTAGTGTGCCGATGGTCAAGAAAATACGGGCCTAACGCCGTATTCCCAATATGCCTCAACAGGCGTGTAACGGGATCCTTTACCTCCTCCCCCCTTCACAAGAAACACTTGGGAATCACACAGGGGCACATCTGTTATGCCTTACTGTTACACTTTACAGTTCCTTGGTATAACTTATTACATGATACCTCAATGTAACTCTCCCTAACAACATTGATACCTCATTCACAATGAAGTTGTCAATGCGTTTGGTGAGATGCTGCCAGAACCGGTCAAACAAAAACTTGCTCAACTGGCTCTCCATAGTAGCAAGGTGGTCCTTCATGACAAGAAACATCTCACATGCTGATGAAGACAACCCCAACGTTGTTGTCAGTTCCTTAGGAGTAGGTAGAGCGATCCATCTAATGGGAGAAAGATAATATGCAGAATGTATGATGGGTCACAGGCTAAAGACCAGTCACTGTGTTAACATGCAATGATTTAAGAAAATGTTCAATGCTCGACAAAATGGTTGAAAATAAGTGTCAGCCTCCTGTTGATTTTTTTCTGTGGTTGTTACCTTCCCTGGGAATCGAACCAATGTCATCTTGGCTGCACCTTCAAATTCACTGCTGGTTTTACCTAAACTAACAACCTGTAGCAGATGTGAAAGTAAAAATTTTGTTATATGTAATTAATGTCCTGAATTCCATAGTCCATTGCGTTGTTCCTCAACCAGCATGATGCCTTTCTAAGTTCAGCAAAATCTTTCAAGTGCCCTTGTTCCTGACTGTACCTACATGCTCAACTGTTTCAGCAGATCATATACTGAGGCCTCTTGCACCTACTTCTACAGCTATGACTTTTCTGTAACACTTCATGTCTTAATTCCACGACCAGATTATTATATTTGGTCAATCTGAATGAGTGTTGCTCATCTAACCTAGATCCAAATGGCAATCAGCTCAATCCTTATTATCTGGAGTGATGACAATGAGTGTTGCTCATCTAAACTAGATCCAAATGGCAGTCAGCTCAATCTTTATTATCTGGAGTGATGACAATGAGTGCAGAATCTCTGGTCAGCTTTGAGATTTCCTAATGATTTCTGAGTATGTAAATAGTCATTAAACAAAACAAATGTGTTTAGCTTTTTTGGCTTTATAAAACTTACATCTTCAATCCACAGGTCTGCAACAGTACCTGATAACACTGACTAACAAAAAAAAAATTTTTTTTATCTTTCTCTAACATTTTTATGTTTTTCTGGTCAATTTTAATGCGCTGTTTTTAAATCTGCAAACCGTTTTTCTCTATCAGGTCGGGATCTCTAGAAATACGCAATTGAAGTTTTTTAACAACACATACAGTATTACAACATCATTCATACAAGAAGTGTAACAGTTATGTAGGCTTGAATTTCTTTGCAGTCGACTTTCGTCGGTGAATGGCATGTGGTACATCGCGATGAAGCATCCAACAATAATCGGCAAGCATGGTCACACTCCACCGTCCTTGATAGCGTGACTCCATTACGGCGATATCTTGATGGAATCATTCTCCATGTTCATCGCTGACTTCGCCAAGGTTGTCAGGGGAAAAGCAACAAAATTTAGTATACCCAGTCTACATGCCCGTGAGAATTGCAATGACCTTTAGGTCTCCCCAAATCCGCCATTGGTAGTCATTGTACTTTATTTTTACCAAAAGTATAGCCATATTGTCATAAGTTTCTTTCATATGAACAGAGTAGGCGACTGGAATTGATGAAAATAAATTTCCGTTATGCAATAACACGGCTTTTAGACTAGTCTTGGAAGAGTCGATGAAAAGTCGCCATTCGTTGACTATGTGCTCATGACCGAGGTGCACCATTAGACCGTTTACATCTTTGCAATAGCAAATGCCATCATCCATCTCAAAGTATTGAACAAGTTCTCTGTGTTTATGACGGAATTTAGATATCGGAGTATTGGGCGCTAAAAGATTCCATTCTTTGAGTCGCGAACAGAGTAATTCCGCTTATCCTTTGGTAAGAGCGAGATCACGTATTAGATCTGACAGTTCTGAATGGTTAATTAAGTGAACACCATCATTCACCGGTATATAATCCGAGTCAGAATTAGTTTCTAAAGCAGGTAAACTATCACTTTCTGATGGTTCATTCACGTCCAACGGATATTGTTCTGGTGGAAATGGGATCGGACATGTGATTAGATCATGAGGCACTGGTTTCGAAACCGATTCAATATTTGGATAAACCACAGACTTTCTAGTTTTAAAAGTGAAACCATGGATATTTGTCAAGCAGAAGTAACAATCAGTAGCGTGATTTGTCAGTTCACGCCATATTACTGGCACTCCAAAAGGCTTCGACTTATGATTCGGCGATTTTCGTAACCAACCTGCCAATGTATTTGCACAAGTCGGACAAACTGCATTTGGCTTCCAAGATTTATTTGCATCATCAACTTTAGAATCGAAATAACGTTCATATGCTTTCTTTAGTAATGGTGTAAAGTTTTTCTGGTGAACACGATCGGTAAAATATCCGCACACGTAACAGAACAGATCAGCCGAATTTCTACAACTTCTAGAAGCCATATTTCGCTCAGAATTATTTCAAAATACAGTAACTATTTGAAAAATAGCGTAACATATGTCATGCATATTTTAGCGGTATAAAAAGTAGAATTATTTTGCATTTTATTAATTTTTAATAAGTTATATAGTAAAAATGAAACGGAGCAAATAACGGTTTCCCAAAAATATATTTATTCACAAATATCTTAAGAACCCGATGTGATAGAGATAAACGGATTTCAGATTTGAAATCAGCGCAAGAAACTGACATAAGAACACTTATTCTTATATAAGAAAGAAAAATGTTGTTTGTCAGTGTAATCATTCTCCCATTTATAAACTGTATACAACACATAAAAAAAAAACTGTGACTATACAAACCTATCTTCATGATGAAGCTAAACTATAAATATGATCATGATTACATAAATAATCCATACTTCAATAAACCTGTGTCCATGTTAACTGAGATTATAACAATCATTTAAGTTTCAGCTTAATGATGATTTTAACAGTTTACTGGGTTCGATTCCGAGTAGAGGGAATATAATTTATGGAATTTTTTTTCAGAATCAGTGGTCATGTTATACTCCAAGGGTAGTGAGATCGGATGCCTAACCTTCTCGGATAGGGAAAAAAAGCTAGGAGGCTCACGTTAAAAATCCCACGGCAGTTGGAAATCGTAAAGAGTAGGCCATTAGGCCGCTGCCCTGGCAACATTTAAAACTTAGAAACAAAAATATTTATAGAATGTGTGATTCCTATATACACACACTGGGATTCTCACCGATGTTACAGAGTTCATGCACTGTGCTGAGATCCTCCTTGTGTGATCTAAGGGAGGAGATCGGAGCACTTATGGAGTAGTCCATGTGAAATGAAGATAGTCCTTAAAACCAAACCAAACCTTAAAACATCCAAGATACATTCCAATCATTTACCTGGGCTGCCCCACTTACTCCCCAGGGATCTCTGAGGAGACAAAGAAAGAACATGCCAACACTTTACTCAAGCATATGATAAGCAGCAACTAACATGAAGTTGTGTATGGGGCTAAAAATGTCATCATGTCAAACAAATTGCTGCAACAGAACATAAATGTTTTAATCATGATACCGCTCCTAAAACCAGGAAAAGACAGTTCCACTGCCTCCAGCTACAGACCAATCAGCCTTACAAGCTGCCTCTGCAAAACAATGGAACGTATCATCAACCTCAGGCTACAGTGGTACCTTGAAAGTGAAAACCTTCTTGTACCACAGCAGGCGGGCTTTAGGCAGTGTTATTCCACCGAAGATCAGGCAACTTACCTTTCCCAAGAGATTGAGGATGCGTTCCAAGATAAGAAACTGGTACTAGCAGCATGGATAGATCTAAGGAAAGCATTTGACAAGGTTTGGAAAGAAGGGCTTCTGAAGAAACTGAGAAATTGTAGAGTGAATGGTAAGATGTACAAATGGGTGAAAGCATACCTGCATAACAGAAGAGCCCGGGTACAACTAGATGGCCTCAAGAGTAAGAAAATTCTACTGCGTCATGGCGTCCCTCAGGGAGGGGTTCTGTCCCCCACACTTTTCCTAGTCTACATCAACGACCTGGTTGCTGAACTACCACATGGAATGAAAGTGGCAATGTACGCTGATGACCTGGTAATATGGTGCACAGATGAGCATGCAACAGTGGCCACCAAACTGCTACAAAGAGCTATAGATGCCTTAACCTCATGGGCAAATAGGTGGTGTGTCAGCATCAATACAGACAAGTGCAGCACTACGCTCTTCACCCTCTCTCCCAAACAAAAAGCTGGTGTCATCAAGATAAACGAAGAGCTCCTGAGAGAAGATAAACAACCCACCTATCTCGGAGTTACATTCGATGATAGGCTGACATGGAAGCAGCACATCAACAAAGCAGCAACAAAGGCCAGGAGGAAGTTAGCCATCCTGAGAAAACTAAGTGGAACCACATGGGGAGCCAGCGGGAAAATACTTAGTAAAGTTTACCAGCAGGGCATACGACCACACCTGGAATATGGGTCAGCTGCGTGGTGCCCAGCATCAAACACCACATTACAAGAGCTAGATAAGGTGCAAAACCAGGCACTTAGGGTCATCACGGGGGCAATGAAATCAACGCCTATAGTGAAGATGGAGAAAATGGGGAGGATACAAGCACTGAGAGAACGCAGAGACACGAAAGTGCTAACACAGGCAGAAAAGTTCCTCTGTATGCCGAGCCATCCAATGAAGGACAGATTCCAAAACCTAGCAATGGGGCGACTGAAAAGAAGCAGCTTTATCCACCAGGCCAAACGATTACGTAGACAAACCTCAGACCTGCCTGAAGTTAACAGCTCTCTAAAGTCTGTGCCAGAACAAACCCCTTGGAGAGAGGAGCATGGGCTACCAGTACACATCCACACAAAAGTGAAAGGAATATTCGACAGGGATGAACAGAACAGCGTGCAACGTAGGACAGTCACACTCAGTTTCCTGGATGATGAATACCCACAGGACCTCTGGGTCCGAGTATACACGGATGGGTCAGCACAGAATGCAGTAAAGAATGGAGGAGCAGGAGTGTACATAGAATACCCAAACAACACTAGGGATACTGTCAGAGTACCAACGGGGAAATTCTGTAACAACTATGATGAAGAAGTCCAGGCAATCAAGGTGGCAACTGAGAAACAATTGAACACCAATCTCGGTCCACAGCCTGTAGTATTCCTGACAGATGCAAGATCAGCACTCCAAGCACTTCAGTCCAGAAAATTGCCAGGCATACAAGCCCTACTTTCTGAACTGTGCAACCAGCGCAGGGTCACCATGCAGTGGATACCGTCTCATTGTGGAATACCAGGAAACGAGAGAGCAGATGGACTGGCTAAAGAAGGTGCTGCAGACGAGCAACCGGATGTACCAGTTACATACCATCAGAAGAAAAAGATGATCAAATCTATCAGAAAGCCACCAACACCAATGCAGGATGACTACCAAGCTATGAACAGATCAGAACAAATAGTCATTCTGCGCCTCAGAACAGGACACAACCGCCTCCGCAGCCACATGTATACAAAATTCAAGATTGACAATTCAGCCATGTGTACATGTGGACAGGCACCCCAGACTGCGGAGCACGTACTTCAAGATTGCCCCGAATATGATATATTGAGGCAAACCCACTGGCCCAGAGAAACAACACTGGAAGCAAAACTATATGGACCTCTGTATGAACTACAAAAGACAGTGAAGTTTATACAAGAAACAACATTGCAGATATAGACAATATAGTTCAAGTGAACGAAAGAAGAAGAAGAATAAATGTTTTGGAGCCAGCATCCTGCTAGGTGACCAGCTGCAGCTCCACTATGAGTAAAAAAAGGAAATAATGATGATGATGATTTACCTGTCTCTCCTGTAAGGCAGACTTCTAGCCTGTACATCTATAAAGACGTAGTGACACGCTGCTTTGATCATGTCAGTTTCCATGCTTTCAAACAGTGATGTGATTTCTTCAAACACCGTGTGCTGCACTAAAACATCTGGAATGTCAGCCAGCATACGTTCCTGTCAATCAAATGGGCAGATAATAAAATATGAAATTCAACTCCAAAATAAGCAAGAATATGATAAACCGTTTATTTACATACAATATTTTACCTACTGTTGTTGTTGTTATTGTTGTTGTTTAACTAGGGCTGCTGAGCTTCTCGCTCTTTAGCAGCCAATATCAAGTTGAAGACTCCTTGGTATTATCTACACTGTAGATCTAGGCTTTTCCTGTGGCTTTTCTGCCATTCGTAAACGTGTTGAATTGAAGTCATGAGCTCCAGTTTCTTCAGCTTGGCTTGCATTTAAAGGATCGTCACATCTGGTCCCAAGCTAGGAGTAAGAAGCACATGGCATACTGTGCATTACCCACCATCCAAGGGGGCTCTCCAACTATGCAGAGCTTCTTCTTCTTCTGCGTTCAGTTTGTAGTCATGCTAAATCTGCAGGCCTGTCGCCAGGACGAAGTCCACAGTCTTTACCAGGTCGGCACGGCAGCCCCATAGCTTCTGCTGGAGCTCAGCACCCCTTGGCCAGGTCGCACGTCTCAGTTCATCGTGGGTTGGACAGTTCTGGAGAATGTGTTCTGGGGTCTGGATTCCTGTTCCGCATGGGCATTCATTTGTGTGCGATATCTTGAGGCGATAGAGATTATGCAGAGCTAAAATACTATCCTCTAGTTCTGGGCTCTCCCAAGGAATTGTCACATCCTGCACAGAGCCACTTCTCAGCTTCCCCTGCCTATCGCTGGGTCCATAGTGAGATCCTTCTGCAGTCAACCAAGTCAAAGCCAAAAAATTATGCCTGAGGCTCAAGTGACTTCTCCAAGCTTAGTGTGCAATGCTGGGTTCTCAACAAGTTTCACCACAGGGGGAATCCCTGAAAGTGTGTGGATGATTTCAAGAGTCAATGAGGATGTAATTAGCCTCACAGACAAAGGTTCACTTCCACGTACATATATTGAAGCATTGTTCATAGCTGGTGGTCATATAAGGATGACTCCAGATATGCCTCCATGCATATACTGTAAAAACAGAAAGTGAAGAATGGGCAGTGAATAAACGAAGGCAGAGGCCAATGAGGTAGGGTTTCTTAGAAGGATAATAAAAATTGTCAGAGACAGCCAAGAAATCTCATGAAGGAGGCTGGAACAAAGACCAATCAATACAAAGAAAGGAAAAGATAATTAAAATTCACAGGACATACTCTAAGAGGAGGATAACAGACAGAAAATATTGGATGGACTGACAGCATCAGAAGATGTCAACAACAGAACTCAAGGAAACAGAAAGAATGTTGGGGACAGAAATGATTGCCTACGTCACTCGACACAGTATGAGATAAAGAAAGAGGGATGTTCTCATAACAAGGTATGCTGGGAAGCTACAAAGAATGATCCATGCTCTAAAAGGAGTTAATGGTGGACAGACTGAGACACTTGGGTACTAATAAAACAGAAAATTAAAACACTAGAAGCAAATGAAATGTGAGCCACAGAAAAATGCTAAATATTCCCATGAATGGCAAAAGTGTTTAACAAAATTGTACATTATGGACCATAAAAGCCAAGAACCCTATAACCGTATGAAAACAGCAAATAGAATTCTTGGATACAATTACCAACAAGGACGCACTGAAGAAACAAATCAATTTAAAGAATTGCAAGTAGAAACAACCTAACGAATGCACTTATGTAACAGAACATACCAATGTTAATGTAAAGTAACAAATATACAAACCAAGCTATCGTCTTCTCCAAATTCTGGATTAGATTTCTGACTTCCTGGACTTTTGATGTCCTGATATGTGTGTGACTTTTGCAAGGTGGAAGATGACTCAACCCATGATGTCTTCAGTGATCGATTATTCTTGTAACACAACAACTGAAGGAAGAACTGTGAAAACAAAACAAATGTGGTTTCCAAACGTTGATGTGAAAAAATGTTTCATTTATTCAGTTACCAAAAAAAAAAAATGTGCTTACTACAGAGTGGAGGGAGATTCAAAAACACATGGAGAAGAGAATGGAGACAGACATAAGAGGATACAGAAGACTTGGAAAGAACTTGAACAGATGGTATAAGACATGAGGTCTTTTTTTTTTATGACATAACATGACTATTTTACAATATTTTACATTTTTACCAATGAAGCTCGTACAGCCAGAATTTTCTAGATGACATGCTTTCATTCATCACCCTTTAGCTCCCCAAGGAGCATAGGCCTTCAAAAAACTTATGCCTAGTCTTCCTGTCTCGTGCCATCAGCTCTTTCCATGTCTTCAACCCCTTCATGTTTGTCATCAGTTCCCTTATCCGTGTCAATGTCAATGTAACAGTAAACAAATAGTATGTGTTATTACATCAGCATATGCAAAAAGAATCATCAGAACAGTTACTGAGGTTACTGCATGACTTCTGTAGCCAATGTCAGGTCCTGGCCCAAATTTTAAAAAGCTTGTATAACTATGAAAATCTGACGTGCAAACCTGCCTATTTAATGCTGTAATGTGCCATAACTGGTTTGCTCCCAGGACAGGGAATATCATTCATGGAAATTTTTCTCAGAGCCAGTGGTTCCTTATGATGTCATACTCCTCCCTGATCTCCTGGGTAGTGAGATTGGATAACAGCAAAAATATAGGAGGTCCTGTGTGCAAGTTGTGCACCTTAAAAAGTCCTTGGCAGTTGGAAATCGTAAAGAGTAGGCGATTCGGCCTTTGCCCTGGCAAAATTTTAAAAATTAGGAAACCTACCCACCACAAAAATGTTTATAGAATGTGTGATTCCTGTAAACACACACTGAGATCCTCGCCAGTGATATGGAGTATGTGCACTGTGCTAAGACCCTCCTTGTGAGATCTAATGGAGGAAATCGGATCACTGATGGAGTTGTCCGTGTGCAATGAAGACAGTCCTTAAAACCAAAGTATGCAAAACACTCATCTAAGTACAGAGACCAAGTGAAGTTCTTGCTTTGATCTGCCCATTATATTTTTGGCTAAGGTAACTTTAATAGCTGCTTCAATGAATGTTTTTAAGGAACACACTTAGGGCTATAAAATGTTTCACTGGCAGATTCTTAATCCTGGATGGCAACCAAATGATAAATAAATAAATATAGTCCTATAGCAGATACTGCCATAGGGGAGTGAAGTGTTAGAGACTTCACCATACTAGGTCCAGCTTTATGAAATGGGGTGACCAGTTCCCTTCCTCACTTCCTCACTCGAGCAGGGTCAGGTACAGTTTTACAGCTGGATAGAGTGGAGCATGAGGCTACCAGGTTTCGATCCCAGAATGCGTTAACTCTGTCAGGAGAGGCAAACCCTCTAACCACTCAGCCAATTGGATGCTCAAACCAAATGAGGATACATGTATCTTAACATTAAACCAATTTCTGAGAAAAAAAATAAACTGAAAATGTTAAGTGGATTTATAAACAGCTTTTGTAAATGAATAATCAATGACACACTCCATGTAACAAATTTCAAGCCACTGAGGATATATGCAGCAAGAACAATTTTTCTCAGTTCTCTTTTCTTAACAGCCAATTCTAATCGTACAGCTCTGGTCTGCCAATTTTTTTTGTGTGGTTACCCCTTAGGTCAGAAACCTTCTACAGGTCCATCATCATTTTCTGGACATGTTCACAGTTTACATGATGCATGTTGTTGTTCTGGTTCCCAGGGATTCAAGTTACTCACTCTCTTACCCTTGCAGCAATTAGGGGGTGTCGTTTTTGGGCTTTCTTGCAACCCCAGAGGACTTCCCCAACTCAGCAGGTGCAGCTGGTGGAGGTTACACCAAACCCACTAATTGGCGTGTGTGCAATGCCACGAGAAGGATGGTTCTCTACCCTGCATGGGGTCATTGTGGAGGGGGACTCAGTCATCGCCCTGCCCAAAGGTGCCATCTGAACAATCACACATAGCTATGCCCTACTGTTTGAACTGGGAAGGCACATTGCCGGCAGCATTCGCCAATGATAATACATGATGCATATGCAACATGATAATGCTCAAGTTATTGGAAGCTAGTTCTGAAATATTGTGTTCCTTAATATGGACGTTATATTTCTCCTTTCTTCACTTCAACTTCTACACCTATGTCAAGTCCATATTCACTTCTTCAGCTCTCTCTAGAATAGTAGTTCATACCAAGACCTCCTGTCTTATACCATCTGTTCAAGTTCTTTCCATGTCTTCTGTATCTTCTGATGTCGTCTCCATTATATTCTCCATGTGTTGGTGGATCTCCCTCTATTTCTTAGCTAACTACAAAAACTAGAAGCAGATATGAATAAGTTTCTTCCAAGTCAAAACTACCAAATGTTTAACTCCTTCACCTCACACGTGCTTTGGTTACTGACAATGTAGCACCATAATTTTCATTATCACTTGCAACGTGCACTAGCTCAACATCACTACACTCAGATCCAATAGCATGACATTACAGATATTTGTTAGGCTGAGATGCAAAGAATGAACCAGAGTTGGGGGCACTGTACGAAGGATGGCCACCGACCGAGCAAAGTGGAATCAATTTGTTGTTGCCCTACAAGACGCCACCAGGCGTGATGGCCACTGACTGCTTTGATGGTCGGCAGCTAAGGATCAAAGAAGAAGACAGATATTTGTTAGATATGTATATGCTGGTGTCTTATTACTATTCTAATACTTCTTCAAGTACCATGCCTAGTGGAGTAGGAGATTGAGTCTCTCCACAACTTCCTGTCTCCAGTACAATTTATCAATTCTGCTGAGCAAATACTGGAGTTTGACATCGTGGCATGGAAGGAGGCTTCCATGCCACGATGTCAAACTCCAGTATTTGCTCTCTTTGTCTTCCTCTATCACTTTTTCCTTCAATCTTACCTGTTGTCATGATATATTCAGCTTTCCTCCTCTCATAACATGCCCCTACCTGTTTACTAATTGTCCATGACTCAATCCCATATGTCATTATTGGTTCTATATAACACTGAAGAACTCTCTTTCTTACTGCCCTTAACAAAGAATTGTTGCATAAAATACTCTTCATTTTATAGAATGCTTTTTGCCTGAGATATTCTGCTCTTCACTTCTGAGATGCATCTTCTATCCATTGTTATTAATGTGTGCAAGGTATTTGAATCTACTGACCTGTTTTAAAACTGTTCCATTTACCTTTATAGTGCATTCTGGGGAAGCCCTTTTCTTTGATACGACCATTACTGTCTTTTTGCTTTTAAGGCTGAGGCCTTTATTGTCACTTTTTATCACTATTTGTATTTCATGCAGCTCCTTTTCCCTTTTTGCTATTAAGACTGTATCATCAGCATATCTCAAGTTGTTTATATTATGTCTGGCAAATTATATTCCTGGCATGTCCTCTAGGGATCTCTTTATACTTTCACGGTACAGAATGAACAGATCTTGTGACAGCACACCTCCCTGCCTGACACTATTTTTTACTTGCTGAAACATTCCTATTTGACTGCTGATTCTTACAGCGGCTGTTTGTTACCAGTACACGTTCTTTATCATCATCAAGTCTTTACCATCAATGTTGATGCTTTCTAACATTATGATAATATTCTCATGATTCACTTTGTCAAATGCCTTAGATTCTAACACTTACACTCAATAATTTGTCTTTATTAGCCATCAGCATTACTAATTACCATTAATATGGCATATATTAGTAGCAGAATGTCTCATGGTATGTGGCAACAAAGATAGCTGTGATACTTACAAATGTCTCCTTATAAGTCAGTAAGACAACATTTTTAACAAATTCTTATGAAGTAAACTTACATTTTAACAATTAAACCCTCCTACATCAAACCATGTACTAAATATATTTACCGTAAGTTCACTCCACTCTTTCAGCACTTGTGAAATGTAATGCACTGCATTGAGAACTGCACAGTATATGTGACCAGTGGGAGCAGATGATGCATCCTTCATAACTTGCACTAATCGCATGCGAAAGTCCTCCAGTAATTCCAGCTGAAGACCTAAAAACTGCAGTTTGGCATCTGACACTGGAAGTCTTCTGTACCGATCTGCAGATGGACAACATAACTTACATATGACCAGATTATTTTTTTTTAAAAACAGTTTAACAAATGTGATTACAAAGTAACTACAGCAGGCTGCACAACGCATTCATAAGCTTTTGTAGCTGTGGTTTCTGTAGCAATTTGTTGTACATGATGAGGCAGCCAGCCTCAAGCACAGTTGCCTTGTACGATATGCCTGAGGGAGCAGTTGTTCTATTCTTTCTCTCTCTCATAAAAGATCAATGAGAACTATAAGGAACTCAGCAATCTCACCATGTTAAAAAAACTTCCTATAGGAATCACCAATGTAAGAGTACAGTGGTAACTCCGTTCTCCTTTAGATGCTTATAAGAAGAATGATGATGATGACGATGATGATTGCCTGTAAATATCAAGCTGTCAACTAGAGCGGAGTGAACGACTATAATTGACCACTTTCCACGCCCATTAAATACGCCTGGTCATTTACCGTTCCCACTCACAATGCTACATGTAAATTCGGTCGGTACAACCCGACCGAACACAAAAGGTGCCAAACAGAAGGATTACGTTTTGAACGTTACTAAAGTGGTTAAAAAGAAAACTCGAAGTTTGAAGACCAGCACGCTATACACGCCATGCATAACATTATCTTATAAGAACAATAACCAGTGTGCGATTCTGACGTTTTCTACCTTAATCGAATATGAAGCTTTACGTAGCCTGTCTAAGGCATACTATGAATCTAGTGCAACTGTTGAAGCAAGGACTGACGCTAATGGTTCATATGTAGAAGATGTTATTTCCACAGGAGAGGTTGTCCTACATTTCTATAACACAGCAAATAAAGTAATGATACAGGGCGCAGAGTGCACTATTAAAGATTGGGTTAGTACGGACCTGAACAATTTATGGAAATCAGCAAATACTGCTGGAGTCAGTCGAGAGGCCATCATATCAAATGTGCCAGTTCAAAGTATTCCTGCAAAAACTTCTAAATCTAAGAAGTTAGCAATCACACATTCCACTGTTTCCGCAGATATCACAACAAACATAACTCCCAATAAAGAGTGCAAAAAGATGTCACAGACAAAACCAAAGTCACCAGCGTTAGCTGATACAAGTGACATCACAGAGACAGAACACCTATCAAGCACCTTTGACAGTAGTCCAACAACAACCCCTCTTACATTACCTATGCACTCGTCACAAGATCAATTTTTAATAATATTGTCTGAGATGGAGATACTAAAAGCAGAGCTGAGCAGCCTCAAAAAAGCTTACGAGCAGCTCCATGCTGACCACATGTCCCTCAAAAATAGCTGTGAGAGAAAGGAGTCTGAACAACAGAAAGAAAGCACACAGCAAAAAAATAAACACAGACAGTGTAACACAAACACAAGCTCAGAGGGAAATTCCGACGGTAGTGAAGTACAGCATACGACACAAGCTGAACCGAGCCATAAAGAAGACCATGACCTGTGCATTCTGGAATTCCCTGCAGACATGAGCAGAATCCCTGTCCAGATTTCTACTCGGCAGCCCCCACTGTCGACAGCCAGTTCACATCACAGCAAGAAACCTACACACAATCCCAGCATAGTTCAAACACAAGAAACAGCACGCACTGCCACCGGCACACACACACATCTTTCAAATAGAAGGAAACACTTCATATTTGGTGACCAAAATGTGAAGGACCTTCAAAAATGTCAATTAGTAACAGCAGATATAGACAGGGTCACTGTTCGCTACAAAAATTGGGCATCTGCGCAGGACCTACTGACTCTCCTTAAAAGATATGAAACTGATCTTGATGTAGCCAGGGTCACTGTGCACATTGGTCTGTCGGACGCGCTAAAGCATAACGAAATTGCACAAACAGAGCTAAATCAAATCACAAGTAACTTCCAGTTCCTGTTCCCAAATGCAAAGGTATATTTTTCAGCTATTATACCTCCAGTTCGTTCACATTATAGGAAATCTGTTGAGATGAACAACACAAAATTGAAAAAGCATTGCGTCAGACACCACCACACATTTATAGAACACTCCTCGTTCCTTGCCACATCCGGAGCTCCTAGGAAGCATCTTTATAGTGGCGACATTTCCTTATCCGATCAAGGAACCGGTATGTTGGCGAGAAACATCAAATTTCCAGAAAACACCCTCAGAGGCACAACCAGCACATCAGCATCCAAGTATCCTTCAAAACGACACACGAATGTAACCAGCTACTCCTCTAATGCAATTTACGACCTTGAGTTTCCGCCAATACCCACAACTTCAAGCACCAGCCAGACAACGTCACACAATCAGGAGTATCAAGACAGACCCTTTATTAGAACTACAGATGTGCAAGAAACAGCCAATAATATCGGCCTTCAGCAACATTCTACGACCGACGACCCACCTCAACAACAACTTGAGACACTCCATTCTCAAAGATCTGTAAAAGATTCAATTCAACCAACTCAGGGTCCACCTACTGAAATCTCACCACGTCCGCTGTCGCACCAGACACCAATGAGAGATCACCCATCATCGTTGTCATCACAGGTTTTCCCATATCAACCCGCACACCCAACCTTTCATAACTTTCTACATCAGCAAAGCCTCTTGAACTACGCACCTTACACTTGGAGGGCCTACTGGCCGGAATATCCTATTCATCCAACAACAGTACCTCAACATCCCGCGAACACCTACTACCAAATGAATCATCTTTTACGGCCAAATCCATCTCGCTTTTATTGTCCACAACCCTCTCCTCAACATTATCAGTGACTGTTCACTTCACAAGTCGACGTCTCTCTAGGACCAGTAACTGTCGGATAATGCTTTATTTATTTATTCTCAGTATCTGTTTGTCTACCCGTCTATTCTCTTGGTACAGCTTAACTTTGTTGTTAACCTTCACAGTGTGGATGGGTGTGCTTGTTGTGTGACAGTTTCTTACAATTTTTAAACTAGTACAGTTATCTGAATTGTTTGTAATTTGTTGTATTAAGGTGTGCATTTATGTACTATTACTTTTAATCTCACATATATAGCAACCTCGTGATGTTTATTTAGTTATTTATTTTCTATTTGAGCGTAAAACTTCTTTCACATAAAAATGTCAGGTAATTATGAACAATTACTAAATACAATTGGGCTTCACCCGGAAACTTGCACTTTTAGGTTAAAAATGTCAATGACGCCAATATGAAAACATTATTAATCTAAATAGGTTTTTGCAATTGGCTTACGGTAAATGCTATTAGGCCACACTTGAACGTAAACCATCTTTTAGGTAAAATTCCAGAAGTCACACAAATTCTGAACCAAAATTTCCAGGTTTTTGGTTTTTCCGAAAGTCGTCTGAATGAGAAAATAACCGACGATGACATTGCGCTCAGAGGTTTTACAACTATTCGGCGAGATTCTAGTAGACAATTAGAGACGGGTCTAGCAGTTTATATTTCTACTTCTCTCAGTTATCGCCGCAGAAACGATCTTGAGACTATAGATATAGAATGCATATGGTTAGAGATAAAGCCCCAAAAGCAAAGATCTATTTTAATCGGATATCTTTATCGTAATCCCAGTGTAGGAACAACATGGTTTGAAGATTTTACCAACATGATGGATAAAGTTATTACTACAGTTAACGAAATTATTCTTCTTGGTGATTTTAATATCGACATGCACAAGCCAAACAATATATGGACCAACATCATAGCATCGTATAACATGAAACAAATAGTCAACAAACCTACCAGAGTAACAACAACGTCATCCACACTGATCGATCATATCTATGTAACCTGTCTAGAAAATATTATAGAATGCTCCATCCCTACTATTGCTATGAGTGACCATTATCCCATATGTTGCACTTGGGCAAAAAATGGGTACAAATCTCCAAAAAATAAACACATTAGTTTTCAATATAGAAGTCTTAAAAATTTCAACCGTGAATTATTTTTGAATGATTTGCGAACTGCGCCTCTCGCCAACGTTTTTCAAATTCCTGATCCTGATGACGCCATCGCATATTGGACAATGATATTTTATAGTATTTTTTAATAAGCATGCGCCTACTAAAGAAATTCGCGTGAAAAGGCAAATTAAATCTCCATGGATCACACAAGAAGTTCTTGACGCTATGAGGCAAAGAGATAGAGCGCATAAAAAATAAGGATATCACTACATATCGGACAATAAGAAATAAAGTACAATACTTAATTCGCAGAGAAAAGAAAACTACTTTAGAAATTTAGTTCAGAGTAAAACAAACAGTAAAGAGATATGGAAGGCAATCAACACTTTAGTGAACAAACGAAAATTTCCAGACCCACATACTCCCAATACGCCACTTACTTGTACTGACTTCAGCAATCATTTTCAGGCAGACATCAACAATATAAAATCCACCATTCCGTCTCCCCCTTGTGACTTAAGCAAATTATCAACGTTCTGCGAGAACAAATGTACTAACACAATTCCACCCGACATCCCTTTTATAACAGTTAACGAAGTTTACAACTATATTACTGGCCTTAAAGATAATAACTCATCGGGACTTGATGGAATCAGTAATCGAATACTGCGTTTTGCCGCACCTGCTATTAGTGATTCACTGACATACATATATAATCAATGTATCGCAAGGAGTTACTTTCCATCCGCTTTTAAAAGCGCTAAAGTATACCCACTTCTCAAACCAGGTTCATCTGATAGTAGTAATCTTAGTAACTATAGGCCCATTTCTCTTATATCGTCGCTGTCCAAACCACTGGAAAAACACATCCACAAAACAACACTACAACACCTAGTAGATAACGACCTGCTAATCGACAGTCAGTCGGGGTTTAGACCAAAGCATTCATGCCACACAGCCTTAACAAAGATGATAGACAATTGGCACCTAAACATCAATAACGATAATATATGTGGAGCAATATTTGTAGACTTCAAAAAAGCATTGATATGATAGATCACTTTATTTTAATCAGAAAATTAGAAACAATGAAAGTAAATATTAAGCTGGTAAAGTTAATTAAATCGTTCCTGTCAGACAGACAACAAATAGTCTCTTACAATAATTCCTTGTCGAACCCAACCGTTGTCCATACAGGTGTTCCTCAGGGCTCTATTCTCGGCCCTCTTCTATTTACCGTATACATTAATGATCTTCCTCTATATTTCAAACACTCATCATGTGACCTTTTTGCCGATGACTGTACTGTCTATACTAGTGATAAATGTTGCACCACACTAGAACAATCTTTACAAAACGATACACATAATCTTATTACGTGGAGCAACGAGAATCGCATGCAAATAAATATTAGTAAAACAAAATGTATGTTAATATCAACCAGACAAAAACTACAAAACTTGCAGAAAACAACACTTCAGCTCTTCATTGGAACATCACTAATTGAAAACGTAAATGAACACAGAACTCTAGGTATCACTGTTGACCAACACCTAAGTTGGAACTCACATGTACATGCACTCACAAAACAAACAGCACAAAAAGTTTACCAATTAGCCAAAATTAAACATTTCCTGGATGAAGAGGCAAGGAAAATGTTCTACATATCTCATATACAAACGCATCTAGACTATTGTTCCACAATCTGGGATGGTTGTTCTGTCTCCAACACAAGAAGGCTCCACTCGCTTCAAAAAAAACGCGCAATGCGCCTTGTTGCTGATAAACACCAATCACATTGTATAGATTTATATAATTATCTTCAAATATTACCCCTCAGGAAGCGCTTCCTCTTTAACAAAGGGAAATTTATTCACAAAATCCTGTCACAGAATGCTCCAAAGTATCTTTGGCCGCTTTTAAAATACAATGACAGACGTAGTCAGCGCTTAAATAAATTACAGGTACCCAAGCCTGGGCTTGACCTATTTAAAACTAGTTTGGCTTACTCAGCTGCTCATCTTTGGAACAATCTTCCCAATGACCTGAAAAACACGCACAGTCCTTACTCATACAATCGTATACTATTCAAATACTTTATGAGTGCTGATTATATGCCACCCTAACTGATTGTGTTGTACTTTTATCTAATATACTGTATGGAGGCTCTGATGATCTAGTTTTCATTACAATATACTTATTCTTAATATTATATTCTTAATAACTTATATTCTTAATTTTATGATCAGGTACTGTTAATGTATGCTGTTATACTTCCTTGTAATGTTGCACTGTCCTTAAATTAATACTTTCAGTACGCTGGAGAATGTTGAGTAACAGTAATAAAAGATGAGCAAGAGGATGGAAGAATGCAAGAGGGGACTGTGTCCGATTTTCAACCCTTGGCAAATTAATTGCTTTCGTATATGTCTATCTAACTATCTACCTAGTCTGATTCTGGTCTTGAGTTTGGGACGCAAAGGAAATGGAAAGGAAAATGGAAAGTAACTGTCTACCCACCTCATCTTGATGAACCTAAAAAAAAAAAAAAAAAAAAAAAAAGTCCCTGAGTCATTCAGTTGAACACCGTATGAACATTTTACAAGTTCTCATAACATACCTCTAAATATGTCTCAAATCACTAATTTACAGTACGAAGAATTCGATTCTTTTATTTTTATTTTTTTATTTATTTATTTATTTTTTTAAATTTATTTATTTTTTTATTTATTTATTTATTTTTCAAATTCATTATTACTATTATTTTTTTATTATTATTATTTTATTTTAAAAACACTTTAATTATGATGATTATTGCAAATGTAATATTACTTTAATAATGATAAATGCCTTAATAATGCTTAAAGTAAATGTGAGGATGAAAGGATATTAGTATACATGATGAGAGAGAGAGGAAGGGCAGAATGTCAGACGGGCCTGCGTGCCCAATTCTTAACCCTTTGAAAATAAAGTTCGTTCATTCGTTCGTTCGTTCGGTCATTACTGTCAAGTCATTGTCCTTGTGTTAACACAAACACATCTACTTCACAGTTCTCTCTCACTAACCTTCTAAAACTACTATATCTCACACACACTCTCTGCCCCTCAGTACACCAAAGCCTAATTAAATATTCCTGTAAAAGTTTGGGACTATTTGATGTTTTTATTGCTGAGTGCTGGAATGCAGTGTGAGCAATAATAAAGACACTCATGCACGTGTGCCCTATTAAAAATTATGTGCGTTCTATTAACTCTCATTTTTCTACAGCTTCATCTGTCTACTTTTTTTAAATTTTTTTATCTGGTACTGCCGTTTTTCTTTGCCACTCCAAAATTCGTTACTGCTGCGTGTAATTTTTAACAAATGCTAATCTTATCTGGCAAGAAATGGCGTACAGTTCTTTTTTAAATATACAGTGACAGGCAAACAGACATTAGGAACAACCAAATGTAGTTTATAATTATTTATAGATAATATCAGGCATAAGCTTTAATGTTGACAATACTGTTACTTTTTTTTTTTTTTACCCATGGATTGTTAGAAGATTTCCCTGCCATTAATATGGCTGTTTTGTTAGGAGTCAATATAATTTCTGCTTTTTACAGTTTTCTGGGTGTGGTATTTTTCAAAGTAGCCAATGTTTGGCGTAATAATATCTGACGTAAGTCCAGGTGAGTTAGGGGAAACACCTCACGGTAGTAGAAAGATGACTAAGTAAGAGTTAAGGGAAACCAGATGACATCACCTCTGTAACTATCAACAGTCACGACTATAGTTTCATCTCCTCGTCTATAGTACTAAACTTCTCATCAGAACTTTTTTTGCTCCTCATAAATGAGCTTCCTCAACAATAATCCTGACTACTGTAATCACAATAAATCTGAATCACAATGCGCTAAAATGTTTTGGACATTCCTAACATGGAAGTGACGCTCATCAAAGCCACTGTGAAAATCTAGATCTAGGACAAGTGATACCATTTTTCTGTCCGACCTTTGTAAATCAGTGTAAAGAACCAAACGATGAACACAATAAATAGTGAGAAAAAAATACTTTCATTGCATTTTGTCAATACTCTTGAAAGAATCTGGCACAAAAATATTGCAAAAAGTAATTTATTTATTTTTTTAATGAAGTTTTGGCGAGGCGCGTCCCGTTCAACCTAGACAGTTATATTAGGGTGCATGTCCAAATATAAAAGACCTTTAGGTCTGATAATAAAAATGAAAAAAAAATTAATAAAAAAAATAAAAAATAAGTAATTGATTCAGTCCCGTGCTTGCAGTATAGCATCAGGAAAAGTATTTTTAAAATGCATGTCCCCGCTTTGCCCCCTGTGGTTCCTGAGGAAAAAAAAAAAAAGAAAGATTAGTGACTTCTGTACCCTCAGGCACATATGTACAAGACAACTAACAAGAGGTTGTGCAGGTGGCTGGCAACCCCATCATGTACAACTACTTGCCACAGAAACCACCACTACAAGACAAGAGCATGTGACTGCCTTAGTGCAGGCTTCCTTCCTGCAAGTGGACCAGCTGCAGTGGTGGCTACATGCTCCTTAAGAAGTGCAAAGGATGATGATGATGAAGATGTCCCTGCTTTCAGGGACATAGATTACAACTTCTACATGCGTCAGTGTGTGTTGGTTTTCAGGAACGCTAGACAGGAAAAAGTAAATGCATATCCGTGAACTTGTATAGGAAAAGGATAATCTGTACAACAATTTTTACATTTTTTTGTCAGTGTACAGACGACGTACAAGCAGTTTGTACAGGTATTTTTTTTAAGTTTTTTTTTCCCTCTTTAAATTACTTTCCCTTTTTTTTTTTTTTTTTTTTTTAAATGAACCGACGTTTAAAAACAAAATGACATCAA
Organism: Oreohelix idahoensis; assembly: GCA_024509875.1. Classification (NCBI taxonomy): domain Eukaryota; kingdom Metazoa; phylum Mollusca; class Gastropoda; order Stylommatophora; family Oreohelicidae; genus Oreohelix; species Oreohelix idahoensis. The sequence goes on along the minus strand of JAMPIV010000027.1, from coordinate 335,364 downwards.
ATCCCACCAACCCGTGATTTAAAAAGCAGAAATTTCATTGCGCATGACCTACCAAGCCCCTCGTGTTTATTCCACCCTCATTTCACCTAACGAAAGGAACGTGAAGGTTTCCCATTTAAACGTTGTCAATCTCTACCATGTGGGCTAAGTAGGCTTAAGTTAAATCAATATTTATTTATTATAGTGCGTTTCACAATGTTTGCCGCTGTTTAATATTCAATATCTCTGCAACCACTTGATCGTAATTGTTGCAACTTTGCATATGACCTAATGATCGCTATGTCCCGAGGGGGACATTTTTACCTCATTAACAAACTTATGGTTTTAAATTTTCTTTATTTAAAGTATACAAAATCGACCACCTCCTTGTCCAACCGTGTATTGACAGGGCTTACCCCTTCATATTTGTGAGCTATTTCGATTTAACATCTTGAACGTATTTCACGTGAATTTCCCCGTGTTTCAGCTCACTACCGCACTGTTTTGAACATTACATTGATCCTTCCGGTGTGTTCAGTTACCGTTCTACTGATTGTGTATTTCAGTGCATAGGCGTATCTTGCGGTATTCTAGGCCTGTAATACAATGGGTATGAAAGTCAAGTTCCTTACACTGCATACAATGGCAGTGAAGATGTATAAATATTTCTGCAGAGAAGCTAAGCGTGGTAAACTGTATCAGAGTCTCTCAAATCCTGAAAAGAGAACTATTTACGCTTTGGGTTTAAGTAAATGCTCATTTCATCAATTACTCAAAGCTAATGGAATTTTCAGTTCAATCAATACCAGGACGCAAGGAAGAAAGGAAGTAGTAGATAGTTATGACAGGGATGTGATTAGAAGAGAGATTTGTAGAATGTTCAATTCCAAAGAAACTGTAACACTAAGAAAACTGAAAATTCGGCTGAGAACACACAATGACACTGATGTGTCGAAATCAACATTATGGAGAACTGTTAGAAGCACTGGCTTTACGTTTAGGAAGTACGCTAGTGGAAGAAACGTCATCTGCAAGAAGCCACACTTAGTATCTATAAGAAGTAAATATTTACGTGAAGTACGGGAAATGCGTAATCAAGATTATGATATTGTGTATGTGGATGAAACTTGAATCCATGCTCACCACACAATTGAAAAGGAATGGCAGTTATCAGATGGAACGATTAAAAGATGTGTACCCAGTGGAAAAGGACGTCTGATAATGGCACATTGTGATGAAAGTACTGAGATTCTGTCTTTCAAATGGCCCATGTCTTTTTCTCCTTGCAATTTGTTTACTATTTTTGGAGGGATTACAGAAAAATCCTTCTCCATGTTTCTTCTCCTTCTATTATTTACGTTTTTTCAAGATGAGATCACGAGGGAGTTTGATCTCATCTGCTTTATGGTTCTTCTTTCTGTGTTTAGAATGGGGGTGTAGGGAATTAGAAAGTATTATTCTAGATTAAGATTATAGAGGCTAGATCAGGATTTGCACCAGTGTCCTTTTTTTAAAGATATTGCGTGGCCATATACGCATTTTTCGGGAGTTAAATTATTTGCGGCCATTTTTGCTTCATTTCCGCAGTATAGGGCTAGGACCAATTCCCGGTTCTTTGTCTAGCAGAAACTGGTTGCATCAGAAAGATCTAAGGTTCTGATTGGCTGAGAGCTAACTGCAGTTGAAATGCAGAGCTCTCATTGGCTTTAGAACCACGCCGCGCATATGACGTCATGAAGTCGGCGCGTGGGGGTCTTGATTATAAAAAGGCCTATATTTCATAGCCTCTTTCTCTTTTTTAATGAAAAATTGCCAAAGCCGGGTTGCCAGAGTCAAGTCGATTGCCCTTCAGTTGGACATTCGAGATTTGGTAAGCATGAATTTTTGCGTGAGGACTTTATTTAATTTTTCTAGTCCTAGCCGATCATTTAAGTTTCTTGGGAAGTTTTAGTTTAATTTAATTCTTAACTCCAGAGCCATCAATTCGATCTGAGTGATAGACATGAGAGACTAGGTCCATTTAATTCCTTATTTCAGGAATAGCGGTATTTAAGATGATTTGAAAGTTGCGAGGTTTCGGCCATGCTTGGATCTATTTCAAAAACAGGTCTGCAGAGAAACCCGCATCTGCGAATTTTATTTATTTACAGAATAGTCGGGAGCGTGTAATGTGTATTTTCATTCGGGATTTTAGTGAGAGTATTGATGCTCGCTATTTATATAGTTACGCATATAACTGTGGACGGAAGTGATAGAGGTATTAATTGGAGCACGTGTGTGCTATCAGTAATGAATGTACGCAGGAGCGCGTGGTTGAAAAACTGCAGCACCACGTGGCGGAACTACGGGGTTTTCAATTTGATAATCGGGGGTTATGTATAACTTTTGACGGCAGGTAGATGCTAGCGTAAACAGGATTATATGTTATTGATTGTGCATTATTGTTCTGTGAATTCAGAAGATGGGAGAAGTAATTTTAAAGGGAATTATTTTGTATTACATTTTGAATGTGATTACTATTATTGACGGGAATTTTAGGAATTCCTAGAGAAGGCTAGTTTTAGTTGTGTTAAACATTACGGCATTAGTGTCAGCGTAAGAAGTAGGCCACAGTACGTCTGCCCAGACGGGCCATTGAAAATATTGTTGTTGCTCGGAGTTAGTCAGGCAGAACAAGCGATCTGGGTTAGCCAATGTTTACTTTGTAGGCTCAGGTAGAGAGGGGAGTTACGTGGTGAAGAGTAAGGAAGTTAATTGTTATTTGAAATGTATTATTATGGTTTGTTTAGCTGTTGTTTTGTTTTGTCTAAAACAGCAGGTACCGGCTTTGTGGGAATGAGAGCGGAATTTTGAGACCACAAAATTTCTCCCACGGCAAAGTTGGGGCATTCGCAGAACCGCAAGGGTTTTACGTTAGTTGCCAGTAGTGGAAGGAGAGGAAGAAAATACGTTTTCCCAGCCAGGGGAAGACATTTTCCAGCGAATAGGATTTTTGTGGATAAATCCTGAGCTCTGACGCTCGTTACACACGCAGATTTGGCAGGCTGCCAGCGTTGTGGTAATTTTTATGTTCGTTTCTTCACGGCCATAATAAAGCCGACGGCCCAGTTATAGGTACTCGGGCAGGTAATTTCAGAGTGGTAGAAGTCAGCTGCAGTGCCAGTTTAGAATCCAGTGGGGTTCTGTTAAACCTCAGTCATCAAATTCCAGAGTTAGTGGAGAGAGAGAGGGTAAACATTCTCTCTACTGAAGTCAGCACAGATAGGCAGAACTGTTAGTTTTGGTGAATCATAGCAGAGGACAGCTGCTGAAGTTTAGAGGTGCAGTTAGTTGTGTTCAGGAGATTCCAGGATAGGCTGTGTAGAACCGAAGTCTGTGCAGAGATTGTGTAGTCACTTCGCAGTCGTTCCAGCTATCAGTGGACTTAGAGTTAGAGTTAGAATTTAGAACAGCTAGTTTGGAGTGTAGGCGACATCAAGTGCAGTGTAGTTCATTTCAGTTAACCTTACCTTCTTTCTCCATACAGGTTGCAATTGTGGGAGGAGGGTTGGGGTTGATGCATTTTTAACTGTGCTTGATTTTGTTTCAGGTGTGCATCCTCGCATTTTTTGTATTTGACAAGTACATGAGTTTGTTTATAGGTGTATAATAAACTTGTATAAATTGTAGCTGGCATCAGTCATTTCCTTTAGTACAGTAGCTATATGTTGTCTGTACCTTGGTGTTTGTGAATCTTAATTTAACCTTATCCCCGTAGGGTAGTTAGAGGTGGTTCGAGGCCATAGCAATTTAAACGTCCGAAGTGGTGAGGAAAGAATCAACCTCGGTTCTCAACCTCGGAGCCAATGGTCTCAACTTTCACATTTTGCACTATATTTCTATCTGAATCTAATTTTCCAGTCTTCCTTCTCACTAGTGTCTTGTCACTATAGGTAGACAGTCTCTAGTCCTAAATCCATTTCGTGACACACATGCAGGCAGTAGACCTAATGGTCTAGTGAAAAATGCTGAACTTATTTTCACTTCCAATTATACGGACAGCCGGGACTATCATACCGAGATGAACGGTAACATATTTAGAGAGTGGATTGAAAATACTCTTCTTCCGTCCCTAGACAGACCATCCTGTCTGATAATGGACAACGCATCATACCACAACGCTGTGGCAGAAGAAGACATAATCCAGACATCTTCGAGTACAAAAGATGCTATAAAGATTTGGCTCAGAAAAGAAGACATTCCATTTAACGAGGGGTTTCTGAAACCTGAATTACTGTCCCTTGTTAAGAAATCACAAAAGACCAAGATATTCCATATAGACAAGTTGATTCAACAGCATGGTCATATGTGTTTGAGACTGCCACCTTATCATTCACATTTAAACCCAATTGAACTCGTTTGGGCACAAGTTAAAGGACAGGTGGCAGCTGAAAATAAAACTTTCAAACTATGCAATATGAAAGAACTAACATATGCCGCCCTCTCGCAGATAGACAAAGATTATTGGTGTAAATGTGAAGACCATGTCTTAAAAGAGGAAAATGACTATTGGAAAAAAGATGGACTGTCGTTCGTTCAGCCGAGAATAGTCATCAATATGTTAGATTCGTCTGACTCAGAATATGTGTGTAACCTTTAGCACGCTGCATTCTTTTCCCGAAAATTTGCCCTGCAGCTGCATTCTTTTTCACAACACCCCCTTTTTTATAGTGGATGACTTGTAAATTCTATAGTTTTTTTGGTAAATTGCTCTAATTTTTGGACTGTATAGAAATAAATGAATGATGAATCTGATGATGTAAATTTTGTTTGTGTACATGTTAGATGAGATAGGAAGAGAGGAATAGAAAGATGAAACAAAACGATAAAAAAATTAAAAATAATTTTAAAAAAAAATTTTTCAATTAAAAAATTTTTTTTTTTAAATTTAAAAAAATTACCAACAAACGAAGAGTCCTTATCCCTTGCATCTTAATGAAAGTCATTTGACCAATAGAAATCAAATGACGATCTTTTCGTTACACCCATCATCAGAAGCAAAGCAACAAACGCCCTCGTCTGCAGTGACTTTCGGCCGTAACCCTAAATCTTTTCCATAAACCGAATCCTAACCCCTTAAATTAGACATACTAGCAATGACATTCTACTTTCGTTTCCATCTCTGCCCTCACCCATATTCTGAGAACCGATATCAGCGCTAATAAAGACAACAATCTCCTCGCCATTGCATCTGTCAGAATCCATTGAAATTAGAGCGAAAATGGCTGCGTGCTCGATGCCGATTGATTTCGATTTTAAAAATTCACATAACATAAACGCGGATACACCCATTACTAAATAAAGATCGGAAACAGAAGCTTACTCTCTCGCAAATGAGATTAAAACTTAACATCCGGGGGTGATATCACATGTACACAATTCCTAATGCTAAAAACCGACGATCTGCAGCTGGGAGGACATAGGGATCTGCAGGCGGCAATTGTCGCCTCCAGCGTGCTAAAGGGTAAATACCTTATATGTTTTATATGTTTTCTCCTCCATCTATGTGTATATGTAAACCAATTCATTTCCTTTTTGTCTCCGCGATTTCACTACTATTTTTAACATACACAGTACTTTCACCTCTTCATGCATCCATTCACGTTTTAGTATAAAAAGTAACATTTACAACGAATAGGCGTTATTATTCTCTCAAATATTTGGAAGAAATAAAAAAGGACCTCACGTAGTAATCAGTTAACAAACCCCTCTAACATTCGAATTGTATAGACGCCTATGCCGAAAATATGCAACTTCCTTCATTTACGGTAAATTATTTTCTTCCACGACAAAATTATTACTTCGTTAAAAAAGATCAAATGAATTAGCCGTTGCAAGAAAAGAACACTACCTGCAACATTGAATTTTATAAAAACTTTGGGACATTGAAAATATAAGACCACATGCAAAAAATCATGTTTATCAGTGTAAGGAATATGGAGATATTTGAAGTCAATCGTCGACCGATCTTTTTGAAACGCACTATAGTGGTGTTATTTTACACAGAAACTGTCCATAAGAAATTTAGATACGATTTTAAATGAATGGGGTAGAGGTAAGAAAAGAAGATCACCAGAAATAATAAATGGTAGGTATAGTGTGGGCACGACCATAACGTTCTTCAACTTCATTTCTAGAGATCATTTAGTTCACGTAATTTTATTTTATTTATAACAGAAATAAAATAATATGAAATCAGAATATTTTTTAATAATACAAAAATACTGACATAAAATGGTAATTTATCTGTGACAAAAAAAAAAACTGCAGTATGTCCAACCCAGAGAGAGCCAGTAACCGTACTATAAATAAAATGGATAGGCCTACGAGTTAAGGCAAATTTTATCTTTCTAATTTTACTTTCATTCAGCTATGGTTCGTTATTAGTTTTAAAACAAATAGACCTTAACTTGCTAAAAGCAGACATAAGAATTAGTTGCTGGTCTAAAAAAGTACATAAAAAATACAAGGCTTCAATCAAGTTTTGATTAAAAAACTAAGTCAATTTTGTCATACGAGGGGCATTCAGAAAGTAATGCACCACATCGTTTTTCTCAGCTAATAATGAAGATAGAAGCATGAAATTTTGCACACTTCAAATATGGCATGTGCCAATTGTGTGCACCAAATTGCACTGCAACCGGCCAAATAATACGGCTGCCCTAAACCGTTGAAAAGGAGCGTGTTAGCAACTTGTGTTATAAGCAGTGTCGTAATTTTTATCTGAGAGGGTGCTGATGAATATTGGTCCCTTTAGAGTGTAAGGTGATATTGAAGGCTCTGTGAGAATAAGGATTTGGGAGAATGAGGTAGTAGATTCACAAGCGCTGGGAAGGAGCAAGGACAGTCTCTTATTACGACAATATCTGTTTTCTCACAGACTACTCCTATCTCTCTTCTGCACAAACAATTGTTTGTCAGTTCCAGTCGCTCAGGCGCGCTCACCGATTTGGTGATTCTGTCGCTCAACGTACATGAATACAACCTACACAGATGGAAATGTTTGGAGTTTTAGGCCAACCGACAACCAACACAAATAAATATTAATACCTTTATTATCATAAAGGACTCACACAAAATTGTACATTTACAGTCAAAAATCAAAGGTTACAGAATACAAATATGATAAGGGAAGAGGGGGTTTTGAGGAGAAATATCCCATCCACCGTTTCCCGTTTATATTTACTAACGGACAAAAACCCGGTCCAAAAGACCAGAAAGGGGGGGGGGGTGATCAGAGATAGGCAATTTAACCCACTGGTAAAGTTATTACTCTGAGGCAAGGGGTTACAGAAAAGGGGGGGGGGGGGGGGTAGAGGAAAAGCTAGGGTTCTCAATTGTCTCCCTTTAAATCAACAAATTTTACGGGAGGGGGAAGGAACACAGTTACCCGATCCCGCTAGGAGAGATCCCGTACAAGGAATATAATGCACCTTAGTACAAGGTCGAACTAATTAAAAGGTAAAGAAAAGATAAATCTCCTTTCATTCAAAAAAACACACTAGGGCTGGCCATCCCCACAAACACACACGCAGACTTACCGAAAGGTGAATTCTGGCACTTCATAGGAAATACATAAAAAACAGCACTAAACCTTGGCTTAGGTAAAAGTATTTTTCTTCCGTGTACAGCCCCAGATTTGGGGTTTGTTGAAGTTAACAAAGTGTCCCGAAATCGCTGGACGTTGAAGTTTAACGGTACTGTTTATTTATTAGATAAAGTTCCTAAAGAATGTCACAGGCACTTGGCTAGGCGTGAGGTATGGTGTGGTTCCTAAAATTGGCACAGCTGGTGGAGATAACTTCCTTTTTCCCGTAATGTCACAAGTTAAGAAAACACTGAGGTAAGTTCTTCTTGGGGGGAGGAGGGTTAGAATCCACTGAATATACGTGACAGACAGTGTTCAGGTATCGATGTTTTTTCTTCACAAATAGGGGCAGTGAATAAAATATGTTCTGCTTCCAGTTTTCTTTAAGGACTCTATATGAACTAGTATTTTTAAAGTGTTTCTTGAATGGCTTTATTCTCAGTTACGTTCAGAGGAGCGGGGCCCATTACAGGTCGCCACCAGTTTAGCTTTAAAAAGTTCATATGTTACTGGAGTTATCAAATTGAGTTTGGCAGAACTCTGTATATAATTAATAATTGCTGGGATGCAGGTTGAATGATCGTTCTGAATGAAAGATAATCAAAACAAGAAATGCATTACAAATCATATTATAATCTGACGCGATAAATTACAGTTAGCCTATTTACTTATTAGCGTCATCAATTAACAAATCAGGAAAACTTCCCGTGAGTTAAAAATAATTAAAAGCACATCTATCTATACAGAACTAAACTGTATTAAAGTTATAATTCTCTTTAACGTCTGCAAAATAAATTTACGCGTCAATTGTATTAGGAAATACTTTTAGCTGTAACATTAGTTTGCACTAGAACTTTGAAAATGGGTTTATTTAATAAGGTTAAATTTACACCACAATCCACTGAAATCAATTGAAATAACTCGACCACTGATCATTCGAAGCTAATGTATAAATTACCGTCTGCACAGAAAGAATACACTCCAATAGTCACGAAAGTAGATGAAATCCAGCAGGAATCCGACTATGCTAGTGCAACTAGGATTCTGTCAGAGCGAACGATAAAATGCAGTTTCTCGGAGTTCTCTATTTATACTTCTCGAATGTAACTTGAATGGGGCGTGTTAAATTTTCGCACCTTTCTTGAACTTGAGCAAAATTCGAGATACCTCGCCGTGGTGTTAACCGTTGCAATTCCTACGATTCCCCCGGTCTACCGATTTCCTTCCGTCTCAGGCTGCTCGCATAAGAGTGCGAAAATTTCCCGAGAAGCTAACTCTGGGAGCTGAAAGTTCCTGATTCTTTAGATCGCGGCCGCTCCACGTTGAATTCTGAAGATCAGCCTGTTCTTTGATGGTACCGCTGTTCTGAGAGCTTTGGCAACTCCCACCAGGCAGGGTGACAGCCAGGTAAGAAAATGATCTGCTGTTATTGCTCTAGAAACAGGAGTGAGTCTATGGCCCGTCCTCTTTCGGGCCGGCGTTAAGGAAAAGATTGCTATAAATCGTTCTCAGAAATGGTTGTGGGCGGGATTTCTTCTTCTTCTTCTTCTTCGTTCGCCCTGAAAAGGACGGTGGTTGCGTTGTGTCTGTTTACAACGTAGCTGTGATATCTGCACCTTTCGGGCGGGATTTAACCTCCCATCAAAGGCCATGCGATCTCAAACGTTCACATAAGATAGCAGGCTACATATTAATGATCCAGCGTGTAAGGTTCTCGTGGAAATGATGCCTGCCGGTAAAAGTTACAACAGATGATCAGGGGTTCTAAAGTTATGAGAGGCCAATATTCTGTTTTCATCCATCGAGTCAGGGAAATTCATTTGTCATACTTAGACGTACGTCACAAGCAGCGAATTGTGATAGAATTTCTCGTTGCAGAGAAGGAAACTGTTGTGAACATTCACAAGCGTCTATGTGATGTGTATGGAAGTTTTGCAGTCGACAGGAGTACAGTCAGTCGCTGGGTTCAGAGAATCAAAGAATCAGGAAGTGGAGATACGGAGCTGCTTGATCGGCCGCGCTGTGGACGTCCTGCCACAGCCACCAATGCAGAAATGTTGAAATGTGCTGAGGGCATTATTCTTACTGATAGGCGAATCACTACTCAACAATTGGCCTTACAGCTGTCAGTCAGCATTGGTAGTGCAAATGCAGCTATAAAAACTCTCGGATTTTCTAAGGTTTGCGCAAGATGGATTTCTCGAAGTCTCACAAATGACCACCGATTGCAAAGGAAAGCAATTTCTTCTGAATTGTTGGAGCGTTTCAATGCTGATGGAGAGAACTTTTTGGCTAAGATCGTTACAGGTGACGAAACCTGGGCACATCATTTTGAACCTGAGACAAAAAGACAGTCAATGGAGTGGCATCATCCGCAATCACCACGAAGAAAGAAATTCAAGACAATTCCTTCAGCTGGAAAGGTCATGATCACTGTCTTTTGGGACATTGAAGGTGTGATTCTTGTGGACGTTATGCCAAGAGGAGAGATAATCAATTCGCAAGTTTACATTAAGACATTGAAAAAACTCAATCAACGTTTTCGCAGAGTTCGGCCGCACAAGAATCCAGCAGACCTGCTTCTCCTTCACGACAATGCGCGACCTCACACAAGTCTGGCAACTCGGGAAGCAATCACCAAATTGGGTTGGACTGTACTACCCCATCCACCCTCTAGTCCCGATTTGGCACCCTCTGATTTTCATCTATTTGGTCCTCTTAAAGATGCACTCCGTGGGACAAGGTTTGAAGATGATGAAGGAGTGATTCATGCAGCGAAGAAATGACTACATGATCAAGACAAAATCTGGTACGGGCTAGGAATACATGCACTTGTTTCGCGCTGGCATAAAGCCGTACAAGTTGATGGGAATTATGTTGAATAATACCGATGTTTACATGACATATCCATGTACATTGTGTATAAATTTCATGCTTTTTGAGTAAACAGCTCCTGAGAAAAATGATGTGGTGCATTACTTTCTGAACGCCCCTCGTATCTTATAAGATTTGAAATATAAGCATGTCATTTTCTTAGAAATAGGCTGATACAAATGATGTGAATAATTCATATCAAATCTTTTTTGTTTAAATTATATTTTAAGCATCTTCGATCAAATGACTAAGGCTGCATCTAAAACATGTACACTACTTGACTGGGGCCGACGTCATGTAAGATAAACACAGACACCTGCTGCATAGACTTTAAATCATCTGCTGACATTTTTTTTATTGGTATTGCATACAGGTTTGTTAACTTTGTACAGGTTTTTATTGGTAAGCTGTACAGGTTTTTATCTCAGCAGGTTGACAGGTATGTAAATGGTTCATTGTCATATATTTACACTAAATTTCTAATTAGAAATGTGAAAGAAAAAAACCTGTTATTGTGTGCAGCAAAGTCATGAAACTTTCAGCGCATTCTGGAACTTTGACCTCATCCAGGTCTGTGATATTTTTATACTGTGAATCCCAACAGCTTGGAGACTGTAGCATCTGTTCTATTTTCTGCATTGCAACTGAGAAGATGAAAATAATATAATTAACTATAATATTAATTTATAACACTAACTGTTGATGAAAATAATATGTTTAACTATAATTAATTTACTGGATATGGTATGATATGGATATGGAAGATGTGTAGCGGCAGTGAAAATCACAAAGAGCTGGTTTAATAAGAACTATATACAGCAGTTTACCTAGAGGAAATTTAAATAATAAATTTAAAATAATATAATTTACTATAATATTAATTTATAACACTAACTGTCAATGAAAATAATATGATTAGCTATAATTAATTTATTGGATATGGTATGATATGGATATGGAAGATGTGTAGCGGCAGTGAAGGTCACAAAGAGCTGGTTTGATAAGAACTATATACAGCAGTTGAACTAGAGGAAATCTGGTAAAACATATCAGGGTTTGAACATCTTTTATATTGAAGTTGTCTTTTTATACTGATGTTGTATTTGCTAATTATTAATATGTTTTGACATTTTCTGAGTGCTTTGTCCCTGTTTTTGTTAGAGATTTAGCTCACACTAATATCTAACAATGTTTGAAGATGTGGAACTGATGTAAGAACTAGACAAGCGTCAGTGGAACAAGAGATGAGAAGAATATGCTGAAGATGGATAGGACTCACACTGAGAAAACCTGTTGGCAACATTACCAGACAGTCCTGGTTCTGGAATCCCCAGGGTAAGAGAGATAGAGGAAGACCAAAGAACACATGGAGAAGAGAACTGGAGACAGACATGAAGAAGACAGGGAAAGACCTTGAGCAGACGGCACGGGACAGGAAGACTTGGCAGACGTTTGTTAAAAGCCTATGCTCCTAGGGGAACTAATAGGTGTAATAAGAAGAATATCTAACATGTTTGAAGATGCATTAGGTTAAACAAAAGAAGAAAAAGAACATCAGAACAGGCTGATGTGCTTTAGTGTTAGACAACAAATGTTAAATGCAGTCTTACTGAAATCCAATTATATTGTATTGCAATACACACTTCATTACTGACACCTCCTCACAACGCAACCATTATCTGTTGTTTCCAACATATACACAACTATAACAGAGACTTACACTTTTTCTCCATGACTAGCCATTTTGTTAGTGCCTCAGGTAGGCAGAGGACATCCAAGCAACCAGGGAGAATAGGAGGGTAGGAGTATGTGTTTCTGATCTCACTGTCAAAGAGTAGCACTTCATCTATCAGATGGGAAAAACTGGCCTCATCAGAAACAAGCTGAGGCAAGTCATGTCCCATCTTCTCCATCACCATCATGACAAGGCCCCGTGTTAGCTCCGTCTGCCAACAGACAAGTAACATTTATTTAATCACGAAGCTCTGAAATGAAAGCTGTTAGTAATAGATTCCACATTAAAATTATAATGCAAAACTAACTTTAGCATTGTTTGGGTTTGATTTTAAGGACTATCTTCATTGCACACAGACAATGGACAACTCAACCAGTGCTCTGATTTCCTCCCTTAGATCACACAAGGAGGATCTCAGCACAGTGCAAAAACTAATTTTAAAGTGTATTTAACTGAAGTTCACTAAGATTTCAACTGGTGACATTAATGTGTAATGAAGCTGAAGTGTTCAGATTGTATCCAGGTGAAGTAATTACACTACAAAGTAATTCAGACAAAGCAGCTTCATTATACTGCATTTAGGTGCATCACAATTCATTCAGGTGAAGTAATTACACATTCCAAGTAATTCAGACGAAGTAGCTACATTATACTGCATTTAGGTGCATCACAATTCATTCAGGTGAAGTAATTACACTACGAAGTAATTCAGACAAAATAGCTACATTATACTGCATTTAGGTGCATCACAATTAATTCAGGTGAAGTAATTACACTATGAAGTAATTCAGACGAAGTAGCTACATTATACTGCATTTAAGTGCATCACAATTCATTCAGGTGAAGTAATTACACTATGAAGTAATTCAGACGAAGTAGCTACATTATACTGCATTTAGGTGCATCTGTGATGCTGCACTATAATTCTGTCTTTCAACCAGCCCGATTCCGTCGTCTATTTTGTATTTCCGGCCCGATTCTGTTCTCTTATTTTGAATTTTCATCATTTTTTTCTTCTCATTTGTGTATATATCGGGTTTGGTATTTTTGGTAGATAATTAAATGGGGTCGTTTTATGACGGTAGGTTTATTTTACACTCGACCAGTTTTACTTTCTTCGGATTTTTCGCGATTTTCTTTGTTTACGGAAATCGCCATTTCATGCACACAAGTCAGAAACACGTGGCTGTCACATAACGTGACGCAATCTTCGGACACGCGGTTTGCGTTGTTTTCAAATCTGATTGGCGTAGCTCATAGTTATGTTTATTTTTCTAAGCGTTTCCATTGGCCCGAGTGCGTAGATTAATGAACACGCGGGAGTGGCCCCGGTGTGTATAAATAGCCAGTTAGACAGGGGCCAAGTTCTCTATCGTAAGAAATAAGTGCCTGCCGTATGACTGCGTATTTATCGTCTCCATTGCGAGGAACTTACTTACTTACTTACTTACTTAGTCGTTCCCCTTCTACCATGAGGTGTAGAGGTTTGGAAGAGAGAGCGCCAGACTATCCTATCGGCTGTCTTCCTCCTGGCCTGATTCCATTCTAGTCCTCGATCCTTCAAAGATTGTCTAATGTTGTTCTCCCAGCGGACTCTGGGTCGTCCTCGGGGTCTGGATCCTTGGCTCTTTGTTTCCCATGCTTGTCGTGGTATCCGATCTTCTCCCATTCTGCAGACATGGCCAAACCATCTTAATTGGGACTGTTCTACTTGGGTCTGCAGGGGGTAGGATTTAAGGCCTTGACGTATCGTCTGGTTGCGTACCATGTCTCTTCTTGTACTTGTAGCGAAAGGTTTTCCTAGTATGATAGTAGTGGTAGAGCAGAAGTAGAATCTCTCTCCAGAAAGTATGAAGTTCCAGTGCCCGAGAAGTACACTGGTATCACAAGTGAGTTACAGCTGTGAATACTCTGAGCTGGACAATAGATTTAGGCTTCAGAAGTATAAGATGCTACTTCGCTATCGTAACCCTATGTGATATTATAATTAAATTAGAAAAAGTAACTCAAAATTTAACAGTTAAAAAATTTAACAAGTCAAATGAGTACAATTATCCAATTTATTATGTACATCTATATATTCTTGTAATGATAAATGGGTGTTGGAAGATGGTAAAATGTATGATTATTTACAGTTACAAATTAAAATAACTAATAGAAAAAGTCTTGGATTTATCTTCCACTGAATTTATAAAACAAGTTTGTCACATTATCTCTTGCCATCTAGTTTTCATCATTAGAAAGTCGTTTTAGAACTGCTCACAGGATTTGTTGGATGGAAATATATAAACTCAACTTTATCCACGTCTGCTCGAGGTTCCTCCGACACACTGGAGTACGGAAGACTTTCCTTCAGCCCGCCCTATAACTACGGGGGGACTAAGGTGTTGAAGTTTGGTTGACCTCTAGGCTTCAGTGAGCTGGATCAACTTCTTCAAGTCTTTAGTTTCTCGATCAGGAATGATCATAAACATTGATCATAAAAACCTGGAACAAGAAGTAATAGGTGGCCATTGTTCTAACAATCTCACCACCCTCTGCTGTTCATGATGCGACCATGTCTTCAGTGTTTGTATGTAAATGAATGAATCATGGTAGTATATTACAGAGATAGCATGATAAGATAATGTATAAGGTGCAGAATTAACAATATACATGAATAAATCACATGTTATGATACATGGGTACGATATAACCTTTGCCTTCCACTTATGGATGTCAAGTCACTTATGTACTTGCTGGTATGTCGTAAGCTTCCAGGCAAGAATTAGCCATAATATATTTGGCTAACCAATTAATGGTTATGCTTCCTGACAATGCCGGTGAAGGTTATCTCTGGTTAGCGTCATTCCCTTTTTTATTATATCTGCTACAATCAATCAGAAATAAAATCTGAAATAAAATGATATTAGTAATACATATATTTTTAATAAACTTACATACCCTCTTAGGATTAATAAGCTCACGGTGAGACTGTATTGGCTTAACTTAATCTGCCCTGCATGCAGCGTGAAAATAGAACTTTTCTTGCAGAGGCTGTCCTCCAGTTTCTCACTCTGGCTTCTGGATTTGGTGTGTGATTTACAATGCGCCGCTCTGTCCTTATATTTCAGTCTCTCGCGCGTACGAGAAAGCAGCTCCCAAATTCCCCAAAAGATTTTAGTTTCATCTCCTGTTTTGAAGCTATTTGAAACAATCTGTGCTTTTCCTGTACTCGTTTTTCTCTTCTGTCACTCACACACTTATCTCCTTCCTTCCTTCCTATATATCATTTCCTTTTCCCCATATGGGGCTTTCATTACATATAAGTTTTATACAATTCCGTTGAGGCTTGTTAGTGTAATAAATTTTTAAAGATTATTAGCTAACTTTTAGCCGATGTGATGAAGGTGAAAAATATTAATTATCTTTAAAACTATTTATATTTGAATAATATCCTTTTGGATATAATTCCTAGCCTATCTCCTTTGTTGAGTTATATTTATTTAATATTATTCCAACCATGCGTTCTCCTGTAGTGAATAATTTAATGTCCAGTAAATGCAAACTTTTAAAGTCGGCCATACATTCCTATATAGCTATTTCCTCATTCTTCAGTAATACTGTATGGCTTTTAACCGTAAGTCACATTTCCGCTGTCTACCAACTTCAAAGAAAGACCGCAGCGCTGACCTTGCGCTGGTGTGTGTGGGGTGTCGCGTGGGCGTGTCGCGCTACAACCAAGCAAGTGTTTACCAAATCTCGCTACAGAGCCCTCTTCTTTAAAACAGTGCCTGCACGGTTAACTTTTTGGTAACACATGCTGCAGTTCCTCCTTAATTTTCTGTTTCTCTATATCTCCTTTGATAGGATGCCTACTTAAAAAATCGGGTCCAAGATTGTCCCGTCCTGGTATGTATCTCACATTGAACGAATATGGAGATAACAGTAAACTCCACCTTAAAAGTCGTGAATTTAATTTTTTAGACACTGCTAAAAACATCAAAGGCTGGTGATCACTTTCCACAATGAAGTGTTTCCCGTAAAGAAAAGGGGCGAATTTGTTGATCGACCAGACCAAAGCGAGGCATTCACGTTCAACGGTAGAATAATTTCTCTCTCAGCTGTATTTAACTTTCTACTGGCAAAAGCTACTGGTAATAGCATATGTGGCGGTGTGTCTGCCCGCTGTAGTAATGTTGCTCCGATGCCTACATTGCTAGCATCCGTTCTTAGTACGAATTCTTGTGTGAGATCGGGAGGGGCAAGGATAGGTTTATTTGTCAGCTTATTTTTCAACTCTGTATAAGCCTGTTCACACTCCACAGTCCATTGTATTTTATCCGGCTGACCTTTTTTGGTTAAGTCGGTTAATGGCGCGCACAATGAGTTAAAATGGGGTATATATTTCTGATAAAACCCGCACAGTGACACAAAGGATCTTACATCCTTCTTAGTTTGTGGTCTTGGTGCTTTTCTCATTTTCTCTACATTCTTTGGGTCCGGAGACATTTGCCCTGTAGAGATAGTGTGACCTAAAAATTCCAATGTCTCACATCCAATATGACACTTAGTTGGGCGTGCTGTCAATCCCGTTTCTCTTAATCTACCTAACAACATGGAGAGTGCTACTACGTGTTCCTCGAATGTAGTGGTAGCAATCAGAATATCATCCATGAAGTTGGTGATATGAGGATTTTGTAATGGTTCCAACAATTTCCTCATCATTCTGGTGAAGATACTTGGAGCATTCTTTAAACCAAATGGGAGTACATTGAACTCGTAATGTCCATCCGGTGTACTAAAGGCTAACAGTTTCCTAACTTCTGGTTTCACTGGTATTTGGTAGTATCCCTTGCTTAGATCTACTTTTGAAAAATACCGAGCCTTACTCAATGTAGCAAAACAACTGATTGGTGTCAGGTAATGGGTCTACCTGAGATTCAGTGATAGCATTTAGTTTCCTATAATCAATGCATAACCTGTGTTCACCACTAGGCTTCCTTAATAGCACCACACTTGAGCTGTAGGGAGATTCAGACTTTGAAATAATTTTCTCTTTTAAGAGATAATCAATCTCATCCTTGAGTGCCTGTCCTTTAGCATAAGGTATAGGGTATGTCCGCATACAAACTGGTGTAGGGTCAGTAATCGTCATGTCATACTCTAACAGATTAGTACACCCCGGCTTATCTGTGAGTACATCAGCATGGATTTCTAACACCTCCTGAACCTTTTTCCTCTGCTCAAGAGTTAAATGTTCACTCACATTAACCTGAGCATAGCTTTCCGTAGTTGATAGGGGGTATTCCATGGAGGAAATTGGTTCATCCTGCATTTCTGTTGCAATGGCCAGGGTCATGATATGGGCAACTTCTGATGCTTCCCTGTCATAATACTTTTTAAGAAGGTTGACATGATACACCTTCTCCTTTCCTTTCTTGTCAATCTTATAGTTGGTCCGGGAAAGTTTTTCCAATATGACGTAGGGTCCCTGCCATCCAATTTGCAATTTATTATTGCTGCTGGGCAACAGTAACAGAACCTTTTCTCCCACCTCAAGTTCCCTATCTTTTGCTGTTTTATTGTAGTAAGCAGCCTGCTTCCTCCTGGCCTGTCTCAAGTTATCATTTGCCAGTTTCCAACTTGTTTTCAATCGAGATGTCAACTCGTTGACGTATTGGTATGAAGAAGTCACGGTTTCTTCTGCTTTTTCATCAGTCCATGTCCGCAACAATGCTTCCAGTGGACCTTTGATTGGTCGTCCAAACAACAATGTAGCTGGAGCCAATCCTGTGGAGTTATGTGGGACTTCCCTATAGGCAAATAGTGCTGAGGGTAAGTATGTGTCCCAAGTTTCAGGTTTCTCACTAGCCAACTTTCTAAGGATTGAAATGAGCGTGCCATTGAACCGCTCTACTTGACCATTCCCTTGGGCGTGGTACGGGCTACAGTGATAATGTCTAGCTTGAAATAACCTGAATACTTCTTGTGTTAGCTTTCCCCTAAACTGAGAACCATTGTCAGTCAATATTTGATGTGGGAAACCTAATCGGGTGAATATTGTTAACAGTGCCTCTGCCACATGTTTCGAATCTATCGATGACATTGCTACTGCCTCTCCCCACATAGAGCAAGTATCGACCAAGGTTAAGATATATGCATTTCTCTTCTTGGTCCTACTGAGGGGTCCAACAATATCCACGGCAACACGTTCGAAGGGCGTTCCCATGATGGGCATTTCTCCCAGTGTTGCTGGTGCAGTCCTATGTTTAGGAGCTACTCTTTGGCATTCTGGACAGGATCTCACATACCTCTTTATGTCCTCTGTGATCCCTGGCCAAAAGTAGTGACAGGCTATCCGTTGTCCAGTGGCCCCTATTCCCATATGTCCACTGAAGGGTATAGCATGTCCTAGCTTCATAACCTGCTCCCTGTATGATTTTGGCACTACAAGCTGTCCATGTCCTTTTGGTCCTGTTCCAGCTTTTCTATATAGTAGGCCTTTTTTCATATATAAGTCTCCTTTCTCTGGAGGGTTATGGCTTTTAGGTAATTTGCCAAAGCAAGGCTTCAATGTACTGTCAGCAGTTTGAGCCTTTCTCATCTCTTCTGGATGAGTATTGATGATAGTGTCCTCCTCTTTCTTAGAGCTTGCCCTGGTCTGGACTGTTGCCATCACTATGGGTCTTATAGGTTCTCCTAGAAAGACATATCTACATCCCAGTATTAATGGGTAGATAGGGTTGTCCATCACTGCTGCTTTGATCTCTCCTTCCACATAGCGAGATCTTATGTTGATTCGGGCTATGGGCAGTGTCATGGTTCCTGTTCCCTTGACTGGTCCTCTGATTTCCACTGTTTCTGTGGTTATCTGTTCCGGACTCACCAGAGAAGAGCACACTACTGAGTCAAAGTCCAAGCCTGTATCATATAAGCACAGTACTTGGGTGCCATTCAAGGTCACTTCCTCACAGACAGGGGGATGATGGAGGTCATTCTGACTATCTGCCAGGTCCTTCCTTCCCTTGTTCTCTGTTGTAAGGCATGCAGCGTGATGAGGAGGGTTTTTTCCGTCTGCATTCCGCAGTATTGTGGTTACTCATTTGGCAAGATTTACACCACTTTCCTTCCTTTCTTGGAGGTTTCTTTTCTGATCCTAGAGGGTTTTTGTCTTTATAATCAGTTCTGTGTTTGTTCTTGTTGGAATTGTCCCTGTGTTCATAGTTGGTAAAGTTTTGTGAAGGTTTGAAGTTCTCACCCTGCTTCTTCTTATTTCCTGATACTTCTGACTGAGCTGCTTGATATCTTTCAGCCATGGTTAAAATATCTTCCAATCTCTCAGCTCCTTGTTCCATAAGAAATTTTCTCATTTCTTGAGGCATGGATTCTCTCAGTTGCTCCATCATGACCATTTCTTTTATATCTTGACACTTTCCTAAGCTAATCCATTTTGTCAGATAAGTTTCCAATCTGGCAGAAAACTGGTGATAGTTTTCTCCTGGAAGTAGCTTAGCAGTTCGGAATCTCTTTCTATAAGATTCAGAATTCTTTTCGTACCTGACCAGTAAAGCTTGTTTTAAGATTTCATAATCTTCCTGGTCTTCTTTTGAGAGTTTTAAATAAACATCGTATGAAACTCCCCTCAACCCCTGAGATAGCTTAAGGCTCCATTTTTCCTTTTCCAATCCATAGGCAGAGGCCAGTCTCTCATATCTATCCAGGTACGACTCAATGGCGTCCTCTTTTTCAATAAATGGATCCAGGTGGAAACTCATGGCTCCATTTGCCGCGCTATGGTTGGAGCTACTCTCAGAGTGAGGTGAGCTAGCACCATGATTGCTAGCTGCTCCCTGGAGTTCAAGTTCCTTTAAACTTAACTCATGCGCTCTTTTTAACCTTCTTTCTTCAGCTTCCAAAATTAGTCTCTTTTCTTCTCTTTCCAGTCTTTTGGTTTCTCTCTCTGCTTCTAATTTCTTAGCTTCAGTCTCAACTTCCATTCTTTTAGTCTCTCTTTCTGCCTCTAATTTCTTAGCTTCAGCCTCAACTTCCATTCTTTTGGTCTCTCTTTCTGCCTCTAATTTCTTAGCTTCAGCCTCAACTTCCATTCTTTTGGTCTCTCTATCTAAATATTTATCCACTTCAGTTGTGATATATCGAATTAGAGCATCTCCTGTCATACCCAAGTCTTTTCCTTCCTGCATAATCGCAGCTCTAAACTTCACCAATTCAGCCATGATGCTTACTTACCAGAGGGTATATAATTTTATCTTCACTAACAAACTAACTTAATTAAAATCAATTAATTACTTTGAACAAGACAAATCCTTAAAACCTTGTGAGCGTTTCCTATTTACTTCGTACTCAATGGTACTACTATTACAAACAAATTTCTAAGTTTTTAGAATTTTTTCCAAAAAAAAAAAAAAAAAAAATTATTTTTACAAACTATTTGTGGCTCAAGATTGAAGAATACATAGATAGTGGCCCAGGATACAAAATAATATCCCGCGAAAGAGCCCCCAATGTAGCGAAAGGTTTTCCTAGTATGATAGTAGTGGTAGAGCAGAAGTAGAATCTCTCTCCAGAAAGTATGAAGTTCCAGTGCCCGAGAAGTACACTGGTATCACAAGTGAGTTACAGCTGTGAATACTCTGAGCTGGACAATAGATTTAGGCTTCAGAAGTATAAGATGCTACTTCGCTATCGTAACCCTATGTGATATTATAATTAAATTAAAAAAAGTAACTCAAAATTTAACAGTTAAAAATTTAACAAGTCAAATGAGTACAATTATCCAATTTATTATGTACATCTATATATTCTTGTAATGATAAATGGGTGTTGGAAGATGGTAAAATGTATGATTATTTACAGTTACAAATTAAAATAACTAATAGAAAAAGTCTTGGATTTATCTTCCACTGAATTTATAAAACAAGTTTGTCACATTATCTCTTGCCATCTAGTTTTCATCATTAGAAAGTCGTTTTAGAACTGCTCACAGGATTTGTTGGATGGAAATATATAAACTCAACTTTATCCACGTCTGCTCGAGGTTCCTCCGACACACTGGAGTACGGAAGACTTTCCTTCAGCCCGCCCTATAACTACGGGGGACTAAGGTGTTGAAGTTTGGTTGACCTCTAGGCTTCAGTGAGCTGGATCAACTTCTTCAAGTCTTTAGTTTCTCGATCAGGAATGATCATAAACATTGATCATAAAAACCTGGAACAAGAAGTAATAGGTGGCCATTGTTCTAACAATCTCACCACCCTCTGCTGTTCATGATGCGACCATGTCTTCAGTGTTTGTATGTAAATGAATGAATCATGGTAGTATATTACAGAGATAGCATGATAAGATAATGTATAAGGTGCAGAATTAACAATATACATGAATAAATCACATGTTATGATACATGGGTACGATATAACCTTTGCCTTCCACTTATGGATGTCAAGTCACTTATGTACTTGCTGGTATGTCGTAAGCTTCCAGGCAAGAATTAGCCATAATATATTTGGCTAACCAATTAATGGTTATGCTTCCTGACAATGCCGGTGAAGGTTATCTCTGGTTAGCGTCATTCCCTTTTTTATTATATCTGCTACAATCAATCAGAAATAAAATCTGAAATAAAATGATATTAGTAATACATATATTTTTTAATAAACTTACATACCCTCTTAGGATTAATAAGCTCACGGTGAGACTGTATTGGCTTAACTTAATCTGCCCTGCATGCAGCGTGAAAATAGAACTTTTCTTGCAGAGGCTGTCCTCCAGTTTCTCACTCTGGCTTCTGGATTTGGTGTGTGATTTACAATGCGCCGCTCTGTCCTTATATTTCAGTCTCTCGCGCGTACGAGAAAGCAGCTCCCAAATTCCCCAAAAGATTTTAGTTTCATCTCCTGTTTTGCAAACTTTTAAAGTCGGCCATACATTCCTATATAGCTATTTCCTCATTCTTCAGTAATACTGTATGGCTTTTAACCGTAAGTCACATTTCCGCTGTCTACCAACTTCAAAGAAAGACCGCAGCGCTGACCTTGCGCTGGTGTGTGTGGGTGTCGCGTGGGCGTGTCGCGCTACAACCAAGCAAGTGTTTACCAAATCTCGCTACAAATCTGATGTCTTCTTTCTTCTCGTGATATCACCATGGATTTTGTTTTAGAGCTGTTTATGACCATCCCTCTCTTCTCCAGCTCTTCCTTCCAGACTTGCAGGTTGGATTGGAGATGTGCCTCTGATTTAGCAATCAGGGCAACATCATCAGCAAATGCCAGCTCTGAAATATAGACCTGTCTCATCTTCCAGTACCCCACTGAATACTTTCTTGTTCTCTCCTTACATGCCTTGATGACATCGTCCATAAGGAGTATGAAGAGGTAAGGTGATAGGATATCACCTTGTCTTACACTAGTGGTGGTCCTGAACTCTTCTGACTTATGGTTTGCTGTCCTCACATAATTTCTGCAAGACTTGTAGAAGCTCTGTATAGCATGAATCAGAGGTGCTGGAATATTCTTCCTTGCCAAACAGTCCCAAAGTTTGCTCCAAGGGACCCTGTCAAATGCCTTTTCCAGATCTATGAAACAAAGATGGATCTCACTCTTATACTCAAGGGCCTTTTCACTCAGCTGTCTGGGTGTGAAGATTAGGTCTTGAGTACTTCGGTTTGCTCGGAATCCGCACTGGACCTCATCCAATTGTGGCTCAGCTAGGCGTCGGAGTCTCTGCTCTAGGATTCTAGAGTAGATTTTTCCAGGGACACTGAGAAGGGATATGCCTCTATGGTTTCCACACTGTCGATTGTCACCCTTTTTGAAAATTGGTGTTATGATGGCGATCTCCCAATCCTTTGGTATGGTCTTGTTGCACCATGCTGCCTGTAGGACCCTTAAGAGTAACAGGTCGCCTGATGCTCCCATGTACTTAACCATTTCTGGTGTTTACCATCATGCCCTGCTGCTTTGCCCATCTTGATTTTCTCCAGTGCTGCCTTCAGTTCTTCCATCTTTATGTCATCTTCATCACCATTGGTTTCCTCTTCTGTGCTAGTGGTTATCATTTCTGATGTTTTACCTTGCTCGCCATCAAGGAGTTCTGAGAAATATTCTTTCCATCTTTCCATTACTTCCTTCGGGGCAGTAAGCAATTTGCCTTGCTTGTCCTTTATAAATTTGAGAGGGCATTGTTTTTCCTTCCTCATGTTCTTTAGGGTCTTATAGAACAATTTCTGGTTTTCTTGTGCATCTTTTTCTAGCTTTTCTCCAAATTCTTCCCAGGACTTCTGTTTTGCTGCTAGCACTTTGTTCTTTACTTCTGTTCTGAGTGTCACATATTCTCTATATTTTTCCATTTGTCCTGTTGTGTTTTTAGCTCCTAAGTATTGTTTCCATGCCATTTTCTTCTCTCTTATTTTCTCTTTGACTTCCTCTGTCCACCAAGGTGTCCTCTTTCTCTGGTTCCCAAGTCGGACTTCTCCACATGCTTCTGCAGCAGCTGTCTTTATGATATCCTTGAATTTAATCCAGAGGGTTTCCAAGTCATCAGGTTGTTCTTCTGTGTTGCTCACCAATGCAGCAATAAGCCCCTGATATCTGGTCTTAATTTCTGGCTCTCTCAGCTTGTAGGTCCTAATGCTCATTTCTCCTGCTCGTTTATTTCGTTTCTTGCGTGATGTTGAGCAGTTCCTAGGCTGAGCAACTCTTTCAGTTGTTCGTTTGATTGTTAGCAGGTAGTGATCACTTCCAATCTCTGGCCCCCTCCAGACTCTTGCATCTCGGACATATTTGAATGAGCTTCTCCGAACAATGGCATAGTCGATCACTGACTTCTCATTCTTTGTTGGTTCACATCTAGTGTATGCATGTATGCGCTTATGGGGGAACTTTGTGTTTGTAATGATCAGATTCTGCTCACTGCAGAATCTAAGGAGTCGCTTTCCATTGTCATTGAGAGTATCTTCTCCATATCTTCTGATAACTCCACCCCATCTAGCATGGTCATTTCCAACTCTGGCATTAAAATCTCCGAGCATGATAACTTCATCTAGGCAGTCATCCACTGTCCTTTGAAGCAGCTCGAAGAATTCCTCCTTGACCTCTGCTCTCTCATCCTCATTTGGCCCATACACTATGACCAGGTTGACTATGGTTTCTCCTTCTTTTAGTTTCACAACCATAATGCGCTCTGAGACAAAGTTCCACCCCTTGATACTATCTTTTTGATTTTGGGCCATTGCGGGGAACAACAGCGATAAATTGGTATGTAGTAATTTTTATTATCGTTTTACTTATTAGTGGGTTTTTGAGAATTTCGCCTGTAGTTAATTTCTTCGGGGACATTAACTTTTTAGTTCTAAATGATAGTGCCATTAATTATCATCTTTGAAGAACGATGTAAATGCAACAGTGTGCTTATTCTTTCTATGATTTTGGCAGTAGATAGGAACGTGGGAAGTTATAAGCTACACGTGTGCTCCTAGTTGTAGAATGTTATGTAAAACCACCATTTATTCCTGTGTATTTACATATTTTTTTGTATTGTTGTACATGACGAGTGAAGTACTGAGTAAGGGAGTTATAAAGATTAATGGGTTAGAGATGCGTTATGTTGGAGTTGTTATACAATAGACGCATTTCCTTTTAATTTCAGCGAGTCACGGCGAAACAGTGGGGAGCATAATTTTGACAAATAAAATTATCCACGGCAAAAAGACATATCTCAGGGTCAGAGTACTCGAGTTATCGTCCGGAGCAAAGAAAAATAACCTATGGTCTCTGGCAGTGAAGTCCCTATGCTTCAGCTGGAACGGGGTTTATTTATCATACAGCCGAGAGCATCGCTATTATAGTCTCTAGCAACGGCAGGGGGCCGTGAGACTGGGTTAAATCGTATACAGCCAGAAATCAAGGCTGTGTTTGCCTCTAAATCTGGAGCGGGTTAGAGGAGCAATTCATAGAAGCTAGTCAGCAGCCGAGAAATTTTTCTACAGTTAATCAAGTTCTTATGCTGGATACCCACCAGTCATCATCATCACAGAATTCAGGAACAGGTGACAGGGTTAAAATACCTGGGTCTTGAAAGTAACGAGAGAAGAGCGTAACGGAGACGCCGCATCATCAGTCATCGAGTGTTAGAGAGACACTGAGACCAAGGGAGAAAGAGAGAGATAGAGAGGAGGGAGAAAATAGACAGGACCAGTAGGGTCTGTCCAGTATCCATTCGACGGATAGACACTGAGCCATTGTGTTACTCCAAGTCTATTATTTTAGCATTTCCAGTGGTGTTAGATAGTGGCGCATATCGCCTACCAAGTTGGAAGCTGTGTAGATGGTTCGTTGAGGAAGAGTCAACAGGACTGAGACAGTAGAATCTTATTTTATTAGAGAGTGGAGGCTAAAGTCGACAGCTCCACAAGATTAGAGGTGTTTAAATCACTAACCAAATTTTTTGTTCCTCAGCAGGGTGACAGAAAGAGTGAATGTGATTTGGGGTTTTTTTTTGGTGTCTATTAATTTAATCGTTACTTGTTTTCAGGCCGTGCAACAGTGCAGGCCATTTCTTGACTGATGTTTTGATGGTATTTTTAATGTTTTTTCCATTCTGTAAATAAAAATATATATATTTACTGTATACTGGATCAGCTTCTACTCCTTACTATACTTACTTTATGTTGTCTGTATAGTGGTGTCTGTGGTCATTGTATACACCTTATCTCCTTGTGTTTAAAGGTAGTCAAAGGAGGGTGAGATTATAGCCATTCTGAAGTCATGAAGCGGCAAGGGCGAGTCAAAACCTGGTTCTATCCCTTGAGCCAATAGTCTCATCTGTCCACAGGCATGTCACTTTCCATCTAAATTCTATCTTCTCAGACTTTCTCATACTAGGGTCTTGTTTTCATTCAGGCAAACTCTATAAACTTAAAACCACTTCGTGACAGCATCACAATTAATTCAGGTGAAGTAATTACACTATGAAGTAATTCAGATGAAGTAGCTACATTATACTGCATTTAAGTGCATCACAATTCATTCAGGTGAAGTAATTACACTATGAAGTAATTCAGACAAAGTAGCTACATTATACTACATTTAGGTGCATCACAATTCATTCAGGTGAAGCAATTGCATTATAGATTAAGAGCTTGCATTATATTCAAAACTTTCATAAATATAAATGAAGATATGTTTCTTCTTCTTTGTCACTCACTCTCATATAACCACATCTATTTCTCTTACAAAGTTGGTGGTCAAGCTCAAGCTTCTCTTATCTACCTAATTGTTACTGTTGATCATAATCGACGTCACTGCACTCGGGCAAACCCATAGGCGCTGTCTCCCTCAGCAAATGTCGATGGGTATGAATGCTAACTGTTCCTGTTGTGTGTTGGTTGCATATACGCTGTATGCATCCTCTCATTCGTCCATCCCTGCTGGTGTTACGTTTGATGCCAAATTATCTACTTAAACTTTCACCCTCATGTGGATTCGTGAAGACTATCACTTTGCTCCTCTTATGGAGCTGACATTCTTCAAAGGCATGCTCTACTGCTTGTTTGTCTTTCACACATGGACACATGACCATCTGCCTGATTTTTAATATGTTGAATGAATGGTATCCAGTCAGTTCTTTGTCTGAAGATTATCACTTCATCTCATTTTGATAAGCAGTAAAACACTTCTTTTACTTCTGGTACTGGGTTTTCTCTATGCTATTTTCCTTTGAAGCTATTGTTTATTATTGCTTTTATCTCTTCATGTTTTGTCATGTTCTCCGTCTGACTTTTGCTTCCTCCTCCTTTGGCAAGTCTATCTGTCTTCGCATTGCCATACATCTTGCTGTGGGCACGAATCTACCGTACTGTCACTTTGCTGAATCTGTAGCTGGTTTCCATAAGCGTTTCTGAGATGCTGTCTAATTCTTTGTTGTTATGGTTCCTTAGAGCAATTATGACTGATACAAAATCTGTGAAAAACATCCATGTTTTCCATCATGGCTTCTGCAGCTGCTTTCAGCACTTTCTGTCTCCCCTTTGACGCTGTTCGAAAATTGCCCAGTGGCCCCTGAGATCTGGATTTCCTGCCAATTCTACAGCTTTTTTTTTTAAACCTCAACAGAGGAGAGAAGTGAGAACAAACATAAGAAAGATAAAAAAGTCACTTAAAGAACTTGACAAGATGGTACAAGAAGGAAAGCCAGGTATCAATTAACTGAAGGCATATGTCCTATATGAAGCTGAATGACAAAGAAGCGTATTCAACTGAAGTACTGACATTATTGTGTATTTAGGTGACACAGTTATGTTATGGTGTAATCAGATGCAGAAGTTACATTATTTATGTGAAAGCATTACAATTGTGCATTCAGATGATACGGCTATAGTTACTATATATTTAAATGAACAGGACATATCTCTTAAATTTTCACAGCTTAGATACTGTTAAACAACTTGTTAAATGATGAAATACTCCAGAAACTATGCCAAAGATTCAAAAGAGTTGTGATACAGTTGATCCCATCTTACTGAAACATCCTCGGCAATGAAGAGGCTGACAGATTGGAAAATGAAGGTGAAAAGCTACCTCAACCTGATACAAGCATAACTTATGAAGAGGCCAAGAGAAGCAGAGACAGGAACAAGAGGGAAGCACAGCATCCAGGCCTCCTGAAAAATTATGCATATTACCAGCTCAGCAGAAGTGAACAAGTGATAATCTTCATATATTGCACAGGCCACAACAGACTGAGATAACATCTAGTCAACAACCTAAAGAACAGAACTATTAATGAGTGTAACTGCAGCACTGATAATACGACTGCTGAACATCTGCTGCAAAGGTGCCCAACATATGAGGAACTGAGAAAGCATCAATGGCTGTCACCAGTTTCGTTCCTGGACAAACTCATGGAGACACCAACAACCTCAGGTTGACCAATGCTTTGTTTAAACATTTTCAAGTTTACATCTTCTTCTTCATCATACACTCTCAGACGTCTACTTGAATATTTTCAAAGAAAGCAGTAGTCAGCTTCTGGCTATTTGCATCTCCACAGATTTTTTATTCCAGGAATGGTACTGGTGACGGCATATGTGCTTTCTATGTTTCTCATTTGTTGGGCATCTTTGAAGCAGATGATAAGCAGCCATTTTATCGGTGCCACAGTTACACTCATCGTTGACCTCTGAAAGTGTACAAAGATGAAGAAATCCTGAGTTTAAGTGTAATGATGTAAAATTTCCATCTACCAGTCACAGCCATAAGCACTCTTAAAATGATAAACATCGGGAGCCACGCTGGTGTAATGGCTACGACGTTGTACTGGCGACCAGGTGTTCATGGTTCAAACCCGGCCGTCGGCGTTTGAAGAAATGTTTACGACCGGAAATTTGACTGAATAATCTGAACGGCTCTTGCACATAAATCCCGTGTGGATGGGAAGGAGCGAAGCTCCTGACCGGGTTGGAAGGAAAGTCCACTGACCCCCCCAGCCTCACAATGACATGTCATTGGGCCGAAAGAGCTGGAAAGCTCGAGTGCCGCTGGTTATAGAAAAAAAAAAAAAAATTATAAACTGAGGAACAAATTCATCCACAAGTAACATACAACTTACCCGAGCACAGACATCTTTCTTCCCAGACTCATCTAACAATGGCTGGATGTTCCTCTCAAGGAAGTCGGTGTGATCCCTTATCCAGCTCAGTATCTGTGTAAGGTACCATTCTGGCTGAAAGAGGATGTGACAAATCGGCAAGTCTTAAGCAATATTTGAAAGAACTTCAGTCAACCAAGATTACAGCAGAGCACAAAAACTTACTGAAAAAGCAGGGTATATGTTATTAATTTATAATTTGCAGAAGTAATTCCACATAATACAGAAAATTAGTCAGGCTGCTTAATTTGTGGCAAATGTTATCATTCATGGCCTTCCAGGTAGCTTAGTACTTGTTCTCTGTTACAAGGTGTTGCTAGGAATATCTTCTCTAATTGTTTTTTCTACTGACAGATCTGAGTGGCTAGAGCACTTGCTTCTTCAGAAAATGTTACTGTGCTCAAAACTTGACAGTGCTATGCTCCAGCCTACCTAGCTGTAAATGGGTATTTGACTGCTGCTGAGTTAGGGAAGACAAAGGCAGTGAGGAAGGCAACCAATCACTTCACCTCATACAGCTCAGGCAAGAGCACAGTGCAGTCCTTCACTCCCCTACAGTAGTATGTACTTGTGATGAGCTACTGTTATTTTTATTTTCAACTCGCCCCAAAACTTTTTCCTTTCCATATAATTATTTGGGTTCTTTTATTTTATTAGGCGTTCGAGTTCACTAGTATTGGTTCTGGGTTATATTTTTTGGTTGTTAGGAAAAATCCGACCACCTGCACCTACCCTGTTTAATTGTAGGGATGGGGGAGCACGACCCAGATTATCGTGGAACCAATAGAATTATTCTGGTAGCTAGAAGGTCAGCGGGTTACTTAATATTATGTATTATTTCTGCGCGTGAGCAAAATAAATTTGCGATTGGCTTGGTAAACACTGAGTCATCGGTTAAGCTTATGATATGATTGGCCGGGTCAGATTTAATTTATGTGCAGGTATGAAAATAGGTCATAGGTTGGTTGGAAGCGGTGCCAGATAAACAGACGCGAACGCGATGACTCACCGCGTCTGTTATTGCATCAGAATAATTCATACTATATATTGAGCATCCAAAAATAACCTTCTTTCTTCTAGGAGAACCTCCAGATTTGGCACCTGGAATGTTTGGACATTAAACGAACAAGGGAAAGTGGCGCAAGTAGCAGCAGAAATGAGGGAATACAAAATCGAGGTTCTGGGAATGTGTGAAACAAAGTGGAAGGGGGTAGACAGGAAGAAACTCATCACAGGTGAATTGGTGCTGTCCTCAGGACATGAAGACGAAACTTCACACTACAGTGAAGGGGTAGCTCTTATGTTATCTAAAGAAGCACAGAAAGCACTCACTGAATGGGAAGCTGTTGGACCTAGAATAATAACATAATAGCCCCTTCAGTCATAACTGACTATGGGAATGCGCCCCTGAGGTGGCAGCCCTCAGCTGCCTATTTTCCTGGTGTTCCTTTCGACGTTTTCTCCTCACCTCTGCTTCTTGTGTGAGCCTCTCTTCGCCCAATCTGAGGTGGTGCCGTAAATAGCATCGCCACTTAGTGCGATCGGCAGCTTCATCCTCCCATGTTGCTGGATCCATGTCCAGAGCTCTCATATCTCTCTTGCACACATCTTTGAACCTCAGCTGTGGTCGCCCAACTGTTCTCTTGCCATCTGCTAATTGTCCGTAGAAGATATCTTTTGGGATGCGACCATCTTCCATGCGGCGAACATGGCCAAGCCAGCGAAGTCTGCGCTGTCTAAGCAGCGTATACAGACTTTGAAGGCCAGCACGTGACAACACCTCGACATTTGTCACTTTATCTTTCCACGAGATGCCGAGGATGCGGCGTAGACACCGCAAATGGAAGGTATTGAGCCTTCTTTCTTGCTTAGCATGGCAGCCAGGTCTCAGCTGCCATTATAGGAGTGTGTGGTGATCAGGCATTATCGACGCAGCTTTGGTCCTCACCTCTGTGATTCTTGTGTTCCCCAAACACGCGATTGAGGCCCAATCTGAGCTGCAGCTTTGCCAATGCGGCTCGTGCGTTCCAGTGAAATAGAACCCCTCATCCATAAGCCACTTAGACCCTAGCGATGGCAGCTTCATCACTGCCCATGTTGCATAGTTATCGATGTCCCAAACTGTGCAGCACCACATCCTGACTCCGCACACATTCGTTTTCTTTAGACTTAGCTGTGGTCGCCAAAGTTCTCTTGCATGCTAATTGTGAAGCGATTCATCAAGAAGATAGCTCCCTGTTGGGATTAGAGACGATGCTTCATTCATGCGGAACGAACAAGGCCTTATAGCCCTTCGAAGGTCTGCGCTTTTCCTATGCAGCCTTGAAAGATTAAACTTTGAAAGGCCATCTGACCATAGTGTGAAGGCATATCCTCGACATTTGTCACTGAATGCATGTTTTCCACGATGTAAGGCCGAGAAGATTCCGAAGTGGGTAGGAGCAAGATGGACAGTATTGTTTAGCCACTTCGTTATTGGCTTGGACGGTGCTTCCAGCATCTGGACTGTCCCATATCATGTCGTCATGTGAATGACTTTTTCATTTCCAGGCATTATTATACCGCAGCTTTGGTCTTCATTGTGAGTTTAGAGTTTCCCCAAACACGCGATGTGAGGCGGGCAAAGGTAGCTGCAGCTTTGCCAATGCGGCTGTCGATTTCTGTATCCAGTGAGAGTTTGTCATTGATGGTAGACCCTAGGTATGTGAATGTGGTGCACCACTGCCAATTCATAGTTATCGATAGTGATAACTGGTGCAGCACCCACATCCTGACTCAGCACAATTCGTTTTTCTTTAGACTTATTGTGAGGCCAAAGTCCTTGCATGCTTTAGTGAAGCGATTCATCAAGCTCTGAAGCTCCTGTTGGCTTTGAGTGACGAATTGTCTGCAGCATCATCAGCGAACAACAAGTCTCTTATAGTGACCCTTCTGATTTTTGTTTTTGCCTTCAGCCTTGAAAGATTAAACAGACGGCCATCTGACCTAGTGTGAAGGCATATTCCTTCAGTTGCATCTCTGAATGCATGTTTCAGAGTAAGGCAAAGAAGATTCCGAAGAGGGTCGGAGCCAGAACACAGCCTTGTTTAACGCCACTTCGTATATCAAAGGGCTGTGACGTGCTTCCAGCATATTGGACTGTTCCCTTCATGCCGTTCATGGATATGACTTTATCATTTCCAGCATTTTAGAAGGGCCCGCCTATTTTCAGGAGGATTTTTAAAGAGTCCATCCCTACTAACCAGGTCGAATTGCTTTGCGATCTGGTCTATAAAGGCTGATATATAAATGGTCTTTTCTGAGCAGTCTCTTGATTTTTCCTGAAGCCCGGAAGAGAGAAGATCATGTCTGGTTGTTGATCTGCCAGCTCGGAATCCACGCTGTGCTCTGGATATATGCGCTCAGCTAACTTGTGTTCTCAGTCGCATTAAGATGACTTTGGCAAAAACCTTACCAACAATACTAAGAAGAGAGATGCCTCTGTAGTTATTGCAATCACTTCTGTCTCCTTTATTTTTATACAGTGTTACAATCTTGGCATCTCGCATGTCTTGAGGAATAGTTGTCTCTTCCCAGCACTGGCACAGCATCCTATGTAGGGGATGTAATAGCGTGCTCTATGAACAGCATTTGATTAAAGAGTCTGGAGGAATTCCACATCACTACCTGGTGCTTATGGATAAAGAAAAAGAAGAGACATCACAATGGCCTTGACTGAGTGACTCTGAATGTTGGTTCGGTATCCAGCTCCTCACCGAGATTGAAGAAGTCATGGGCAATCATGGGCTAGGCGTAAGGAATTGAAAATAGCGTAAAGCTCAAGACTAGGTTGCTCGCAAACTTCTCTGTGCTTCAAATCAACTGGCTATATATAGGAAGCATTTCTCCACATAAGAGAGCGGTGCCGTATTACTTTTATGGGGGGGCCCAAGGCAACTTGGATATCAACCAGACCATAAACATGCCTGTTTGCGGCTGCGATCTGATCGATCATATGTGCATAAAGAAGAAGTTTAGATCATCATTGCAGGATGTAAAGGTATATAGAGGAGCAGATGTGGCATCAGATCACCATCTTCTGATAGCCAAAGTAAAAATGAAACTCAAGAGATATGCAACAATGCAAAATTATAGCAACAGTTTAATGTAGGACAGCTAAGAAATCAAGAAACAAGAGACAAATTTGCGGTCACAGTATCCAACAAATTCCAAGTGCTACAACAGCTAGAAGATGTAGAGAATACAGAAGACTATTGGCAGCAGGTCAAAACGGTATGGAAGGAGACATGTGAAGAAATACTGGGGAAAAGGGAAAGACAACAAAAAGCATGGATAACAACAGAAACCATCAATAAGATGTTGGCATCAAAAGACAGTAAAAAAACAAGAAAGCAGAGTTAAACACAAGCAAAACCAGAAGTTCCAAAGCCAAGGCTCAAGAAGTGTACACAGAAGCAAACAAAGAAGTAAAAAAAAGTATCAAAAGAGACAAGAGGAAGTATATTGAGGAGTTGGCAAGAGAGGCAGAAGATGCTGCAGCCAAAGGAAATATGAGAGAACTGTATAGCAGCACAAAGAAGTTAACAGGGAAATACAAGCAAACAAGTTGCCTCATAAAAGACAAGAATGGGAAACTGCTGAGCAATATACAAGAGCAAATGAAGAGGTGGACAGAATATTTTGGGGACCTTCTCAATAGACCAGCTCCACAAAACCCGCCGGACATCCAGCCAGCAGAAGAAGAGCTACAAATTAACGGTGAAAGACCAACGAAGGAAGAAATAAAGAAAGCCATAAAGCTTCTAAGAGATGGAAAAGCGTCTGGACCTGATGGCATTCCAGCAGAGGCCATCAAAGCAGATATCGACACGGCTACAGAGATGTTATATAAATTACTTGGTAAAGTCTGGGAAAAGGAAGAGATACCAACAGAATGGAAGGAAGGATATCTGGTTAAGTTGCCTAAGAAGGGAAATTTACAAGAGTGCACAAATTATAGAGGAATAATGTTACTATCAGTGCCAGGAAAAGTATTAAACAGGATTATCCTTGAGAGATTAAAAGAGTCCATAGACAAGAAATTGAGAGATGAACAAGCAGGTTTTCGACAAAACAGACCATGTACAGACCAGATAGCCACTTTGAGAATAATAGTTGAACAAAGTCTGGAATGGAATTCACCACTATACATCGGATTTGTGGACTACGAAAAGGCATTTGACAGTGTAGACAGAGAATCACTTTGGAAATTGATGAGGCATTATGGAGTTCCCCTGAAGATCATTAATTTAATAAAGAAAACATATGAAGACATGACATGCAGAGTTCTTCATGAAGGACAGCTTACAGAACCATTTGGGATAAGAACAGGAGTGCGACAGGGATGCCTCTTGTCTCCATTTCTTTTCTTGCTGGCAATAGATTGGGTTATGAGATCATCGACAACACACAACAGAAATGGAATCCAGTGGACTCTGACTAAGCAGTTGGATGATCTGGATTTTGCTGATGACTTGGCTCTTCTGTCCCATAACCGTAATCAGATGCAGGACAAATTGAACACACTCGATGAGAGGTCACAGCAATTGGGTCTGAAAATACACAGGGAAAAGACAAAAAATAATGCGAATAAATGCAGGTAATGATAATAGGGTTGAACTTGAAGAAACACCAATACAAGATGTAGAATCATATACGTATCTTGGCAGTAATATAGACAACGTTGGAGGGACAGACACCAATATCAAAATAAGAATACAAAAGGCAAGAGGAGCTTTCATTGCATTGGGAAATATATGGAGATCAAGAGAAATAGGATCCAACACGAAAATAAGAATCTTCAATTCAAATGTGAAGTCAGTCCTATTGTATGGCTCTGAGACATGGAGAACAACAAAGACAACAACCAAAAAGCTACAGACTTTCATAAATGGGTGCTTGCGTAGAATAGAGGGATTAAAATGGTATGACAAGGTTACCAACGTAGAACTGATGACAAGAACTAGACAAGTGCCAGTGGAACAAGAGATGAGAAGAAGACGATGGCGATGGATAGGACACACACTGAGGAAACCTGTTGATAGCATTACAAGGCAGTCCTTGTTCTGGAACCCGCAGGGCAAGAGAGGCAGAGGAAGACCAAGAAGTACATGGAGAAGAGAGTTGGAAACAGAGGTGAAAATGATGAGGAGAACATGGAAAGAACTTGAGATGATGGCACGTGACAGGAGGACTTGGCATGTGTTTGTTGAAGGCCTATGCTCCTTTGGGAGTGGAGGGTTATGAATGAATGAATCCCAAGAATTCTGCCGTGAAGAAGTGCCATTCTAAATCGTCTGCTCAGTTCGAGAAATTTGGTATTAGTGGGTATGTCCATAACTTAATTAGCGGTGTAGAAAGTTCTTTTTTTTATATAAGAGCTTAGCATGTTAGAGTAAGCTTTCTTCGGGGATTTAATTTAATTTTTATTAATCAGGAGTGCCATCAATTGCTGATTTATACAAAACTATAGAGTTAAGTTGTGTCTATAATTTTTCGATGAATAAGTTAGCAGTATCTATGATTTGTGTAGCGGGTTTTGAGATAATTTAACTGTATACGGTTAAGTACTAAGCTTGGTGTAATGTAATTATGAGGTCTGTGTAACCACATTTGATTAGTGATAATTTGTAGTGTATATACGTGGGTGTGGTTGTGTATTAATTTGTTGTGTTATTTGGTCTTGTAGTCAGGAGACAGGGGTGAAGTGGATTTAATATTACATAGTTGGTGTAGAATAAGTGTGCTTAATAATTGTGTTAAATTGATAACCTTCCTGGGTCAGCCTTTAATAAGAAGTTAAGGCTGGGAAATTATTCTGTACCAGGGGATTTTAGCTTCAGTGAAGGGAATGTTACCAACGGGCTGATCACCCGTTTGCCAGTCACTTTGATTACGGAAACAACGGCAAACGGATTGATTTGTCGTTGCCCTAAAGACGCCATTAGGCGTGATGGGAACAACGGCAAAGAAAATCTATTCGCTGTTGCCCTTAAGACGCCACTAGGCGTAATGGCCACTGACTGCTTTGCCGGTCGTTGGCTAAGGACGGAAGAAGAAGAAGAAGAAGGGAATGTTATGACGCCTAAGGGGCGAGACACGCAAACAAAAGATTCAGGTCAGACTCTGTCTGGGGTTTACATAACAGACAGCGAGTTAAGTTGGTGCAGGAGAGAGATAGGAGGGAACTGTAAATTAGTCTGACCCTTGGGCAGAAATATTTGTTTATTTCTTGTGCGTAGCTTGTGTGTAGGGGGGATTTATTAATTTAGGGGACACCAGGGTGTAGAGGACATTTGGTTTTAATCGGTTAGGTATTAAGTAAGTTTGAATTGTTGTATAGCTGTTGTATTTTTTTTTCTCTACAGCAGTCATGG
The DNA here is from genome assembly GCA_024509875.1 of Oreohelix idahoensis. Classification (NCBI taxonomy): domain Eukaryota; kingdom Metazoa; phylum Mollusca; class Gastropoda; order Stylommatophora; family Oreohelicidae; genus Oreohelix; species Oreohelix idahoensis. Next base: position 299,093 of record JAMPIV010000027.1, on the reverse strand, counting down.
CTTGGTGGAGGTGTTGGAGATTATATATATAGACATAAGTCTACCATGGACTTTGCCTTCTAGAGAGAAGGAGGCACAAGACATTGGTGTAATTTGCAGAAACTTGGGTTCGCGACTGTACCGGACCCCAGTTACGTCTGCAACGCTAAAAGAAAGGAGTCTCTTGCAGTGAGGCAAATACCTCAGCGGGAACGGGTCTCTAGATCAGGAGCTTTTAGCTCGTTAAGGCACACCAAACAGGCACATTGCCTGGTGTTGCTACACACTGCCATAAGAAAGCAGTAAGCCTAAACCCGAAGCGGGGTTATCTATACAGTTTTAAAGAATTGTCAACCTCTACATCCGTAGGCAATTACATTGCCATCTTATTACCAAAACCCTCTTTATCAGTATTCAGGAAAGAAGAGAGGGAAAACATACCTTTCCACATGCTAATGAGAGGAGGTGCGTGGCGGAGAAGCAACTCATCAGAGCCTCAGACGAAGACGGTAGAGTCAGAGAGGCACTGAACCAAGACAGAGGAGTAAGAGAGAGAAGTTATCGATGAACAGTAGGGTTAGATAGTATACTTAGAGGACAGCCTCTGGGTTAGTGTTGTAGAATCAATTAACAGAGGATTTCGTGTGGTGTTAGTTAGTTGTGCAGGATCACTACGAGCGCTTTGAGACATTAGTTATTTAGTTAGACCTCTTCAGTGGGATAGAGAGTTAGTTAGTAACTATAGTGTAGTCCAGAGTGGTGGCTCTTACTTAGAGACCCCCACCAAGTATTACTGTATCATTTGTGTTTTATTTTCATGCAGGTGTGAAAGAGAGTGCGGAAATTTTATATTGTGTCTTTCATTTAAATTGTTCTTTTTTCCAGGTTGTGCGAACTTGCACTTTATTTGTTGTTTTAATAAACTATAAAATGTACACTGGATCAGTTTATCTTTAACTATACTGTACTTATATGCTTTATGGGAGCCGCGGTAGCATAGTGGTTAGTGCACTGGCTTCCTAGCGCAGTGGTCTATGGTTCGATCCCCAGATGAGGCGGGAATTTTTTAGGCAACAAACGGCTCCTGGGTCGACCCAGCCCCAAATGGGTACCAGAGCAACTTCTGGGAAGGTTAAGGCGGCCGGCGTGATGCCGACCACATCACCCCTCGTGTGCCGACGGTCAAGATAATATGGGCCTAACACCATATTCCCAATATGCCTCAATGGGCGTGTAACGGGCTCCTTTACCTTTTACTTATATGCTTTGTCTGTATAGTTGTGTCTGTGGAAATTTAGTGAAACCTTATCTCCTTTCTGGTAGTCAGAGGTGGTGAGACAGTAGCTATTACATAAGTCACAAGTGGCGAGGGAGAGTTAATCTCGGTTCTCACCCTCGAAGCTATAAGTCTCATCCTTCCACATTCACTGTAATTCTCATCTAAATCTATCTTCTCAGACTTTCTCATAACTAGCGTCTTGTCTCTGTACTCAGACAGACTCTAAATTAAAGCCACTTCATGACAGTACTGCAGGACTACTTATGCATTTTTCTACTGGAAGAATGTTCATAGATATGCACTGCTGTTACTTAGCTCTTTTTCTATACCATTTTACCATTTGGTACAAGATGCTCTAAACTTTTCTTCCTGGTAATGCCTCGTGAGTTTCATTTGCTATTATTATATTGATTTCACAGAGTCCGCTTTTCGTTTCTGCTTTCTCAAGTACAATTCAGTTGTTATCTTTTGTTGTTACGGAATACTGAACTACTTAACATGGCAGAAGTAGAACAGGATATTGAACTCACAAAGGACCAAATTAAATCTCTACATAAGCACTCCATTTATTCTGTTGTTGATGTCTTTGTTTCATCTCGAAGTCCTCTCTGTACAGTACAAACATAAAATTAGGATTATATGAGAGCTGTGTACATTCTGTGCTTCTCTATGGTGTGGAATGCTGGAGAGTAACAGAGAAGGAAATGTAGAAATTATCCTCTTTCCACACAATCTGCCTAAGGAAAATTCTCCGAATCTTTTGGCCGAATACCATCACCAAACAAGAACTGCTTACTCAGAGCAACCAAGAGGACACGCATACAGAGTGAAATTAAATTACTGAAAGCATGCAATTTCTGGTTTATCCATACGAGGAAGTCAAATTTGTTTAATGATTTGCATATTTAACATTAGAACCTCTTACATTAATCCCATCAAGCTTTTCAGGTTAACCAAAAAAAAAAGCTCTTTACTTTGCTGTTTTCTCTCTCTCTCTTTTTTTTTAAGCTATATCTTGTCCACTCTCAATTCAGCTGACACATTATAAAATGTCAAAGCTACAGAAAATTAAAAGCTTTATCTTTAATGGTACAAACACAGATGTGTTGGTGATAACAGGAAAACAACTAATCTCACTAGTGATTAAAGAGTGAAATGGGGATGGTGGAGAAATAACCAATCAGTATAACTAGACCTTCTAATATGGATCATAACAGCCGTTATATAACTCCAAGAACTGTTTTATCCTTTCTAAAGGATAAAACAATAAATGGACAACAACTATGTTTCATGGGGACAGGTGAGAATGGATAATGATAATTACATTTAACAAGTGACAATTAAATTCAAATTATCTGTAAAACCTTCCAGATGAAATTTTCTTACACACATAGATTTTTTTTCCACATACCTTATCAAGACTATTGGTTTGTTTCTGTCCATAGAAATGGTACTTGAATCTCTTTTTCAGCGGTTTCAGCATCAACTCCAATGGAAGCAACAACGGTTTAATACCAACAATTTTAAGAACAAGAGGATGTACTCCTGAGTTTTCTAAACTGATGCTATTCCTGTGACACTAGTTAAGGAAATTAGTTAATGTCATTAGCCTTCACAATAATTATCTCTTGATATGTTAATATCTCTCAACTTTAACATAGGGATCATATAAACTGCTACTTTAAATAATAGTATATAGATCCTTTCATTCAAATAAATTATCATAATTTATTAACATATTACAATATACTCTGCCTGGTTTAACTAAGATAAACTATCACTTAGTTTTTCAGTAGTTAAATTTGCTGTAATAAAATTACTACAATAAAATATACAAGTTATGCGCTGCAATGTAGAATGTGAAAAAAGATGAACTGAGAGAAAGACAGACAATGTTAAAATGAAAATCTCTTAAATATATGAGACTATGTGAAGGATAATGGGAAGGGTGCAACTGAAATAACAATCAGAACGCACAAGAAGATATACTCAGACACAGAAAGACAGGACAATGAAGTGGGCATAATTTAAAATTCCAAACAAGCAAGAACTTTAAGATGTTAATGTTAACCAGAATCGACGTCATTGCACTCCGGGCAAACCCATAGGTGCTCAGTCTCCCTCAGCAAATGTCGAAAGGTATGAATGCTAATTGTTCCTGTTGTGCACTGGTTGTATACACGGCGGATGCGTCCTCTCATATGTCCATCCCTGCTGGTCTTACGTTTGATGCCAAATTCCAGCAGTCTTAGCCTTGATTCATCGATTGCAGTTTCATTCTCTAATAGATGAACATGAATTGCCCTCAGTATTTCTTCCTTATTCATGGCCAATGCACCTTTTATGGGTGCTCTTGAAGCTAGTCTGTTAGCTCTTTCATTGCCATGTACCGTGGCATGACCAGGACAGTAGATCCATATCAGTTCTTGAAGATTGGATGCTTCTGTGGAGGTTTTCCATTCATGTCAAAGCCAACCATTTTGGACCTTTTGAAGCATGGATTGTGAGTCTGATACAACAACTGCCTTTGTTAATAAAGTCTCAGACAGCCATCTTAAGGCAGCAGTAACTGCCTCTACCTCCATTCACATGCTGGAGGTTGTTATCATGTAAGCCCCGCTATGTTCAGCGACAGTTCTGCCCTTTACTCTAGCAGAGAAGCCCCCCCCCTGATCTATTACCACAGATTACAGACCCATCAGTGTACACAATGGCATCATCATCCCCAGCATTATCATTTATAAGCTGATCAATTTCCAGCTCTGCTCTCCCATTGGCCCAAGTTCTGCATTCTCTACTAAGGCCGATGATGACTTGCTGGTAGTTCATCCAGCTCTCATCTGACCTACTTCACTCTTCTCCCTTGAATATATTTTCAACTGGGGTCACCTTTCCAATAGTCTCTTCCGCCCCATGTCATCCCCCTCTTTATTCTTGCTCCTTTGATGTCAGCTATGTTCCCATGCAGGGGATGCCCTTTGTCTGTGGTTACACGTATATACGCTTTCACCTGGGCCATGTCCACAATATGGAGTTTAAACATTTTTAAAAAGTTGAAGAGAATGCTGGAATTAGAAACCAGACCTTGAATATAAAACGTGAATCCAGCATCAGACAGCTCTGATGACGAAAAATCATATTTGATTTGGTTTTTAAGGACTATCTTCACTGCACATGGACAACTCCATCAATGCTCTGATTTCCTCCTTTAGATCACCCAAGGAGGATCTCAGCACAGTGCACAAACTCTATAGCACCGGTGAGAATCCCAATGTGTGTATATAGCAATCACACATTCTATAAATGATTTTGCGGTGGGAAGGTTTCTAATTTTTAAATTTTGCCAGGGTAGTGGCCTTCTTTTTTCTCCCTTATCCAAGAAGGCTAGGCATCCGATCTCACTACCCAGGACTGCTAGTTCTGAAAAAAATCTCCCTAAATTATATTCCCTCTACTGGAAATCGAACCTGGTATCTTCAGAATTTGAGGCGGACGCCATACCTCTTAGCCACTCCGACCCCAAAAAACATAAAAAATCATATTATGAAGAACTAGATCAGGCAAAGATGTACTGTAACTCTTTTGAGGTGATAAGCATCCAGGGAGATCTCAAGGCCAAAGTAGAAGAAAGAATGGACGACATCATCATCATTCTCCTATTGCCGTTGAAGTTGGCAGGAAGCATGCGCTAGAGCACTTCATGTGTTCGTGCAGTCATGGTTTCTGTTATAATTCATTTGACATGATGAGGTTTACCAGTCCCATCACAACCTCACATTATTCTCCTCTAGCAAAATGCCAGACAGACTAGTGGTTCTATTCTTTCTTCATTTCTTCTGAGACTTCCAGAAACCACACGTCATAACAGATGACATTTGACATTGTGGGTATTGAATGGGAAGAGTCAACAGCTTGGTCATTTTGCAAAATCTGGTTTAGACAACATCCAAGAATATTATAAACATGGAAAAGCTCAAACAAAAATATTTCAAATCACGTTAAATACTTACAGACAAGTGACACAGAAATGCACTCTTAGTTAAGAACAAAACCAGGAGATGAATGTAAAAACATGGATCAAATTTCGGTATCAGAAGTAACAGCAAAGCTAAGAAGGATATCATGAAACTTGTAAACAACATTAAATTTGATCTTAAAAAGTAAAATTATAGTATATCACAAGATAGCTATTTAATATAGCAGTGAAAAGCATGCAAAACAATATGGAAACTATAAAGGATACACAAAATCCATGAGAAGCTTTAAAAGAAAACTTACTTATTTAGTCGTTCCGCTTCTATCGTGAGGTGTAGAGGTTTTGGAAGAGAGAGTGACATACTATCCTATCGGCTGCCTTCCTCCTGGCCTGGTTCCATTCTAGTCCTCGGTCCTTCAAAGATTGTCTAATGCTGTCCTACCAGCAAACTCTGGGTCGGCCTGGATCGCTGGCTCTTAGTTTCCCATATTTGTCTTGGTAGCCGATCTTTTCCCATGCAAAAAAGCAGCAAATGAGATCATGACAAAATAAGAAGACAGCCAAACAGGAAAGAGTTATTGGTCACTGATGTGGTTTTGTAACGGACAGAAGATTAAACAACTTTATATACACCAGCGCACACACACACACGTACAATTTTTTTATTGAAAGACAGCACAAGAGAACGAACACTGTAAAATCATGGAAGACTAATAACAGAACTCAAACAAGACGGACACAAACATTCAGAAATGATCAAGGAAGCAACCAAGCACATCTGCCGTGCGCCGTCAACCTAAAGATATAAAAATTAATGCTTAAAAAATAAACACCTTATGGTTAGAATATATTGGTAAAATACATAACAAGGAAAGAAATGAAGATGTCACTTTATTAAGGGGTGGAGCTACAGTCAAATGCCATTTTCATTAACACTTGCAGGGTTCAAATAAAATGTGCTGGCTTAGCCCACAACAACATTAGTTATGCATGAAAATGCATATGATGGTTCAGAGTTACTGGCTGCAGTGGGCATATTACACTTTAATCCTATATTTCTATTCACTATGCCTTTTTTTTTTCTTCAGTTATAAGCACTTGATCCCAACTGGAAAGTCATCATTGTATTTTGAAACTTTTATCAAAACTTTTATGTGCTGATAACTGACATAGATCCTGAGCTTTGGACTTTAAAGTCTAAAAATAGTAAAACAATTATGCTAAATTTCAAATATTTTTGCAACAAGATATCAGAAATCTGAACCCAATGTGACTTTGTCATTCCATTTCAATCCTTCTATTCTATGCAAGCACCCATTTATAAAAGTCTGTAGCTTTTTTGGTTGTTGTTTTTGTTGCTCTCCATGTCTCAGAGCCATACAATAATACTGAAGGATAAAACAGAAAGAACTTTGAAAAAAACAGGAAACTAGAAAAACTTGGATGACAAGATGTCACGAGTTGGATTTAAGTTTAGAGTTATGCCTGAGTGTAAGACAAGATCTTAGTAAAAGAAAAGACTGAGATGATAGATTCTGATGAGAAATGATAGTGAATGTGGACAGATGGGCCTATTGGCTCGAGGGATGAGAACCGAGATTGACTCTCCCTCGCCACTCGTGACCTCAAGAACTGCTATAGGCTCACCCTTCCCCCCCCCCCCCTCTCTGGCTACCTTTAGCAAACTAAAGGAGATAAGGTTAAACTAATGACCACAGACATCACTATAAAGACAACAGTTAAGTACGGTATAGTAAAGAAGCTGATCCAGTGAACATTTAAAAGTTTATTATACAAATCAACATAAGTTCATAACACAGTAACAAAAATTATATTGTGCAAGGTTGCACAGACCTGGAAGCAAAAAAATCAATTTAAATTTATAAAAACACACAAAAAAAATAGAACTCAACCACTTTCACTCCTTCATTCACCCTGCTGGGGACAAAAATCAGAATGATTAAATGGGTTTAGCTACCGTCTAATTTGGTGGGGCATCAACTGTAGCCACCACTCTCTATTACACTACTATTTCTACTGTCACTGTTCTGCTGACACTGCGTAAAGAATATCTGCACAGCTGCTAACTCTGTCAGCGATATACGCCACTAAGTCACACTCTGAACTGCTACCTAGTAGACTTTTATAAATCTAAAGCTCAGAGGCTACCCTCTAAGAATAATATGAGACTCTACAGGTCTCCGATATTTTTTCACTGTCTCTCTCTCCACTTCTCCTGCCTTGCTTCTCTCGTTTCGTTTCAGAAACTGGGAATGATATCCCTTTCTCCTGGTTCTGACTCCTACACTGATGACTTCTGAAAATATTGACTAGGTACTAGATTTCAACTGTAGAGGCTTCACTGTTGGCGAAAACTGATTTTCACCTGCCCGGTTACCCCTCATTGGGTTTAGGGCCGTCGGTATTATTATGACCGAACTTTTGTTAAAACGACAACACCAGGCCCACGTGCCTTTGGTTCGGTGTGTGTATATGAGCTTAGAGCTCAGGCTTTTAAGGAAATCCGTTCGCTGAAGACTGCGTCACTGCCAGCGACCTGCTCTTTCTCACTCCCTCTCTCTCTTTGGGGCCAATGTACTCAGAGCCGATACCCACCGCGGTACAATGCTCTTACGCCTCTGGCGTTTCCTCTACTTTTCCCTCCTGAGAAGACTGACTACCTTTGCCAGCTGTCAGGAACAAAATTTATGGCACCCCGAGCCATGGGCCGTGACCAAATGCTGTGGACAAAAAAGAAATTCCACTATGTACAACAACTTCAAATACTCTCATATCTAGCACAAACATGTAACCCCCCCAAAACAAAGACTGCTCCACTCTAACCCCTACTCCTGTGCACAACGATACATAAGTATTTACTAACCCCGGGTCAACTACCCACGACTTCAATACTGTCTGTCTAGTAAAAATCCAGACGCGCTGACCTAATTCTGGTTATGCACAGCTTTCCCCAGGCATCAAAACATTTCAACCTTTAGGGAAACCTCCCGTTCTAGGCCTACTTTAACTCTGTAAGCGGTCCCACGACCGTTCCATCGATTACCCAATTTCAATAAAATGCACAACAAATTAATGCACACCCGTGATTTAAAATTTCACAAATACACTTATATATTACATCTCCATGTACATAAATATATATATATATATATATATATATATATATATATATATATATATATATATATATATATATATATATATATATATATATATATATATATATATATATATATATGTATATAGATTATAACCTCTAGGACTAATTAAATCCCTTTTTCGGAAATATTAAATACTACTCTCCATAATATTTAATTACACAACCAATTTGAAGCACAATAAAATACCTTACGTACTACCAAGCGTATTTACACTGCAATTATTATAGATCAACAGATAAGGAAATATTTAATTACCCCCTCTCTCCATCCAACTACCATCCCGAATTACTATTCAATTAAATCCCGGTAACCACGTGATTAAACTACCAAAGAATCCGCTCCCGTATATATTCTGTAATTTATCATAAATCAAAGATGCGTGTTGCGTGTTATTCTACAGACCTTCTCTTAAATCTTACAGAGCACACCCACTTAATATCTCAACTTCTTTAATCACTCCTAGATACTGCTATCATCATAGAAATAATTCCATGCGCCTCTAACATTAAATACTTCCTGGAAGATCGTAATTGATGGCACTACAAGTTACATTAGTTTTTAAATAAATTCCCCAAAGGAACCTATACTAGAACGGGCTAGGACTCTATTAGAGAATCTTAGCTTTAAGTACCACGCTACTTTAAAATACAGATATACCAATTACTGCGTTTCTTCCGCTAGAAGCAGACAATAATGCTTGGATGCACGGCCGGACCATTCTGCAGACAAAGAGGCCCCTCCTTGATCTGTGCCAGTATATATCTTAAAAATCCCCGCACTGACCCAAGCCCTACGTCATACTTGGCATCCCACTTTTAACCAATAGAAATAGTGCAAAATCTAAAAATATCCCGTGCTCATATTCTAAATTTAGAACATATGAGTAATCCGCTACATTTCTGAACGCGCGCATCTTTCACCATGTCATATTACCTAACATTGCCCGTTGGCATGAGTAGAATCCCTTGTGATTTGCTCTAACGTAAGTTCGACGTTACCTGGGTAGTGGTTCATCACCCCTTCCCCCGACTTACTGGGTAGGGGTTAATTCAATAACACTCAAGCTTCCCACAAAAAAATGACCGCGATAAATTTAAACAAAGCAAAATGGGATTACGAGATCGCGATAAATCTAGGGAAAGGAAGACTGGTGTCATTCAGTACTAACCTACAGCAGTCCCTATAGAAAAAAACCCGCAATTACTTTACCTACAGAACAAGACTAAACACCCCTACTATTCGTAGAGAAGAAGAATACACTCCAATCTTTACTAGAGAGAAGACAAAAATGGCAAACAAATATAGTTACCAAGAGAAGAAGACTGGTGCAAACTCAAATAGAAGAACGGAATCGGGCCTGTTGAAAAATAAAACCACAGTACTGCATCACACTAGATAACAATTTCATATAAACTGACAGAGGTCCTTAAAGTCTTTGGCCTGGATATGGGTCACAATATCTTAAACATTTATAAGACAGGGCACATTTCAACATATATATTAATGCTAGAAGAGATGCAAAGAAACCCAAATCTATATGATGTGAAGAATATAGAACAACTAAGTAATTTCACTCTTATAAGAATAATCACATTAACATCATTCTTATAAGAATAATCACACTGACAGCATGCCATACAAGCAGAATTATCAGATGAATAGTGAGGAATTCTGAAAGGTACAAGGACAGTATCAGACAGCAACCTACGTGCAACAAGAAACACATGTTTGTTTTTTAATACATCCACACCACAACTCTCAAAACAGTCATGCTCTATGATAGGATACGGCAACTGTAGGTTCAGCAGCTTCTTGAACAGTCTTCCCATGCGCTCTTTTAGCTCCCCAACATTTGTGACAGTAGGTGCTTTGATTGTGGTGACAACCAGAGGCCATCTCAGTGCTTTCAACACTTCTTCAAACTCACTGTAAGATAGATAAATAATTATTTGACAGAATAAAATAGTTATTTACTATTATAATATGCATGGAGGCATATCTGGAGTCATCCTTATATGACCACCAGCTATGCACAATGCTACAATATACATATGTGGGAGTCAACCTCTGTCTGTGAGGCTAATTACACCCTCACTGGCTCTTGAAATCACCCACGCACTTCCAGGGATTCCCCCTGTTGAGAACCCAGCATTACACACTAAGCTTAAAGAAGTCACTTGAGCCCCAGACGTAATTCTTTGGCTTTGACCTGGTTGACTGCATTGCAGGAGGATCTCACTATTGACCAAGTGATAGGCAGGGGGAGCTGAGAAGTGGCTCTGTGTAGGATGTGACAATTCCTTTGGTGAGCCCAGAACCAGAGTACAGTATTTTAGCTCTGCATAGTTGGAGAGCCCACTTGGATGATGGGGAATGCACAGTATGCCATGCGCTTCTTACTCCTAGCTAGAGACCAGATGTGATGATCTTTTAAATGCAAGCCAAGCTGGAGAAACTGGAGCTCATGACTTCAACTCAGCACATTTTGGAATGGCAGAAAAGCCACAGGAAAAGCCTATATCTGCAGTGTAGATAATATCAAGGAGTCTTCAACTTGGTATTGGCTGAAAAAAAGAGCGAGAAGCTCAGCAGCCCTATTTAAACAACTATCATAATTATTCTACATTGGGTCCATTTACACTGGATGTGTCACTTTCAAACTTTCTTGTACAGGCGCGTAACCCAGAATCCAAAATGCTCAGGGATGGCTGTGTCTCGGAAATCAGATTTTTTTAAGATTTCGGATTTTGCTCAAAGTAGCTCAAAAATAGCCCAAAGTAGTCCGAGTTGCCCAAGTCGCCCAAAAAACCGGTTAGAAAATCACCCAAAGTCGGCCGAAAAAACTTTTGGTTTTTTTGGGTGTTTGGATTCTGGGTTATGCACCTATATTTCCAACAGTGACAACTATTTCTTAAGGTACCAAGCCAGCTGTAATAGGTCATCACGTCTCTCAGCAACTTTCTGTTCCCAGTACTGTTTATCAATCAGTTCTGCTTGATGACCCCTTTCCCCGCCATAATGTTAAATAATCAAGTACCTTCTCTATTTGTCATCCTGAATCTCTTTTATCCACCAATCTTTCCTGCTGTCACAATATATCCCAGCAGTGTTCTTCTCGCTTGCAGGTTTGATTGGAGATTTACCTCTGATTTGGATATAACACTAAAGAATTCAAGTATTATTTCAATGACATGGATCTGTTGCACAAAATACTTTAATTTGACAAAATAAAAGGAAAATGTTATACATATTCCAAAAACTGGCAGGGACTACAATAATATCATGGAAGATGTTAGTATGTTGTACCAGGTGTTGAGGTCTAACATAAAATAAGATTTTTCTACACAACTATGTTCTTCTTGTTTCTAATGTGCTTTTCTTGAATGTGAAAGGACCTGGTTTATTTTAAAATGAAGCTAATGCACTTTTTCTTTGAAAAAATGTTTCCAATTGGGCTTGAGTAAACTTTTAAATTTTTATGTGAAAGTTTTGTTATTTTATTAAAAGGTAAAGGCAGTCCCATAGCACATACTGCCGTAGGGGAGTGAAGTGTCAGAGACTTCACCAAACTAGATTCAAGGTTTTTTTATGAGGTGGGGTTCCCTTACTCACTGTCTTTGCCTTCCCTAACTCAACAGCAGAGTCAGGTACCCATTAAAAGCTGAGTAGACTGGAGTGTGATGCTACCAGGTTTTGATCCCAGAACCTGGTAACTGTACAGTGCAAGGAAATTGCTCTAACCACTTAGACAATTGGACACTTGTTACCTTATTACTTCAGATGTAATTTCAAAACAATAAATTTTAAGAAATATGTAATTTTTAACTGAATGGAAACTAAATGGCTTGTTAAGTGGCTAAGCGAAGTCCTTTCATTTTACAATATAACATGCTACATTTTCTTCTTTGATCCATAGCCGCCGACTGTCAAAGCAGTCAGTGGCCATCAGGCCTGGTGACGTCTTGTAAGCCAGCAATAAACTGCTTCCACTTTGCTCGGTCGGCGGCCATCATTCATGCAGTGCCCCAGCTCTGGTTCATTCTTCGCATCTGGGCCTCCACAGTTGTATTTGGTTGGCCTCTCTTTCGCTTTCCTTCAGGGGTCCATTGCACAGCTGTTCTTGTGATGGCATCAGGGTCTCTTCTGAGGACATGGCCAACCCAACTCCAGCATCTGCCAGCTATGATGGTATACATGTCCTCTTGATTGCTCCGAGTAAGAAGTTCTTGATCGGTGATGGTATTCGGCCAAAAGATTCCAAGAATTTTCCTTAGGCAGATTGTGTGGTGTCACGTAGCGTTTAAAGGATAAGAGAATTATTTAGAGGAAATAATAGATCTGATGTGGAAGATTTGGCTCAAGGAATCCCTGCTGGGTTTTCCCACTTCCGAAGGGTGACGAAGAGGGTAAATTCTCCTAACTCGACAGGTCTGGAAAAGATTGTAAGGAGATATTTGGTCTCTCGCTACCGTCGTCCCCTTCTCAGTTATCTATTATTATTATTCTTTAAATAATATTATATTTTACGAGCCCCCCCCCCCTCCCTTATAAAGGAAGATAAACATAGACAATATTCAACATCTAATGGAAGGAACAAAGCATGGGGTACAGTATATACACCCAATTGGTTTATTGCAATAAAATGAATAGATGGTGAATGATAGTATTGTCGATGGAATTAGTGTCTGCTGTATGTATTATGTGTCTCACAATTCAAGTGTTTTTCATCATGGATGACTAAACTAGGCATTGATGTAGTGAGTTCCCTTTTTCGTGGACTTAGCTTTTCAGCCCCTGGCTGATAGTGAAGTGTGGTTAGTTCTCCGGTCTCCTGACGTTGCCCCAGGTAGGTCTTGAATCGTTCGGATTTGCCTTCTCTGTGCTCGACTCCGTATTCTGCGCTGAGATTGGACTGTCGTGCAAGGCTCCACCATAGACTGAAGACAAATACGACGGCTTCATTAATTTTCTAGCTTTAGAAAGCAGTCTTTCCCTAAGCCGTCCCTCTGCCAGTCATCTCAGATTTTAGTCTCTAACATCATATGTCTAGAGCCTAATCTTGAATTCAAGTTTCTCCTGTCTGTCCTTTATTATATTTCTCTGCCCCAGTGGCAGTATTATAATTCTTTAGACTGATTTATCGTCAGCTTAACCCGATGAATTATTATAAATGTCAGTTAAACCCACCAACTTTTATCATAGAAATGTCGGCAACAGTATTCTAGTTCTGTGCCTCTAGCCTAATCGTCATGTCATTATGATGAATTTAACAATTAATTGGACATCCGTGTTTTAGAATTGTCTGACAACATTATCACACACTTCATGTCTGGTCGCATCGTCATATAATTTATAATGAATATATGTCACGGTCTGTCAACATTATCGTTAATATTAATTTCCGTTAGTCTAAACGTCGGGTCGAAAATACTCAAATATTATGGAAATTAATAGCTATATATATATATTCCCGTTAACATTCTTATGAACATGTTGTACATATCCCGTGGGATCATAAAAAGTGGGTTTCTCGCTACCGAGGTCATTGGTCAACAATGACGTCGTATCTAAAAATAGCGAGGAGAAAATACCGAACGCTAGGAGAATTTCCGCAAGTGACAATTCCCGGGACTTTGCGATCATGCATTGAGGATGAGAAAAAATGATGTCACGTAAATAATAAAAAAAATGAAGAGAAGATTGGCCAAGTCGTCACATGTGGAAAGAGGACGATTTTGACGTTTCCTACTCTGTTATTCTCCAGCATTCCACACCATAGAAATGCACAGAAAGTACAGAGCTCTCATATAATCTTAATTTGATGTTCGTGCTGTACTGAGAGGATTTCCAGAAACCTGCAACATGTCTTTCTGTAATTTCACTACAAAGTAATTTGATAAAACAGACATTAAAACAATAAAGTAAAAAAAAAGAGAGATACATTTTTCTGTTATCAAACCTACTCACACAGCGATCCTGTCTCTAAGAATTTTGTTCCAGAACAGAATGGTCTCCTTCACATAGCTGACCAGGTGTTGGCAAGATGAAGAATGGAGAAGGTTGAATATATGTGTTATTTCATTGAAACTATCAACAGCTGAATCCAGGGATTCAGTCATCAGCGACGCTTGAATCTGTGAACTACAAGAATATGGTACATTTAATGTGTGCCAAAACCAAGATGTACGCCGTTGTTATGAACAATGAAGTGCATTATCTAATATGCGTTTCTGATGATGTATCAGATTGAGCAACCTTGTCAAAATGTGTTAAATATTCTAAGTACTCCAATTTAAGAAGTGAGTGCAGAAACCAATTCAACTTAGAAAATGTACACAGGTTGCAGTTTTCAACATCAAAATAATATACAGAACAACAATAATACCCACCTTCCTACACAGCTGAAAGATAAAAGGACTACAGAAAAGGAGGAGAAAGCTCAAATACGACATACTGAGAACCAAAATTAGAAAAATATATGAACCCACAATTGATGTCATCACTTGTGAAAGTAGGATATAAGCATACAAACTGTTTTAAAATGTTTAAATTTAAAAAAAAAAAAAAACATGAAAAAACTCCATGAAATTTTTTAAAAAAAACCTCTTATGCCACAATTTTCTATTATAAAACTTTTATAATAGAAAATTGTGGCATAAGAGGTTTTTTTATTAAAAGTAAGAATGTTTTCAATGTTACTGATGTTGCTGACAGCCAATACTATCATCAAGATGTGAATAATGGATAATCAATAAACAAATAAGACCAATAGCACATAAATATGGTTTTACTTCTTTCTCTTCTTCTTTCATTCTAAAATAACCACATCTATCTCTCATATAAAGCTGGCAGTCTGTCTCAGGCTTCTCTCATCACCATACAGTTTCTCCCTCAAGCTGCCACCCTGCTCCTCTTGTGGAGCCGACAGTGTTGGAGTACATGTTCGACTGTTTGTTTGTCCACCCGACATGTTCGACTGTTTGTTTGTCCACCCGACATGTTCGACTGTTTGTTTGTCCACCCCACATAGGTAGATATCTCATATTTTCAATTTGTTATACACATGGTATTAGAGTCTGCAATGGCCGGTTGTCAGTCTGCACATTATCACTTGGTCTCTTCTTGGTAATGTATAGTATGGTTCTGTCGTATTGGAGTCTGGTAGTTCCTTACACCATTTTTCTCTATAGTTATTTCTTCTTACCGCTTTTATTGGTTTTACTGAAAAATGCTTAAAATTGTCATCGACAGCTGAAAAAAACTAATGAAGATGTCCAGAAACAGACCAACAATAGTGGAAGCAGAGTGCTCATGTACTGAGGAAGTCTACCTCTAGCTTAACTTGTCAGGCACTGACAAGTAACCCACAGCGAAAGAGAAAACAAAAAAATGATAGCTGGATAAAGCAGCACAGAGACAAGACGAATGCAGTAATGTGGTCTCTGGCTCAAGCTACTTAGGAAGCCAAATGCACTAAGTGCTGGCACCATTACTACCAACAATTCTACATATCAATTTTAATGTCTAAAAACAATTTTTTTAAATAAACATGCACAATTTTGAATTGAAAAAATTCACATCCCTTACACATCTAAGATGACTCAATAACATGTATCATCATCATCGCTTTCCACCGTGCTTCTTGTAGTAGTGGTTTCTGTGACAATTTGTTTAACATTATGAGGTTGCCAGCACAACCTCACATTAATCAACTTGTACGACATGTCTGAGACCAATGATAAATATGTGTGAACAGAAAAACAGTTCTTGTAAGTAATGAAACAAACCTGATATCTTCAGTCTTGACAACCGTGCTCAAGTAATGAGCATACCTCTGCACCTCTTGCATCCTGTTCACCAATCCACCCAGTTCACCAACCATAGGTTTGATTGCATGGGTGTGATCAAAAACGTCATGCCGAACCGTTTCAAGTTTCGTTTCCAGGCTACTGATCTGATCTGAAGTAGATTCCACAATTTTCATGACCCTTCCAATCTCTGAAGGAATTTCTGAGCGTGCTGCAGATAGCTGAAAGAATAATATGGCACGCTTAATACTGTAATAGGAGCTGTGGTGGCGCAGTGGTTAGTGCACTGGCTTCCTAGCTTGGTGGTCCATGGTTCAATTCCCAGTTGAGGTGGGATTTTTTAGACCACAAATGTATTAATGTTAACAAACATAGTATAACAGACTTATTTGTTTATACTGAATACATCAATTAAATAAAAATATATATATAATCAAACATTCTGGGGGGAAAAAAGCACACTAAAATGGTATGCGTTGTGGGGGGGGGGGGGGGGGGGAGAGAGAGAGAGAGAGAGAGAAGGTACCATAGTGAAAATAATAATTACCATAGCAACATTGCACCTAAGATCTGTAGTGTTATCTCTCACACTGTGTGCATTATAACATGAAGGTGTGTCACAAATTATGAACGGAAATGCACAGACAACTTAGCTAAGGAGGCAGCAGAAGCTGCAGCCCAAAGAAACTAAACAAATCTTGACATCAACATAAAGAAACCAACAGAAATGGAATCCAGTGGACTCTGACTAAACAGCTTGATGATCTAGATTTAGCCGACAACCTGGCTCTCCTGTCCCTTAACTGTAATCAGATGCAAGACAAAATGAAAATACTAGATGGCAGGTCACAGCATGAGGGTCTTAAAATACACAGGCAGGAAACAAAGATAATGAGAATAAATGCAGGAAACAATAACAAAACTGCACTTGAAGAAACACCACTACAAGATGTAGAATCATACATTCACCTTGGCAGCAATACAGACACTGTTGGAGGGATAGAAAAATATCTCAAAATAAGAATACAAAAGGCTAGAGGAGCTTTTATTGCATTGGGGAATACATGGGGATTAAAAGAAATAAAGTCCAACACAAAAATCAGAATCATCAACTCAAATGTCAAGTCGGTTCTATTGTATATAGCTCTGAGACACAATGACAACAAAAACCAAAATGCTACAGACTTTTATAACTGGGTGCTTGCATATAATAGAAGGACTGGAGTGGTATGACCAGATCACTAATCTGGAACTGATGACATGAACCAGAAAAATTCAAGTGGAACAAGAGATGAGAGGAAGACGCTGGAGTTGAATAGGACACACACTAAGGAAACATGCTGATAGCATTACAAGGCAGTCCTTGTTCTGGAATCCCCAGGGAAAGAGAGGTAGACTTACTTACTTACTTAGTCGTTCCCCTTCTACCGTGAGGTGTAGAGGTTTGGAAGAGAGAGCGCCAGACCATTCTATCAGCTGTCTTCTTCCTGGCCTGGTTCCATTCTAGTCCTCGGTCCTTCAAAGATTGTCTAATGTTGTCCTCCCAGCGAACTCTGGGTCGTCCTGGAGGTCTGGATCCCTGGCTCTTTGTTTCCCATGCTTGTCGTGGTAGCCGATCTTCTCCCATTCTGCAGACATGGCCAAACCATCTTAGTTGGGACTGTTCTATTTGGGTCTGCAGCGGATGGGATTTCAGGCCTTGACGTATCGTCTGGTTGCGGACCATGTCTCTTCTTGTTACTTCAACCACTTTCCTCAGATACCTCATTTCTGAGGTTTGGATCTGGCTTTTGTGGGTTGTAGTCATTGCCCACGACTCGCATCCATATGTCAAAACTGGGACATAGGTGGAGCGGTATACAGCCATCTTCGTTTTCTTACCAACCTCTTTCTTGCTGAGGAATCCACGATTTATGGCCTGAAAAAGTCTCCCAGCCGCTGCTTTTCGAGTGGCCAACTCTTCTTTGATGCCTCCCTTTCGGTCTATAATAGCTCCGAGATATTTAAAGTGGTCGACCTGCTCCAGGACCTGTTCTCCCAACTTAATCTGATGTTTTCTTTCTTCTCGTGATATCACCATGGATTTTGTTTTAGAGCTGCTTATGACCATCCCTCTCTTCTCCAGCTCTTCCTTCCAGACTTGCAGGTTGGATTGGAGATGTGCCTCTGATTTAGCAATCAGGGCAACATCATCAGCAAATGCCAGCTCCGAAATATAGACCTGTCTCATCTTCCAGTACCCCACTGAATACTTTCTTGTTCTCTCCTTATGCCTTGATGACATCGTCCATAAGGAGTATGAAGAGGTAAGGTGATAGGATATCACCTTGTCTTACACCAGTGGTGGTCCTGAACTCTTCTGACTTATGGTTTGCTGTCCTCACATAATTTCTGCAAGACTTGTAGAAGCTCTGTATAGCATGAATCAGAGGTGCTGGAATATTCTTCCTTGCCAAACAGTCCCAAAGTTTGCTCCAGGGGACTCTGTCAAACGCCTTTTCCAGATCTATGAAACAAAGATGGATCTCACTCTTATACTCAAGGGCCTTTTCACTCAGCTGTCTGAGTGTGAAGATTAGGTCTTGAGTACTTCGGTTTGCTCGGAATCCGCACTGGACCTCATCCAATTGTGGCTCAGCTAGGCGTCGGAGTCTCTGCTCTAGGATTCTAGGCAGAAATTAAAATCAAAAGGAAGATATGGAAAGAACTTGATGACACATGACAGGAGGACTGGCATGTGTTTTTTAAGGACTATGCTCCTTGGGGAGCTAAAGGGTATTGGTTGACTGCTTGATCAACTAACAGAAATGGAATTCAATTGAATTCAGAAGAGCTTGGTGATCTACCTTCTGCTGACGGCCTGGTTTTTCTGTCCCACAACCAGATACAAGACAAAATGAAAGTACCTGAAGAGAGGTCACAGCAAATCAGTCTGACAATACACTGGGAATAGACAAAGATAATGAGAATAAATGTGACAGACAGCCAGATTGCACTGGGAGATAATCCAGACAAAATGTGAAATCATACAAAGTTAACATTAACAGAAATCAATATATATATATATATATATATATATATATATATATATATATATATATATATATATATATATATATATATATATATATATATATATATATATATATATATATATATATATATATATATATATATATATATATATATATCCCATGTTGCAACACTGGATATTCATATTTACGTTAGAGCTAGACTTTACCTAACCCCAACCATGTTTTGAGCTTTGTCAAACAGCAAGCCTTAATCTAACACCAACCCTGTTTCGAGCTTTGTCAAAATTAATGGCAATAAATGCTGAGGTCTTTTTAAAAATAAAAACCAAAATTAAATATGAAGTGAAACGCCACATTTTCAGCCAACATGGTGGCTTCCAGCCTACTACTGTCTCCTATTTGAACCATATATGGGTCGATGGGAATGTCGGGACTAGAGGCCGCCATTTTGGTCTATATGTGTCGAAGCGATACAGGTACGGGTCAGGTTCAATAAAAAAAAAAGATAAAGGATCCCATTACAGGCACATTGAGGCATATTGGGAATATGGTGTTAGGCCCATATTTTCTTGACCATCGCCACACTAGGTTCAATAGCATTCAGGCAAAATGGCAGACCTTGTTCCACTATGCTTCCCAACTACTATATATATATATATATATATATATATATATATATATATATATATATATATATATATACACACACACACATTAGACATGACCAGCAAAATTATGAAATTATGCTTCAATTTTGTAATATAGATTTATGGGTAATTTCCTATCTTTCGTACCTTTTTGGTCCGCAGTGAATATATGTAGTTAGGCCTAGGTGTTGTTTCGTAGCAGTTAGGGTTAGGATTAGTATTATGGTTAACACTAACCCTAATCCTAATCCTAAGCGCTACGAAACAACACCTAACTATACATATTCATTGCGGAGCAAAAAGGTACGAAAGATAGGAAATTACCGATTTATGTAATTCTACAACAAAAAATAAATGCAAATTGAATGTCTTTAGGCCTACTGTTTACTCAAGTTGAAAAACAGCTTTTTTTTTTTAATTTAATGATGAAAAATATCCTGTTCAATGGGTTATAGCCTAATTAGGATATATATTGTTTACAATTCCAAATGGTATGAACTGCCGATACGTGAAAGTGGCATCACATCTGTCAAAAACAGCTGTGACAAATTTACAACATCACAATGTGTCCACCATACGTCACAAATAATATGCAATTAGTAAATAACTTTCCTAAGACAGACTTACCTTGCTCTCTAAACATGCTATTTTATCTCTAATGTCCTTCTGTAGACTCTCAACATTTTGCAAAGAGCGCTTATTATCTGTAAAATGCTCATTCAAGAAAGTTATCAAAACTTCTTGATTCGTGGAAGATTCCATTTTGGTTTTGTTTTTAAAAATATGGGCCAGAAAAGCAAGATGTACTTTGACATCGAGGAATTATTTATTTGTTTTTCCTGACTAAGATTGTGTGCAAACACTATAGGCTATTGAAATAGTATTTTTGTATATCTGGTAACATTCTTAACAACGGAGGACAAATAAAATAATTAGATATTTAATTTTTATTTATATATAATCTCGTGTCTTCTATTAGGGTTTTTTTTCCCCCCCCAAATCTGTTACGGTGCGTACTTGCCAAATATCATTGAAATAATAATCATTTTCTTCATTTGTCATAGAGATCTGGACGTACCTGGTTTGGCTCGCGGAGGAGCCAGGGCCGATTGCTTCAAAACCAGAAACGGTCAGAGCTCGGCCGTGCTCTAATTTTTTTATATTGCAGATGGGCCGGGTGAGCCGGCCTATTGCAGGGCTCTTCTGCCTTTTCTCCAGTTATCTCGCGTACCTGTACACACGGCTGTTTGCGAGCGATCTTTTAGTTATTTCCCCTTTTTCCCCGACCGCGCTATTTATAGCCCACTTGACAGAGGTCACGTGGTCAGCTTCCTAATGGGAAAAACATGTGGCGATGTTTACTTTTGATAGGGCTTAATTAATGCTTTTAGGCTACTTTATTATTATAAATACCGGCTTTAATTTTGCGTAAAGCTAGACTAGAAATGTTAGAGTAAATTTTAGAACAAGAACAAACATTTTATCACAATTAGAACAGAAGATATAATAGTCTGAAATAGTGTAAAATTTACGTTTTTTTATATTTTGTTATGGTTTGTTTATATACAATTTTCACTAAATCGGTCACAATCAACATGCATAACAAATTACAGAAATCAAAAGTAGAAAACCTGCAGAAAATGGATATCAAAGATTTGTTTTGGTTTCATGCGTCAAACATTAATTATTGAAAGTTTAAATTGCAAGTCCACATTTATTACCTTAAAATAACACACCCAATGGTCCCCAAAACATGTTTGAATTGCTTTTATGCTACTTTATTATTATAAATACCGGCTTTAATTTTGCGTAAAGCTAGACTAGAAATGTTAGAGTAAATTTTAGAACAAGAACAAACATTTTATCACAATTAGAACAGAAGATATAATAGTCTGAAATAGTGTAAAATTTAGGGGGTTTTTTTTTACATTTTGTTATGGTTTGTTTCTAATTCAATTTACACTAAAACGGTCACAATCAACATGCATAACAAATTACAGAAATCAAAAGTAGAAAACCTGCAGAAAATGGATATCAAAGTTTTGTTTTGGTTTCATGCGTCAAACATTAATTATTGAAAGTTTAAATTGCAAGTCCACATTTATTACCTTAAAATAACACACCCAATTGTCCCCAAAACATGTTTGAATTGCTTTTATGCTACTTTATTATTATAAATACCGGCTTTAATTTTGCGTAAAGCTAGACTAGAAATGTTAGAGTAAATTTTAGAACAAGAACAAACACTTTATCACAATTAGAACAGAAGATATAATAGTCTGAAATAGTGAAAAATTTACGTTTTTTTTTTTTACATTTTGTTATGGTTTGTTTCTAATTCAATTTACACTAAAACGGTCACAATCAACATGCATAACAAATTACAGAAATCAAAAGTAGAAAACCTGCAGAAAATGGATATCAAAGTTTTGTTTTGGTTTCATGCGTCAAACATTAATTATTGAAAGTTTAAATTGCATGTCCACATTTATAACCTTAAAATAACACACCCAATTGTCCCCAAAACATGAGAGCTAACAATTATCTCAATCATACATCATGAGTTCTGATCCAGTCTGCGCAATGTTTTTCTAATATGTGCTGTTTATGAATTGTCTTACTGGGGAATAGCTTTCTGAACAAAGACATATAAGTCTCTATCGATGCTGTTATTGATTCTTTACTAATTGGTTTACTGTGTGATATTTTGTTGTGTACTTTCTCAAATGCTTCTTTCAGTGAGTTGAATTGTTCTTGGGCAATAAAAGCTATGTTAGTTATATCTTGTTTGTCTGTAATATTCAGTGTTTGTGTAATGATTGCTCTTGTAAGATCTTTATAAACTTTTTGTGTGAGATATCTGTGGCAGTGATTCCCTATAAATGCTCTGCTATTATAAGCCTGTTGTATGATTTTGTGTTTGGCTAGTACCTTGTCCAAGTGTGAGCAAACTGGACCAGACCTAGTACATAGATCTTGAAACTGAAGTTTGGCCAGCGCATCTTGTGCATTTTCAAGTCTAACTTTAAAATTATCTGTCTCCTCCTTATCCTCACAAAGTTCAATACCTACCTGAAAAATTCAATTTTAGCTCCTAATTCTTCTGCCTATTTCCAGTTCCTACTAAATCTCTTCAAGTTCTTAAAAGTACTAATGTTTGCATGTATCTCTTGCGAATTCTCAAATATCTTTGCGTCTATTGTATCAGCTACCTGTTCTAGAAGTCTGTGGTGTTTCAAAACAATGCCTAATAAAATATGAAGGTAAGGAGGAGCTACATTTTCAATTTCAACCTCTAACATTGGTTTGTGTAAACAATTATGATAATGTGCCACTTGCCTTTTATTCCCTTTCCCATATTTCATATATCTATTGTAATCTCTTATCAACATGGCCAAACTTCTTGGTTTGCAAGTTGTATGCAATCTGGATGTCTTACTTACTTACTTAGTCGTTCCCCTTCTACCGTGAGGTGTAGAGGTTTGGAAGAGAGAGCGCCAGACCATTCTATCAGCTGTCTTCTTCCTGGCCTGGTTCCATTCTAGTCCTCGGTCCTTCAAAGATTGTCTAATGTTGTCCTCCCAGCGGACTCTGGGTCGTCCTGGAGGTCTGGATCCCTGGCTCTTTGTTTCCCATGCTTGTCGTGGTAGCCGATCTTCTCCCATTCTGCAGACATGGCCAAACCATCTTAGTTGGGACTGTTCTATTTGGGTCTGCAGCGGATGGGATTTTAGGCCTTGACGGATCGTCTGGTTGCGGACCATGTCTCTTCTTGTTACTTCAACCACTTTCCTCAGATACCTCATTTCTGAGGTTTGGATCTGGCTTTTGTGGGTTGTAGTCATTGCCCACGACTCGCATCCATATGTCAAGACTGGGACATAGGTGGAGCGGTATACAGCCATCTTCGTTTTCTTACCAACCTCTTTCTTGCTCAGGAATCCACGATTTATGGCCTGAAAAAGTCTCTCAGCCGCTGCTTTTCGAGTGGCCAACTCTTCTTTGATGCCTCCCTTTCGGTCTATAATAGCTCCGAGATATTTAAAGTGGTCGACCTGCTCCAGGACCTGTTCTCCCAACTTAATCTGATGTTTTCTTTCTTCTCGTGATATCACCATGGATTTTGTTTTAGAGCTGCTTATGACCATCCCTCTCTTCTCCAGCTCTTCCTTCCAGACTTGCAGGTTGGATTGGAGATGTGCTCTGATTTAGCAATCAGGGCAACATCATCAGCAAATGCCAGCTCTGAAATACAGACCTGTCTCATCTTCCAGTACCCCACTGAATACTTTCTTGTTCTCTCCTTACATGCCTTGATGACATCGTCCATAAGGAGTATGAAGAGGTAAGGTGATAGGATATCACCTTGTCTTACACCAGTGGTGGTCCTGAACTCTTCTGACTTATGGTTTGCTGTCCTCACATAATTTCTGCAAGACTTGTAGAAGCTCTGTATAGCATGAATCAGAGGTGCTGGAATATTCTTCCTTGCCAAACAGTCCCAAAGTTTGCTCCAGGGGACCCTGTCAAACGCCTTTTCCAGATCTATGAAACAAAGATGGATCTCACTCTTATACTCAAGGGCCTTTTCACTCAGCTGTCTGAGTGTGAAGATTAGGTCTTGAGTACTTCGGTTTGCTCGGAATCCGCACTGGACCTCATCCAATTGTGGCTCAGCTAGGCGTCGGAGTCTCTGCTCTAGGATCAATCTGGATGTCTTTGATGAAAATGTTTGGTTTGTCTGGAGCTCAAGGAATATACCAATGTCTGTGGTGTCTCCAGCAAAACAAGGAAATAATCCCCGAATAAGAAAACAACAGCTTGTTTACCATCCCACTCTAAATATTTTAGTGACTCTATCTGAGCTTTCATGCCATTCATAAATATTTCTAAATTATCATATGTATCTCTGACTCTAGCCATTGATAAAAGGATGGTATTAGATTTAGAATTTGGTTTCTCTAAATTTACTACCTGCATTGTAACTTTGAATGAAAGAAGATATACAAACAGTTACTTAGAATTCTTTGGCAGCCGTGGTGTGCACAGGATTGTCTACCAAAGAACACCAATGGAACAGTCCTTATCTCACAGACAATTAAAAAAAAATTCATATTATAAATAGAAGATTAACAAGACTTGAAAGATAGATCAAATTATGTGGAAGTAATCTATCTATAGCTTTACATGTTTTCTGACGCTTATATACGTAGCTAAATATCATTATAAATGAATGAAAATGCAAAAACAGATGGTGTTTACAAAAAGTTATTTTTTTACTACCTTATTTAAGATTTGTGAGTATCAGGAATGCGTTTACAGGGATTTAAATGCTATAAAATCTGGTGACAATATGCTTGTTCTTGTAATGCCACACTCACAAAACTGACTACCACACATTCTCAAGATATGAAACCAAAAAAAAAAGTATGTGGAAATAATCTTTAGCTTCCCTTCGAGAAGTCTTTATAATTATAAACTCAAACGAATGGGCCGATTTTTATATATTAAATTAATAAAAAGATTACTTATTTTATGAATTTCCTTAAATGATGACGCTGTTTTCAAAAGTCTGTAACTCCGTCAAAACTAATTTCAAAGAAATAAAAATGCAATCAAAAATAGAACACAGAACAAAGTTATAGTACACAAAAGAATTTTAGCGCTGTGTTTATCCAGAACGAGTGTGTAATGATTTATATTTTACTGATTTTACTCACACATCAGCTGATTTTCCCCGCCAAAAACTTAAATAGTCTTTTACGGTGCACACAAAATTTTATACCCGGTATCAGAATTCCGGTCACCGAAACTAAAAGAGCGCTCTGGTATAGGGCACAAACAGCCGTGTACAATTCGAAGCAAACTGTTTCTGTGTTACCGCTACAGTTACACTAACTCACTAAATCATTCTTTGTCATCTTTTTTGTTATTTTTTTCGGTCAGATTGACTACGCTTTGACTGACCATTAGCCTGCAATCTAAGGTAACCCCATTACTGGACGGTTCGTATTATTTCAAAGGACTGAAGTCTGTAATATAATACATTAAAATACGAAACTACACGTGTACGAGCATTAAAGAAATAAAGTTGAATGGCGGCAAACTGATCAAGCGTTACTGTGTGCATTGTGAAACTTATGTGTGCGTGTGAAGAGGACGTAGTAAAGCTTATATTACATACATAATAACATTACATGGTGGCAGCGGCCGATACCGGACCGATGCAAAAAGCTACACGATAACACGTTAGTACAGTTTGTTCGACTAACTTTCAACGTTGAGGTCAAACCGTGGCAGCCAAACACTACCGTAGCGCACCCCAAATGTGATTTGCCGGTCGCGATGATAAAAGTGAAGCTTTCCTATTATGGCGCCAACGCATAAATCTCTATTCCAAGACCACTGGTCTGGAAGGTCAAGCCTTAACTCCATATATTTTAGAAGCACTGGACGATGAAGGTTTGAAAATTTACAATAGTTTTGCTACCGCCATGCCCGTTGAGTCAGCAACCGACCCCGTAGCCATATTGGACGAATTTGAAAAACGTCTGATCATAAAGCACACAAACTTTATAGCGGCAAGATTAGAACTTCACCACCTGCGACAGAGACCTGATGAAAGTCTAGATGATTTCTTCACACCAATGCCAGAGTTCCAGAAATGGCTACTGAGCCAGAGTGATACACTAACTTTACAACAACTTCTGGATGAAGGCAGGAAACACGAGGCACAAAAACTAAACGTTAAACAAATTCAGCAAGGTACATTAGCAGCCCAGGTGGATGCAGTAAAAAGCTATGAACCTAAACACAACAAAGCAACTGGTACTAAGCAACAAGAAAAACACAATACAAGCAGAGATACTATGTGTAAATGTTGTGGCCTAAACCACATGCAAAATCACTGTCCAGCTAAGGACTCTACATGTCATTACTGCAGAAAGAGGGGCCACTGGATAAAATTTTGTTTCAAGAGGAAACGAGACAATACTCAACACAAACTTCACAGCAGAGAGTCATCAAAACAAACACATTCTATGATGACTGAAGATTTTGACTCCAGTGAAGAAAGTGATCCTTCCACTTTTGATATTGTGAAGGTACTGTCGTGAAACATTCTAAATCCACATATATAAATTAAAAGGTAAATGTAAAGCCTAACACATAAATTCAATAAAAGGGAAAGAAGAATGGTAAAGAACAGTGCTGTCACAATGACTGTACTCGAGATCCCCCCTTTTTTTCTACTTCGTCTGAAAATTGTAACGCTTTCACGTTTGATAGTAAAGCCTATAGCAGCATACACGCCTTTCTAACAATAAAACGTGTACTGTATTTCTTAGAAAACCTTGAGATACGCAAGCTGATTAATGACCTAGATTAATACTAGCATTAATTTCATTTTATACACTGCGTAATGAAAAGACAGATGAACTTAGGGTGGAGAGAGAGAGGGCTGAACGGAGGAACGTATGCAACACTAACACGCGTCTCGCGATATAAAATTAATGCCACCCCCAAGCGTAAGGCATGAAGCACAAACTTTTTTTCAAATAGACAGTGATAAAAAACACTACCAATACGAGGGTTAGGTTTAAAAACCTGTTTAATGCTTATTAGTAAACATGACATTATACTGTTTTATGTCTGAAAGCCTGACAGTACCGAGACACCACATCGTATCGAAGTGAACGGGAGGTAGAAGAAAATGCATATTTTGAAAGCAGCCACTTAGCTCCATTAAATTTATATATTTGGGTTCCTTAGGACTTGCTGACAAAGAATATGTTAAGTGTTACGCAAATAGTCTAGGAATTAACAAATTATAGCCAAAAGAAAATAGTGAGGGTGTCTGACAGCACCAAATCATAATCGCACAGTGGCATGTTTTGAAACCACCATTTTACGGGAAATAGGCCAACATGTTAAATCCGATTTGATTGGCGGGAAGTATATGTAAGACGAAACACGATTAGTCGGACTGCAAATACTAATTTTGGTTGTTAGGGGAAACGTAGGAAGGGTAAATTTTTTCAAAAGCTTGTGTAAACATGGTCCTATTGGCTAGACCCGCTGATATAGTCAATTAGGAGCGTCTGTTCAGTGCCACATTTTAGAATAAACTTACTAAGAAACAGTGCGTTGAGATCCAGCTCATATTTTTCTAAATAAAAGCCTGGGACAGAGGCAGATCGGAATTTGTGCCATAATTCATCGCCAGTCAACGTATTTGTTTATTATTTCCATGAATTGTGGTAAGATTGACATATTTGATATCTTTTTGATGAAAATTGAATGCCAATTGATAATTTATGTCTGTATATGTGTGTGGTTCAGTAGCAAACATGAGGCAAAGCCTAGATATTGCTCCAACCTGAACAAAACTTGTCGGAGAGAAGTATATCTGCATGGGATCGCCAGATAGTACACTGACACCTATCTTATTGACTAGAAGGAACTAATGCTGGAATTGCAGAGGCGTAGTAACCATTAAGGAGAAGAATACTGGTGTAAATTGTTTCAGATGAAGCTAGCAGTTGGCCTACCGCTCTGAACTCAGTGTTTGTTATGTATTGTGTTCAGTGTGGAAATAGATTATAAATTGGTTATGAAGTAGGAGGTACAACCTTCTTGTTTCAGGGACCGTGGTCCTAACTTATTGAAGCAGCACCTGGTCTGAGTTTTGCTGAATCCAGAGGCTGGTAGCTTACTCCTTGGTCCAGATAGCGACCAGTGAGGTGTCTCAAGAACACAGTGAAGCAAGCGAGCAGAGGAGACTGTTTCCTGCCGCCATCACAGAAGATAAGATTCTGTGGCCAGAGCAGCTCAATCTTATGTACCCCCCTCTAAAATTGACAGAATATTAAAGAAAGAGGGACAATAAATTGTTTCAAATGACAGGAACTGTGAACTTTTCCCAATACGATTTCCACCATAAGCAAACACTTGAAGTCATGATGACAAACAACAACCTAGCTAGAAAAAGCCAGTATTACCTCATAGTACTACTTCACAACTTACACACATAGAATAATAATAATAAAATATGTCAATACAAAGATCATATCGATAAATTGTGTACATACAACTTGTAATTACATTTGATTGTGATTCCTGGTTCACTGTGTAGTTGAATCAGGATATCTATTATTGAAAGGAATTAATACATATATTTTTAAACTTTAACACTTTACTCATTTAAGATAGTCTTATAGAGTGTTATATGTGTGTGAGTGTCACAGTGTTTTAAAGTGTTGTGGAATAAATTAAATTGTTTATCTGTCTGTTGTTGTTGTGACTTACACTTCATCATTATCATAACCCTAGACATTCAACGTAGTCATCACAATATTCCAGAATAATTCTGACTGAGGTCTAAATGTGGTAGCAAAGAAAGGTTATCTGTAAAACACTACACCTATTAGATACAGATACCTTCACAGCTGATCTCAGTCAGTACACTAAGTCCCCTATAAATATTTATAACATCCCACTTTACCACAGGTACTAACTTTCAGTAATGAACCAGAGAGAACACGGGTTTTCTGCAAGGTACAATTCAGAATACCAGGGATTAAAATGCACAAAGAAAGATATATTCGTTTCAAGATAGACACAGGTGCCCAAGGAAACACTTTACCTCTAAGAATATTCAGACAGATCATGCCTGACAAGTTGGATGAGCAAGGATTTCCCACAAGGGATGTGAAAAGTAGGAGTAGCAAAATGAAGCTAAGAGCTTACAATGGAACAAATATAGACTGTTTTGGAGCAGTAACACTTGAATGTTCATACAGAGACTCTGAATGGACATCGTCAACATTTTACTTGGTAGATGTTGAAGGACCTGCAATTTTGGGTTTACCAATGTGCGAAAAGCTGAGTGTGGTAACCATTAACAACATTAAAACTGACAAAAAAGAACATCTTACTCCACACATCACTGGAGTAGATGACCTTAAACAGCGATTCCCAGAACAGTTTGACAGAATAGGCAAACTTCCAGGAAAGGCAAGATTTTTTTTTAAAGACAACACTGAACCAAAGATAGACCCACCTAGAAAGTATCCTATACATGTTAAACAGAAACTTGCCACAGAACTAGAAAAGATGGTGCAGAATGACATTATTAGAAAGGTTGAAGAGCATTCTGATTGGTGTAGTAGTGTCACAACTGTTTTGAAACAGGATGGTTCTCTTCGGATTTGCCTTGACCTAAAACATTTAAACAACAGCCTAAAGCGCTGTCCACACAAAATGCATACAGTGGAAGAGATAACTCACAGATTCCACAATGCCAGATATTTTTCTAAACTAGAGGCTGTACACGGATACTGGAGTGTTGAGATAGCAGAGGAAAGTCAACTCCTTACAACTTTTCTAACACCATTTGGCAGATATTGTTTCAAGAGACTCCCATTTGGTTTGAATGTATCACAAGACATCTTTCAAAAGAAGATTGACAACATTGTTGAGCAATGTCCTGGCACAGTGGTGTGGTAAAGTGGGATGGTATAAATATTTATAGGGGACTTAGTGTACTGACTGAGATCAGCTGTGAAGGTATCTGTATCTAATAAGTGTGGTGTATTACAGATAACCTTACTTGCTACCACATTTATACTTCAGTCAGGCTTATTCTGGAATATTGTATTGACTACGTTGAATGTCTAGGGTTATGATAATGATGAAGTGTAAGTCACAACAACAACAGACAGATAAATACTTTAATTAAAATCAACAATACTTTACAACACTGTGACACTCACATACATAGAACACTCTATAAGGCTATCTTAATAAGTCAAGGGTAACTTTTAAAAATATGTATTGATTCCTTCAAATATTAAATATCCTGATTCAACTACAAAGTGAACCAGGAATCACAATCAAATGTAATCACAAGTTGTATGTACACAATTTATAGATAGGATCTTTGTATTGCCATATATTATTATTGCAATTTGTGTGTAAGTTGTGCTGTAGTACTATGAGGTAATACTGGCTTTTCAAGCTAGGTGGTTGTGTGTCATCATGACTTCAAGTGTTTGTTTCTCGTGGAAATAATATTGGAAAGGTTCACAGTTTCTTTTTATTTGAAACAAATAATGTCCCTCTTGATTTAAGGTAAAGTCACTTTTAGATGGGGGGGGGGGGGGGGTATACACAAGATTGAGCTGCTCTGGCTACGAACTCTTAACTTCTGTGTGGGCGGCAGGAAACAGTCTCCACTGCTCACTTGCTTCACCGTGTTCTTGAGAACCAACACTGGTCGATATATTGACCAAGGAGTATGCTACCAGCCTCTGGATTCAGCAAAACTCAGACCAGGTGCTGCTTTAATATGTTAGTACCACAGTCCCACAATTCATGGAAATATTAAACAAAATACGTTGACTGGCGATGAGTTATGGCACAATTCCGATCTGCCTCTGTCCCAGGCTTTCATAAGAAAAATATGAGCTGGATCTCAACGCACTTGCTTCTCAATAAGTTTATTTTCAAAATGTGGCCCTGAACTGACGCTCCTAATTGACTATATCAAATGGTCTAACCAATGGGACCATGTTTACACAAGCTTTTGAAAAAATTTACCCTTCCTACCGTTTCCCTTAACAACCAAAAATAGTATTTGCAATCGACTAATCATGTTTAGGCTTACATATTCTTCTAGCCAATCAAATCGGATTTAACTGGTTGGCCTATTTCCCGTAAAATAGTGGTTTTAAAACATGCCACTGAGCAAATATGAGCTGGTGCTGTCAGACAACCTCACTATTTTCTTTTGGCTATAATTTGTTAATTCCTAGACTATTTGCGTAACACTTAACATATTCTATGTCAGCAAGTCCTAAGGAACCCAAATATATAAATTTAATGGGGCCAAGTGGCTTCGTTCAAAATATGTATTTTCTTCTACCACCCGTTCACTTCGATACGATGGGGTGTCTTCTGTACTGTCAGGATTTCAAACGTAAAACAGTATTGGGTCATGTTTCCTAATAAGCATTAACCAGGTTTTTTTTAAAACCTTACCTCGTATTGGTAGTGTTTTTTATCACTGTCTATTTGAAAAAAAAAGTTAGTGCTTCATGCCTTTCGCGTTCACTTTTTCATCGCGAGACGACTTACGATGCGACACACAGCAAGTGGCTCAACTGCATGCGTCCCTCAGTACATCTCTCTCTCTCTCTCTCTCTCTCTCCTAAGTCCGTCTGTCTTTTCATTACGCAGTGTATAAAATGACATTAATGCTAGTATTAATCTAGGTCATTAAGCAGGGTGCGTATCTCAAGGTTTTCTAAGAAATACAGTACACGTTTTATTTTTAGAAAGGCGTGTATGCTGCTGTAGGCTTTACTATCAAACGTGAAAGCGTTACAATTATGCAGACGAAGTAGAAAAAGGGGGATTGTTGTACGCCATTGAGACAGCACTGTTCTTTTACCATTCCTCTGTCCTTTTATTGAATTAATGCGTTAGGCTTTACATTTACTTTTTAATTTATATATGTGGATTTAGAATGTTTCACGACAAGTGGCTATTGCGGACGACATTGTAGTCTGTGGCAGGTCAGAACATGAATATGACCGTAACTTGATGCATGTAGCACAGGCCCATGGGCTAACATTCAGCAGCAAAAAGTGTACAATTAAGGCAACTGAGATACAATTTTTTGGGATTGCTGTACACCCAGAATGGTGTAAAAAGGTTGAAGATATTCATGACATGCCAACACCAGCTACAAAGAAGGAACTGCAACAATTCTTAGGTGCTGTCAACTTCCTAGCACAATTCATACCAAATTTGTCAGCTGCAGCAAAACCATTGCGATCTCTACTACAGAATGAAACTCCGTATGAATGGTCAGAAGACTATCAACACATATTCAACCATTTGAAGACCCTCATATCATCTGATGCATGCTTGAAATACTATGATATGCAAGTACCTACTTTTCTCATGGTTGATTCAAGTCTGAAAGGCCTAGGAGCAGCACTTTTGCAACCAGACAAAAATCCTGAAGGACACTATGCCAAAGAACTTCGTCCTGTAGCTTACGCAAGCAAATCATTAAGTTGTGGCGAAAAGAAACTTGCAAATATTGAAAGAGAAATGCTAGCTGTACGTTTTGGAAACAAACGCTTCCACACATTTCTTTTCAACCGCCCATTTACAATTCTCTCGGATCACAAGCCACTTGAGATGATTCATAAAAAACCAATAGCTTTAGCACCACCATGACTACAAGCTCTGTTATTGGAAACACAAGGTTATGATTTTAATATTCAGTATATCCCAGGAGAGGATATAGGTCTTGCAGATGCTCTCAGCAGACTACCAAACCCCAACAAGATAACAGATCTTACCCCAAACATTAAAGTTGATTTTGTCAAGTTTAGCAATAATCGTCTTGAACACATCAGAGAAGACACAATGAGAGATCCAATTTTTAACTCTCTCAAAGAACTGATATACCAAGGATGGCCAAGCTCTATCAGGGAAGTTCCAACACACATCCGTCCATACTACTCTATGAGGGACGAGTTAAGCATCGAAGATGGTCTGATCCTTAAAGGAGATCGCATTATTATACCAGAAACACAACATGATATCATTCTTAAACAGCTCCATAATAGTCACCTTGGTATTGTGAAGACACAACTGAGAGCAAAGAAAGATGTTTACTGGCCACAGATAAACAAGGACATAGAAACACTATGTAAAGACTGTTCAGTTTGCCAAGAACACGCCAGTGTAGAGAACCTCTCATACCATCAGACATACCGGTACATGCCCTTGGAGCATTATAGGGACTGACATTTTCTCCATCGACAATAATGACTATCTTATTATTGCTGATTATTACAGCAAATTTCCCATCATTGAGAAACTTCCACAACCCTCACCATCAGCTGTTATTGCAGACATTACAAAGAAGTATTGCAGCATATTTGGCATCCCAGATGAAATTAGATCTGACAACGGTCCACATTTTTCAGGTCAAGCATACAGAAATTTCACTAAGGACTGGAAGATCAAACACACAACATCGTCGCCTAGATACCCTAAATCTAATGGCTTCATTGAGAGACAAATACAAACTATCAAGTCAGTCATGAAGAAAACAAGAACAGAGGATGTACACCTAGCACTCTTGAGATGGAGAACGACACCCATAGACAGTCCAGCAGAACTCATGTTTGATAGAAGAATTAAAGACCTTCTACCATCTAAGGTCCACTTCCGTCCACAACACAAAGACAGCACATATGATCGACTTCAGCATCGTCAGCAAGTTCAGAAATCCAACTATGACAAATGTGCTAAAGACTTACCACCATTATATCCTGGTCAGCATGTGACTACCTACAACAATGACACATGGTCAAAAGCAACAATCATTTCCAGAAACCTTGAACCCAGGGGCTATACCTTAAGACCAGACAGCAGCGACCACCTCCTGAGGCGAAATAGAGTAGACATAAGAGAAATCCCACAGAACACAACAGAGAAGAAAATTCCCATGCTTTCAACAGGCAATGCAGTAACTCCAGA
Organism: Oreohelix idahoensis; assembly: GCA_024509875.1. Lineage (NCBI taxonomy): Eukaryota > Metazoa > Mollusca > Gastropoda > Stylommatophora > Oreohelicidae > Oreohelix > Oreohelix idahoensis. The sequence continues at coordinate 264,625 of JAMPIV010000027.1, read as the reverse complement.
CCTTGGTAACCCACAAAACCAACAACCACCAAGGACGAAATCACAACCAACTCTAGCTAAACCAGGAACTTCAGCAGAACCACCAACCCTTTACACCACTCGCTCTGGCCGTACAGTGAAACCTCCCAGCCGATACAGACAGTGACATATATGCTCACACTGAACTTTACACATACATATCCTCTCACATGAAACATTTTGTGTAATAGCTTTTCCCAAAGATAGTTTAACACAAGTTGATTCTTGTTCTCGAGTGAACATTCTATATCTATATTGGCATTATTAGTTTTGCTGCGAGTTATCCTAAATATGTGTTATTCCTTTTCAATGGAAATGTTTGCACACATTTTTTTTTAAAAAGAAGGGGGGGGGGGGATGTAATATCTTCTTCTTCTTCTTGCGATCGCATCTTTGATGATTACACCGTCAGACGAGTTCTCATGATGAATTCGACTGTTGTTTGAAGTTCCTCTTTAACTCCATATAGCTTTGAGTTTAGTGTTGAGTCATTGGGCCAGTATATCTTTCTTAACTGGTCATACAGAGGACAGTCCTGTAGAACATGCTCAGCAGTTTGTTCGTTTAATCCACATGTGCACAGTGGTGAAGCAGACAATCGTAGCTTGTGCATGTGTTTATTCAGTTTGTTATGCCCTGTCCTGAGTCGAAAAATAGTTGTCTGTCCCTGCCGGTCGAGAGTGTGATAGTCGTCTTTGGGTTGGTTCTGTTCTCTTCTGATAGTCTGGATAGCTCTCTTTTTCTCAAAGTATGTGACTTCATTATCTTCTTGTTCACATTCTCCTCCCTTTTTTGCAAGTTTATCTGCCTTTTCATTTCCGGGTACACCACAATGAGATGGTACCCACTGAAGTATGGTTCTCTTTTTGGCAGCTACCTTGTTTAGTTCATTTCTCAGATGCGGGAGTTTACCACCCTTGAGAGCTTGCAGGACAGACAGTGCATCTGTGAGGATGACTACCTGGTGGCAGTCAGAGTTGGTGTTATAAATCATATTTGCAGCTTGCTCTAGAGCTTGAACCTCAGCTGTATAGTTGGAACAGAATTTACCAGTGGGAATGTGCCTAGTCTCATAGTGGTTGTCAGGATATGAGATAAAGATACCGGCACCTCCATTCCTAACAGCATTAGTTGCTGATCCATCTGTATAGGCATGTATCCATGATTGATCGGGATAGCTTTCTTGGATCATACTCAATGTAGCAGTTCGTTTTTGCAGATCATTATACTCACATCCACTTGTGAGACCACTGACTGTTGTATTAATTTGGAGGGCACTGCTGGCCTGCTCCCATGGTACAGGGTATAGGGTGGGCTTCAGTGGTGTTGTCTTCATGGATAGGTCTTCTTGATGCTGTCTTATAAGGATGTAATATAATACATTAAAATACAAAACTACACATTTACGAGCATTAAAGAAATAAAGTTGAATGGCGGCAAACTGATCAAGCGTTACTGTGTGCATTGTGAAACTTACGTGTGCGTGTGAAGAGGACGTAGTAAAGCTTATATACATACATAATAACATTACAGAAATTAGTAATCAACAATGTTAAACACCTAGAGCAATCTCTAAATTTGGAAATACAGAGTGTATTTCGTCATTCACAATTCAGTCACTAAGATCAATGTGATTGAATTTCTCTTTCTCCCCCCCCCCCCCCCCCCTTATTATTATACTTTGCACGTAAATAACGGTGAACTTGCTGTAGTTCTCCGGATAGACTCGTGTTCAGGTCAATAGGGTATTGTTATTGTTCAACTAGATTTTTTAATCTAATGAATGTTGTTCACCAGTCATGTTCATAGCGCTTAACCAGGAAAATTTATTTGACACTTCACTGTACGCTTCTGCTCTTCATTTCATATGTGCTTCAAGAGTATCACTTACAACATTTCACGTAGACATGCGAAAATTGTATCTACAGTTGTTTTCCTGCATCTTTTCCATCTATGCCATATTTCTTATTTTTATTTCCTACTAGCTTTCCGGACTTGGCTTCCTTAAAGTGACTACCAGACTAGATATTGTCTTATGTATCTTTATATCTTAGCAACTCATTCTTCAGTGTTAGCCAGGGATCAGCTTTTGATTGGTAGAGATCTACAAATGTCTTTAAATCCAGTTCTTCTTGGAAAGCTTTTACTATGAGATAAAAGCGTTTGAAATTGCCATTCTCAAAATATAAAAAAATCAGCTGAAACACATTCTAGTTCTTGCATCTTGTTTGTATTGTTTTCTGCCTTTTATTATGTTTCTTCTTTGTTATTCCCTACGAATACAAACACCTTCTGGACTGGACTGTGAACTAAACAGCTAATAAGGTAGGAAAATACTAGGTGGGAAGGTACCAGTGTTGTCATCAGCAACTCCAAAACAAAACCCATGGTAATATCAGAGGAAAAAAAAGCATCAGGTATTGCTGGGAGAACAGGTCCCGAAGCAGGTCGACCACTTTAAATACCTTGGAGCTGTCACAAACTGGAATGGAGGCACCAAAGAAGAGTTGGATACCCGAAGAGCAGCAGCAGGGAGACTTTTGTGGTGGATTTTGATGTTAATTGGTAAACTGTGAACTTTATGCAGATATGAGGTCAAGCTGTGAAGGCCCATGAGTCTAATAGATAATAGGGTTTGTGTTCTCAGGGAACCTTTCTGCTACCACCCTACGACCTCAACCTGCGACGTATTTTATCCTAAGTATAGTAATGGTGTCGGCGTCTGTGGCCTAATGGATATGAACGCAGTTTCATAATCCAGATATACCAGGTTCGAAACCTGCTGCAGGCGGTTTGGTAGCAAATCGCTTTGTGTGGATTTTTAACAATGGTATAAGCGCCGTACCGTTCAGAAAGCAATGGCAAACTACTGAATGAAAAAAATTGCCTAGAAAAATCACAAAACAGCCAATAAAAGCTGGGGTTGATTGCCACGTCCTGTAAAGGATAAGCAACTAACTTTAATAATAATGGTGTATGTCTGTTATCTGGCTAGTGTCTAGGGTAATGTGAAATGTGCTGTAATAAAATGACAACAAATACACCTAAGAACTCTATGATAAGTCATTAACAACACCCAGAGTTAAGTTTAAAATGTGAAATCTTTTTTACAATTTATTGTTCCAGTATCACAATTTTGTGTATACTGGAATATTGAAACTCAAAATGATAATTCAAAGTATTTACATAAAATTGATTCAATTTATGACTGAGTATATTATTTTTCACAACTTTAATTAAATATGTCAATCTGGAACAGTGTCAATTTACTCTTGCTCCTATGAATGGGTATTGATTGAAAGAACGTCTGTCTTCATCATAATCTGAATGATCTAATACACATTTGGGAAATGAGAGTAGTTGAGTTTGATATATCAAGTGCCTGGAGACGATTTCTTAACTTAGTATGTTCTGGTATACAGGATGAATTATGTTCACATCACCAGCTTCCACTGCCAAGTCAGGATTCTGCTCTTTAAATATAACAGGGAGGCACACAGTCGATACTGCCTCAAGTCTTTAGATGCAGAAGTATATACAGGTATAGGTTTACCTGGGCTCACTTTGAGTCATAGATGAAATCCTGGAACGATATAAATGCGTCCTACTTGTTACCTCGTGTTTATGTGTAATTGTGAATGTTATCGGTAACACATGTTATGTCGTGGGTTGGCATGTATAACATCCACATGTAAATGCAGTCAGACCAACTTGAAATAAGTACGCTCAGTCCATCGTACAATTAACACGATTTTAATTGACGATATTCACAACACTGAGTACTTCACACATTGAGACATTTGTATAAAAATGATGCTCCATAATAACCATATTATCTCTGGCAGTAAGAATTGATGAACTGTACAGCTGGCCGTTAGAGGTCAAACTGTCTGCAAATATTCCAAAACGACCTTGTCATGAATGTTAATTTGTATTACACAGTTACGTACTACCTTCTGTCTGCCGTCTTGCCACACATCACTCAAACACACATTCTTGAAGTAGTGTCAGTAGATAATCTGACAATAATTTAATAAAAATGAGAACCCTAGTATGGAACTCTTAAAAACACACACTGTCCCATTAGGACGAACAAACACCTCGAATGCCGGTCACCCCGAACGTCCACCGTTCGTTTCTTCGCCCCGACATTGCCTACGTCATACACTCATTTACATATAGGTCACACCTTAACCAATTGCTAGCGTTCAGCACTGGTCCGTCGCGTGTACCTCTCAGCTGTGCACAGCGATGCCTTAGCAAGCCTGCGTGCAAAATGAGTGGTAACACTACCCCGCCCCCCAGCGAAAACTGAAAGTTTTCCTCAAAGGAGGATGACAAACCCTGGACCATTTCACAAAACGTGAAGTAAAAGTCGTGTATGTTAGATATGATTAATTATCCATAGAAAAGATGTCAAGAAATGGAAAAAAAAAACTAAATGGAGATGTCAAATGATGAAATATGATAATAAAATTGTGATGCATGATACATGGAGAAGTTCAATGAAATAATTAAATGATGAATCAATTTAACTAGCTAATTGAATGATATTAAACCATATTGAAAAAAACAGAAAAAAAACTGTAAATTTAATTATGTCCATGTGATAATGTCTAAGATGTGTTCATCATCTTGAAATAATGAAACTAGTTAAAGTTCTTAAAGTAAGGCATAGGTATTATCACTTCTTAATTTTATCGTCCCTTAAATGGTATGGTTATGAAAATGTTCCAGATGTGAGTTTCCTTTACGCCAAAAGTCAATCCGATTTTAAGCATTCTGCACAAGATGTGTCAATAAAAGTTCCAGACACGTAGTATTTGTTGAAATAACAGATGATACCAGTCAATACTGCTTGATAGTGAGTTGGAGAAGTCTGTGACCATGTCCTTAATTCTTGATCATCATACACCTAAGTTTCAAAGTACCCGCAGGAAAGCAAGTCACTTACAAATGTCTTTGGATAGCTGTGTGGACGAAGTTACCATTGAGCATGTGCCGAGACCAAAAAAAAAAAAAAAAAAAATTCACCATGCATAACAATGTCTTGTAATGTCATATTCAAAAGTCAGGAAATGACTATCAAGCACCTCATATCTGTGGGTACCCTCGACATCATGATTCAAATCCAATGGTAGATGTAGAGGTTCAGCTCTGTGTTATGGTCATGGTATAGGCATTAATTTATTCTCCACGATGCCAAATGCTTGAGAATCTGTATTATCTGTTTGTGGGTAACGCGATAACACATCTGCGATAACGTTGGACTTGCCATCAATTGGGTGGATGATGTAGTCATATGCTTGTAAGTTTATCGCATATCTTGCGACCCTTGGGTTTTTCATCTGTGCACTCTGTAAATACGAGAGAGCCTTCTGGTCTGTCTCAATAATGAAACGAGACCCAAGAAGGTATCGCTGAAGTTTGGTCACCGACCAGATAATCGCTAGAAGCTCTCTCTCAATTATGGGGTATCTGCATTCAGTTTGAGAGAGCTTACGCGAGATATACAGAACTGGATGAAGTATTCCATCCACCTCCTGCATTAAGGCACCACCGATCCCATACTGTGAAGCGTCCGTTCTGAGGATGAAAATTAATTTTGGATCAGGTAATTTTAATATAGGCTCAGATGAAAAAAATTCTTTTAAATGGGCTAGAGCTCTGTCACAGTGCTCAGTCCAGACAATCCTATTAGGAGAGCCTTTTGTAGTCAACTCAGATAGAACTGAAGTAATGGAGGACAGATGTGGCATAAATTTATTGTAGAACTGGACAAGACCCAGGAGGCTTCTTACTTGTTTCTTTGTCCGAGGAATGGACAAATTAAGAATTTTTGAAATAGTGTTGTCTTCAGTTTTGAGAAATCCGTGTCCAACTCTGTGACCTAAGAAGGAGATTTCGTGGAACCCTATGTGAATCTTAGAAGGCTTTGCAGTAAGACCATGTGTGACCGAAGAATCTCGAGTAGAGATTTAAGTCCAGAAACATGTTCGTCCCAAGAGTTGTGGAACAAACAAATATCATCTATATAAGAGATAATATCAGATCTGTGGGAAAAAAGTTTTCTCATCATGCGGACAAAGGTAGCTGGTGCATTCACCAAGCCAAAGCACATGAAATTCCAATGAAAGAGACCTTTAGGAGTAGCAAAAGCAGTGAGAGGTTTGGCTCTTTCTGTGAGAGGTACCTGCCAATACCCCTTGGATAGGTCAAATTTACTAAAATACTTAGCTTCCGAAAGTTTTGCTAATAATTCCTCAAGAACTGGCATTGGCTCTGCGTCAGACTCTGTTATACTATTGAGTCTACGGAAATCAATGCATAATCTAATACTCTTATCTTTTTTTCTGATGATGACCATCGGGAAAGAATATGGTGACTCTGAATGTGAAATGATATTAAGTTTTAGCATCTCGTCCAATTCCTTTTCGACCCGATCCTGAAAGTGGATAGGGATAGGGTAAGGTTTCAAGTGAATAGGACGATTATCTGTGAGTTTAATATCGTGAGAAATGATAGACGTCCGACCAGGAATATCAGTAAGGACTTGTTGATAGGACTCAAGAATTGCAAGGACTTGACTTTGTTGTGCCGCAGACAGATCAGGACAGATAGAAACATTTAGCCACGATTCTGAAGGCTGCAGTGATATTGCAGGAAGAGGTAAGGGTATGTCAGGGAATGCAGTAGCTTCTTCCTGAATAACAGATAAGGAGGAATATGACGTAGGACGATCAGAGGATTCATCCAAAACATCAAAAATAGGCTTGAGATATGCAGGTCTATCCTGGAATTCCTTTAGCATATTGATATGAAAGGTTTTATTCTTGCCATCAATGTCAAGAATATAGTCAACATCTGTGAGTTTTGACATAATTTTATATGGTCCCCTCCAAGAAATAAGAAGGCGATTTTGTCTTGTTGGTAACAATACATAAGCCTTGTCCCCTGGCATTAATTGTCTAAGCTTTTTTCGTCGGTTTTGAAGGGACCGAGCTTTTTCTTTTGCCTTTTCAGAAGAATTGACAGCAATTTGCCAAGACTCAAGAAGTTTCTGACGCAGGTTAACCACATAGTCATAAGATGACTGAACTTCGGGGGATATTTCTGGACCTGACAGTAGCTGTTTTATCATTGACATGGGTCCTCGTGGTGGAGCACCATAAAGGAGCTCAAAAGGAGAAAACCCAGTGTGTTCATTGGGAACTTCCCGATAAGCAAACAGCACTGCTGGGAGCATTCTGTCCCAGTCTTGTGGATAACTAGTGGTCACCTTACCTAGCATTTGTTTCAAAGACCTATTTAGCCGTTCTACCATACCGTTTGACATGGCATGATATACGGAGCTCAGAGATCTATCTATATTACATAGATTCAAGACCTGTGACATGACGTCTGACACAAACTGTGGTCCCCTATCAGATAGAATTTTATCTGGGAAACCCAATCTCGTAAAAATTAGGAGAAGTGCATCAGCCACATCACTGGTAGCAATATGTTTAAGAGGTATTGCTTCAGGCCACCTAGTACACATATCAATACAGGTAAGGACAAACCTGTGACCTCTGGCTGAAGGAACCATTAGTGGACCTATTAAGTCTATGGCTATTTTTGCGAATGGTCGCACAGAGATATCAGCAGCCTGAATGGGTGCATTATGATAAGCTCCTTTAGTAGCCACCTCTTGGCATATTTTACAAGAACGACAAAACATTTTGACATCCTTCACCACTCCAGGCCAATAAAAGTCAGACAAGACTCTGTATTTTGTCCTAGCAAAACCCATGTGACCTGCACAGTTTGTGTCATGTGCATGCCTAAGAATGTATGGCCGAACCACAGTTGGTACAAGAATTTGACTACGCACTAACGTAGAGTCTGTATAATTACGCATTAAAATATCATTTTTGATAGAGTACCAAGGACATGATTTTTCTGAGCAATCAGAATCATGTGGTCTCACCAACTTAAAAAACCTTTTCAGGGATTTGTCAGTCTTCTGCATTTCAATGAATGAAGTCTTGGTGAGCATAGGTTTTTGATGTTCATCATCATCATCATTGCCCAGCACTTCACTCTGACTTTGAGCATGTGATTGTGCTCTTGTTGTCACCACATTTGCGTGCAGCCTATGCTGACGTTCCCAGATTTCAATATCTTGGGTGGAACATTCTTTTATGCCAACAAGATTACCCAGGATCAATTCAGCAACTGGATCCTCCAATAAACAAACTTTAACTTGCCCTGAAAAGAATGGTGTGTCAATGTGTACAATGGCTAGTGGATAGAATTCTGCCGTTCCACCAAATGTAATACATTTTACCATTTCCCCTGTGCAGCAGGAAGGGTCAACAAGGGACTTGCGTACACCCACAGTGGTGCAACCTGTATCTCTTAAAACTGAAACAAGATTGTTATTTAAGAAACCCTTGTAAAAAGTAAGTGACCCTTGTCCATCATGGGAGGCTAAAGCTGGTACCAATGCAGGGATGGGATGTCCACAAGATAGTCGCGACACCACGCCTGGCTGAAATAAAGTGCTACACTCAGAACAATTTGATGTATTGAACAAGTCAACAGCACAAGCATTAGCAAGATTGGTGTTAACATTATTCTGATCGACAATCCCTGTGTTGCTATTATGACTCGAGTTTGAGTTTGAACGTTCCACACTTCGTGAGCGCTGAAAGTTGTTTTTTTCCACGATAGTTATTTCGGTTTCCTCTTCCGTTCTGATGATTATTAGAATGTTGAGGGCATGTGCACCCTATACAGTGTTGAAAAGGTGGAGAGTTCTGGCTGTTCTCATCATTATAATATCTGTCACTTCTATACATGTAGGAATTATCAGGCCTACGCCATCCTCTGTTTGACCTATTGTACATTTGAGATGGTCCATTACCTCCAGGATATTGACGAAAATTTCTTTGATCTTGAGATGGTCGAGTATCGAAATTGTACCGTCCACGAAACGATCCATGCTTTTTGATCTGGCTCCTGGGTTTTGTATTTGCACAGAACGAGCCGAAGCAACTGGTAATGACTCTTTCACAGTGGAGTTGCTCACAACCTGCCCCGGATGAGCTGTCATAAATTGTCGACCTAAAGACTCAACAGCTTGCAAAGATTCAGGTTTGCGTTCATGCAAAAATGTTAAAAATTCTGAACTAATGGAGGATAACACTTTGTCCCTCAATATGAGATCCTTAAGACCCTCAAATGTATGTTCAATCTTAGCCAAACCAATCCATCTATCAAAACATAATTTAATAGATGAAATGAAATCCGAGAAGTCCTTGTTCATGTCGGGTATGAGTTTTTTGAACCTCATTCTATACCCATTCTCATCAAGTTGGTATCTTCGTAGAAGTAACGCCTTAGCTGCATCATAGGATTGCCTATTGTTCTCATCCATAGTTAAAATAGCAGTCAAAGCATCACCTGTAACTATTTGCATTAAATGGACCACCCATGATGATCTTTCAAGTTTGTATTCTGTACATACTGTCTCAAAACGATTTATAAAGCAAGATATGTCATCAGAATTCTGGTTAAATTTGGGTAAATGAAGTTTAATTGTGTTAGGAAGTACTTTCTTAGACGAACCTGTCACTTCCTGATTTTGTGAATTGCCAGATTCTATTTTAGATCTATCTAAATTTAAAGAAGCCATCTTCTCTTCATGCTCAAATTGAGCTTTTTTCGCTGCTAAATCTATCTCATCTTGTCTTTTCCTTTCTGCCAAATCTTCCTGTCTTCTTCTCTCTGCAAAATCTTCTTGTCTTCTTTTCTCTTCAATCTCTTCTTGTCTTCTTTTCTCTTCAATCTCTTCTTGTCTTCTTTTCTCTTCAATCTCCTCTCGTCTTATTTTCTCTTCAATCTCTTCTTGTCTTCTTTTCTCTTCTCTTGCTTGTGCCCTTTCTTCTCTGGCAATATCTTCTAGCCTTTTTTGTTCCTCTTTCTCCAATCTACTCTCTTCTCTTGTAAGTAGCTCCATGGCAAACTCTTCCAAAGCTTGTCCCTGCTTACCAAGTTTTTCCCAATAGAATAAAATGCTCCAGAGTAGCCATGTTAGAAGGTTATAAATGACTTACTTGTGAAGTAAAATGTGTATTATATAGTAATTAGCAGTACCAATGCAAATTCTTATAAATGTCAAGATAAAGCAAGTGAAAAATATTATGTGAGCATATGTTAATCTCGTGAAGTAGACAAGACAAACTATGACCCGGACACAGTACAACAAGCCAAGAAAGACAATACTAATGTAGAAAAATAATAAAAAAAATAAAATAAAATAAATAAAAATGTATTTAAGTAAAAATAAAAATAACAATGCTTTGTCTAACAAAATAACAAGACAAACACGCTTTACTACATTTAATACACACAGGAACTGAGGGACAGCAAGGTACGATCAACTGTGTACAAACAATAATGTTGCCAAAACGAAATAATCAGAAACACTCAACGAACTTGAACACCAAGCATCACGTGACAACACAACTAAACGGAAAAAAGGATATGATTAATTCAGGTGAAGCGTTATCCACTCGGCCATGTGCGCCGGACCCTCAATCCTGAAATAATCACCTACCAATCCTACAGACAACCTTGATCTTAGGCCCAGCCAGAGCGGGATGTTTTCCTATGATCAAGTCCTTCACTGACCCCCTTAAAATACACAAAGAAACATAAAACATGCAGAAAACAAAAGGCTCTGCACAGGATATATCTAAACTAAGCCGACAAGAGATAGACCACTTAGCTTATAGTGAATCCTCCCCAGGTATGGTACTGGACAGAATGGAATCGATTACTCTCACTACAGGAGGATGATAGTGTTGAAATTCTTCATTGTTGTTTACAAAAACAATGATTTTGTTGTTGTTGCCGAATACGCCATCTTGTCTTGTCTGACTGTGCAAGACGTGGAGGGCTGGAGGCTGAAAATCTTCGCTGAGCTTGATCAATTTCGAAGAAAGTTGAAATTCTGCTGCCAAAACTGATGCAAATACTTATAGAATAGAAATGTCATTGATGACAATAAAAATAGTTCAAACTCTTGACCGCATCAAAATTAATAAGTTTGTAGTAGGCTTGTTAATGTTTTTGGATCCTGCCGCTAATTCGCTGCTGACGTGAAAAGGTCAACTCAAGCTGCGCAGTGCAGTTTGTATGCGCTGAAAAGTATGGCTCGCCGATAGCGCAAATTTTGTAAAAGTGGCTCAGACAGAAGGCTTCATAATGATGAATTTCGAATTGGAGAAAAAAACAAACTCCCGTTTGCTGGCCACCATTAAGTGTTACCTCGTGTTTATGTGTAATTGTGAATGTTATCGGTAACACATGTTATGTCGTGGGTTGGCATGTATAACATCCACATGTAAATGCAGTCAGACCAACTTGAAATAAGTACGCTCAGTCCATCGTACAATTAACACGATTTTAATTGACGATATTCACAACACTGAGTACTTCACACATTGAGACATTTGTATAAAAATGATGCTCCATAATAACCATATTATCTCTGGCAGTAAGAATTGATGAACTGTACAGCTGGCCGTTAGAGGTCAAACTGTCTGCAAATATTCCAAAACGACCTTGTCATGAATGTTAATTTGTATTACACAGTTACGTACTACCTTCTGTCTGCCGTCTTGCCACACATCACTCAAACACACATTCTTGAAGTAGTGTCAGTAGATAATCTGACAATAATTTAATAAAAATGAGAACCCTACTATGGAACTCTTAAAAACACACACTGTCCCATTAGGACGAACAAACACCTCGAATGCCGGTCACCCCGAACGTCCACCGTTCGTTTCTTCGCCCCGACATTGCCTACGTCATACACTCATTTACATATAGGTCACACCTTAACCAATTGCTAGCGTTCAGCACTGGTCCGTCGCGTGTACCTCTCAGCTGTGCACAGCGATGCCTTAGCAAGCCTGCGTGCAAAATGAGTGGTAACACTACTCAACCTCTGATATACTCTCTCTTTCCCTAACCAGTAAACATTTTTCAATCATATTCAGACTCAGCATGGTAACTAACAATTAGTTAGCGTTCTTAATTGGTTTGTTACCCCATTCATGGTCAAATAAACTTCAAACTATAGTTTGACACTTTCCTTGACAAAGGAAACATTTTAAGTTAATAATATCAAGTCATGTACAATCACGGTGACTTGCTGAAGATGACGGCCAGTGGTTTTCCTGGTCTTATGTCATAATACTGTACAACAATTTCCCAATTAATATTTAATTTTACTTTATCCCAAAGTGTCAGAAAGCCTGTCTGGCTTTTCTACAACATGTTAATATATTTCCTAACAACTCTGTGAAACAATACAAAGTTTGATGTTGACTTCCCTCTAGATACACTTCTACCCACATAATTTTCATACATATTCAATAATACATACATAATAATAATGATGATATAAATGTTTTCTTTCTTACCGCATCAGAGAAATATTAACACTAATAAGTTTGAGTTGCGATAAATATGGTCAAATCCAGATCGCTTGCTGGTGCAGACCAGCAAAACAAGATCGTACTAATATCTTGTCTTCACACAACTTTAGTGTAATACAAATTTTTCTCAAGTGGCGACTTGCACTACCTTCAAACCAGTTTTATTCCTCCGTTAGTATATTAGACTCCAGCCAATCAGGGACTGTTAGGCTTCTAGCGTCCTTTTTTTCAAAACTGAACTCAATTTTCAAATCTTGGACTACCCTACCCTTTCCCAATATCTGTCAAGCTGAGAAAGATGTAGTCTGTTAGTCCATCTGTTTTCTGACAATATCTCCTTTATTTATTGAGTGGTTCAAATTCTGATAAATAATTATAGATCCCGTTGCTGTCTGTCACACAGTGCTTATATTTTTATACGTTTATTGATTATATTTACTATTATCGTTTTTCTTCTTCAATTCTTCAAATAACATATTTTCCCATCTACGGTAAGATACAGTAACACTTTACTCTTCTATTACCCAATTAATGTCATTGTATTCGTCCCTGTCTTTTATTTTAGCATATAAGAAAATTATCTAAGTTTTTATTCTATCTAACCTTCTATGCCCCGCTTGGGTGCCAATTTCAAATTATGTAAACAACAAAATCGAGACACTACCAACTATGCTCCTTTTCTCCCCCGTTCCGTACTGTATTTTCAAAATTTTCCACGTTAATCGTAATTTTTTTCTTTAACTGTCGTTCTCATTCAAAACGAAACAACGCTTTTGTAGTACGTCACAAAATTGCGACCACGCGTTGGCCGTATGTTACAATATCGCTACTTTTTAGCCCGAAATACGAGTGTGTGTGTGTTTTGGGCTGTGTCGCGTCCAACAGCGTGGATATATACATTGAACTGAGTGTCGAGCGAAGGGAGTCTGCAAAACTTGCGACATCGTTTTTCCAACATGCTATGACATTGGCATGCACTATCGTTTTCGGTTCGCGAGGCCAGAAAAAACCAAACGCGTGTCAAATTGTAGCATTTACTCTCTCACTTTTATGCCTTCGCGTATTCCTTCCCCATTTTCTTCTTACACTCTTGCTCTGAATGCTAAGCCTTGTTTTTCTCAAAACTGTTACGGTAGTGTCTCAATGACGAGGTATAAAATCTAGTACTATTTGCAGGCGTAGGAGACAACGTTTCACGCAACTTCCTTAATTTATCCCTATATTCTTTTATCTCTATCGTTTTGAATTTATAAAAGGTGGGCTATTTGAACTGTTGTCCATACAGATGTCACTTTACGACAACTTTATCAGGCCGTAAATCGAAGATTCCCCGGCAAAATAGAAACTGGTACGAAGACGGAGATGGTTGTATACCGCTTCACCTTTGTTCCAATCTTGACTTATGGATGCGAGTCATGGGCAATGACTACAACCCACAAAAGCCAATTCCAAACCACAGAATGAGGTATCTGAGATTTGGTTTGGTTTTAAGGACTGTCTTCATTGCACACGGACTACTTCATCAGTGCTCCTATCTCCTCCCTTAGATCACACAAGGAGGATCTCAGCACTGTGCACGAACTCCGTGGCACCGGCGAGAATCCCAATGTGTGTATATATGAATCACAAATTCTATAAATATTTTTGTGGTGGGTAGGTTTTCTAACTTTTAAATTTTGCCAGGGCTGCGGCCTAACAAGCCTACTCTTTACGATGTCCAACTGCCGTGGAACTTTTAACGTGCGCAACTTGCACACGGGACCTCCTATTTTTTCGCCCTTCTCCGAGAAGGCTAGGCATCCGATCTCACTACCCAAGAGACCAGGGGAAGTATGACATCATTAGGACCACTGGTTCTGAAAAAAATGTCCATAAATTATATTCCTTTAACTGGTAACTGAACCCGGTACCTCTAGAACTCGAGGCGGACGACATACCTCTCAGCCACTCCGACCCCAGGTATCCGAGGACTGTGGATGAAGTAACAAGAAGAGGCATGGTCCGCAACCAGACGATACGGCAAGGCCTCAAAACCCAGCCCTGCAGACTCAAATGGAACAGTCACAATTACGATGGTTTGACCATGTCTGCAGAATGGGAATAGATCTGCTACCACATCAGGTATGGGAGGCTAAGAGCCAGGGATCCAGGCGTACCCAGAGTTTGCTAGGAGGACAACAATAGACAATCTCTGAAGGACCGAGGACTAGAATGGTACCAGACCTGGAGGAAGACAGCCGAAAGGATAGTATGGTACTGTCTCTGGCAAATCTCTATACCCCAGGATAGAAGATGAACGACTAAGTAAATAAATTAGATCATCACCAATTAATTTAAATTATTTTTTGCCTGCTTCTGTTGGGCTGGGACCCTAAGCTCGTTCCTAGTGTGATTATTTGGATAATTTGGCCCTGATGCAATACAATGAAAGCAATAACTATGTAATATATCTCTATTTCTTTACATCGTTTTCCACATCTTAAAAAGAACACACCCTTGTATATTATAGATTGCATTACATGGTATGGTTTCAATGACGATTATGTAAGGAAATCGAGAGAGAAACCTGTGGCTCACGATTCGTAAGTAAACACCAAAACAATATCCGTGTGGCATGAAATTGAACGTCTAGTGAATTTCTCGTTTCATACTGATACTGATAAATAAATAGGGACTTATGTATCATCCTGAGCACCCAAGGCTTTCACACTGCCCCCTCCCCATGAATGCTATGAAGGAGACTACCATTTTAGGACAGGAAAACACGCCCACGTATGCCCACAGAATTTGACACTTTTAATTTACTCTATTTACAATAATTTGACAGGAGAAATCATATGACTTTTAATAAATGAAAGTCAATTAATATCTGTTAAAGTCAGTTATATAACTGGAACCACCAGGCCTTTACACCCCTCCACTTTAATATTATTCTTGTTCAGAGTTTCTTCTTGATTTTTTTTTTTAACGTATAAGCACAATTGTGATTGGTATTTACAATGATTTGACAAATGTGATGCCACTTTCTCATATCGGCAGTTGTTCATATTATTTGGAATTGAAAACAATATATATCCTAATTATAACCCATCAGAGGTTGAACGGGATATTTTTCTTCTTTAATTTAAAAAAAAAAACAGGAGAAATGTTACCATGATAAGGTATCGGCAATTTAAAATATTATCTGGAAATATAGACAGAAAATCCTATTTATAACCCAGCAAAGGTTGAACGGGATATTTTTCTTCAAGAAAAAAATAAAAGAAAGTTAGTATGTAGTGGGTCTGTAGTTGTTTCGTACTAAAGGTATATATCCTAATATGGACGCTTGCGTAAAATAGAAAGACTGCATTGATTCACCAAGGTCACCAATGTGGAACTCGTGACAAGAACCAGACAAGTGCCAGTGGAACAAGAGATGAGAAGACGCTGGCGATGGGTCGGACACACGCGGAGAAAACCTGTTAATAACGCAACCAGGCAGTCCTTGTTCTGGAATCCCCAGGGTAAGAAGATATAGATGTAGAGCGAAACAAACAGAGACAACCAGGGAAGAGAACTGGAGACAAATGAAAATTTGACATTGACGGCATGGAAAAACTCTGATAGCATGAGTCAGGAAGACTTTGCATGCGTTTATTGAAAGTCTATGCTTCTTGGGGAGCTGAAAGATAATGAAAGAATATGTTCAAATTGTAACCATCAAAGGTTGATTGGAATATTTTGTTCATTAAATATAATGATGATGACCGATTTCTGCCCTGCGTTTGTTATGTATGCCTTAATTTCTTTTCTGTGTCATGCTTCTTTCATTCGTTCTTGTCGAAACAATTTTTGCTAACGTCTATATATATGCCTAACGAATAGCCAGTTAATCGCCCACGACGACCGTTGCCTCAATTGGCTGTGTGTGGTGTACCCGGAAACGGGGCCTCCCAGTACTGAGGCACAGTTAAGTCCCCGATGTCACTTATCGGTGCAGAGTTGAGAGAGATGGCTGAGCATCACAATCCCCCCTGTGTTGCAGCATGTTGAGAACCCAGCATTGCACACTAAGCTTGGGGGGATCACTTGGGCACCAGACTTAATACTGGCTCTTGACTGGATGGCCGCATGCAGGAGATTTCTACAATGGAGAGATGACAGGTGGTGGGTATCTGGAAGTGGCTCTGTGCAGGACGTGAGGATTCCTTGGGAGAGCCCAGAACCAGAGCACAGCATTGTGCAAGCTCTGCATAGTTGGAGAGCCCCCCTGGATGACGGGGAATGCACAGTGTGCCACCCCACCTATCCCCAACTGCTAACTTAGAACTAGAAGTGGGTCCTCTGTATGCGTGCCAGGCCAGGATAAAATGCCTGGGAAAGAGACTGGAGCTCAGAACTCCCCAGCTCAAAGTTGCAGGATGGCAGAAAAACCACGGGAAAGACAGGTCTTTTTTTGAAGATAATGCAACCATATTTTCACCATACGAGCTCGGACGCCACCTCGGTAAACAAGGTCCGCGCAGAGCAGTGACACCCCCAGGCTGCTTGCGAATAGTCTACTACTGGGAACATAAACAGATTAGGGATGAGCCTACTCTCCCGTTGAAGAGGTGCTAAAGTCGTAGATACTGGGCCAGAAGGCGCACCGGAAACCACAGTATCACGCAACTCGCTTTTTTTGTTATGGATGAGTACACCGTCAAATAAATCTCGTTCTGGTGCTCGCCCTGTGGAGCTCCACCAGGCAGGTGCAGTGCCGGGCTCTGAGCCTCGACAGAGCCCACCCTCAGCTACTGGAGGACCCTCTAGACCGTCTTGTGGAGTCAGCAGACGGCGGAGGAGAACTACTGACCGAAACAAAACAGAAAAAGAGAAACCCAGAGTGCCACTTGTCATGATGCACTGGAATGCAGAGGGAGTGAACAGCAAGCAGGCTGGATACAGCAAAAAGACAGAGCTGGAAAACATCTTGTATGAGAAACAAGTCAGTGTTTGCTGTATCCAAGAGACTCACTTGAAAGCAGATCAAACCTTTAAAATAAGGGGATATCAATGCTTCAGATCCGACAGACAAGATAGACGAAAAGGAGGAGTACTTACTCTTGTAAGGAATAACATTCATGCACACGAAAGGAAAACCTACATGGATGGAGCAGAATATCAGCTGTTGCAGATAAAGGTAGACAAGATGGAAATAGAACTCCTGAACTATTACTGTCCGAACAACAAACCCCTGAGTCTCAGCTCTATACAGGTACCAGCCACCAACTTTATAGCAGTTGGAGACTTTAATAGCCACTCCCAGAGCTGGGGCTATAACCATCTAGATCACAGAGGTGAAGAGGTTGAAACATGGCAAGATGACCACTCCCTAATCCTAGTCAATAATGCCACAGATACTCCTACCTTTTACTCCAGAGGATGGCACACAACTTCAACACCAGATCTTGCCTTCTCCACACCAGATATAGCTGGATCTATTAGTAGAGAAGTAGGAGACCAACTAGGGGGAAGCGACCATCGCCCAATCTTTCTTACTGTCCAGAGTGTAACTCTCAGTACAGGCCCAGCCATTACAAGATGGAACTACAAAAAAGCCAACTGGGGTTTATTCAGGCATCAGGTGAACACGCTGCTGTCTACCCTCAAGGTACAGAACAGAGACATTAATGAAGTGGTAAAAGACTTCAACAGATGCATACTACAAGCTGCAAAAGAAACCATTCCCAAAGGATGCCGGCGTAACTACATACCATACTGGTCCAGCACACTCCAAGAACGTCAGTAAGCTATGGATAGGGCTAGAAAGGACGCAGAGTCTCAGCCTTCACTTGAAACTCACAACAAATGGAAAAAGGCTGTAGCAGAGTTTCAGAGAACAAAGCTAGAAGAAAAACGGAAAAGCTGGAGAACTAAAACGGCATCGCTGAACCTTGAGAAAGACGGCAGGAAACTTTGGAGATTAGTCAAGTTTCTAAATGAAGAGCGTTCCTCACCTAGGCAGACTATCACATTGGATGAAGGTGGCAAACTTTTCAGAGGAAAACAAGCTGCAGACCTGTTTGCTAGAAGATACAGTTCAGAAAGCAACTTACCCATTAACATAGACCATCAGAGAGAGATAAGAAAAGAAATACTGGCAACCATGGGACAGACATATACTCCTGCCCCAATGAGGGAACCCATCACACTAGGAGAACTACAGAAGGCTATTTCCAAGCTTAAGTTCCAAAAGTCACCCGGCCCAGACAAAATCAGCAACGAAATGCTAGTAAATCTGAGCTCAGCAGCAAAGACAAAACTGCTTGAGATATTCAACCACAGCTGGTTGAAAGGAACGGTACCCCAAGTATGGAGAGAAGCCATCACAATACCCATACTAAAGAAAGGGAAATGTAAGACCGAGGCTGCAAGTTACCGGCCAATCAGTCTCACAAGCTGTGATGGGAAGACTATGGAGCGAATAGTCAACCACAGATTGAAATGGTATTTAGAGTCTGAGCAGATCCTGGTGCCGGAACAAGCTGGATTTAGAGAATGCTACAGTATAGAAGACCAAGTTACTTACTTGTCCCAAGCAATAGAAGATGCCTTCCAGGAGAAGAAAAAGGTCCTAACGATCTGGGTAGACTTCAAGCAGGCCTTTGACAAGGTGTGGAAAGATGGCCTTATTGCTAAACTTAGGAGAAGTGGAATCCAAGGCAACATGATGAAATGGATCCAGTCATATTTGCATAACAGGAGAACTAGAGTCACTCTTGACGGTCTGCAGAGCAGAAAAGTGTTTCTCTATCAGGGCGTACCTCAAGGAGGAGTAATTTCCCCAACACTCTTCCTTGTTTACATCAATGACCTGATGAAAGATCTTCCCGCAGGAGTGAAAGCTGCCTTATATGCAGATGACCTAGTACTCTGGTGCGCTGATGAAAACGTCACCACAGCAAATTATAGAATGCAGCGGGCAGCAGACATGCTAGTGTCATGGGCAGAGAAATGGCATATCACAATAAACACAGACAAAACCTCCACAACACTGTTCTCCCTCGCCCCCAAGGACAAAGCAGCTAACATACACCTAGGGACAACTGTGATCAAGGAAGAAAGCTACCCCACCTATCTTGGGGTGACATTTGACCAAAGGCTTACATGGAATAAGCATATTGAAAATGCAGAAGGAAAGGCCCGAAGACGACTAGGCATACTCAGAAAATTAGCAGGTACCAACTGGGGAGCAAATGAACGAACTCTAAAGAAGATTTATAATGGAGTAATAAGACCACACTTAGAGTTTAGCTCAGCAGCATGGTCATCAGCTGCTAACTCACATCTGCAGTCTTTGGACAAAGTGCAAAATCAAGCTCTCAGGCTCATTACAGGAGCCATGAAAACTACACCAATATCAGAGATGCAGAAGGTTGCTGGATTACAGACATTGTCCCATAGAAGAGACACAAAAACCATGATCCAGATGGAAAAGTACAACAGTATGCCAACGCACCCAATGAAGGCAAGACTAGATGATCTGGCATTGGGACGTCTAAAGCGTAGCAGCTTTGTGCATCGGGGAAAAAGACTTAAAAGACAGCATCAAGAAGACCTATCCATGAAGACAACACCACTGAAGCCCACCCTATACCCTGTACCATGGGAGCAGGCCAGCAATGCCCTCCAAATTAATACATCAGTCAGTGGTCTCACAAGTGGATGTGAGTATAACGATCTGCAAAAACGAACTGCTACATTGAGTATGATCCAAGAAAGCTATCCCGATCAATCATGGATACATGCCTATACAGATGGATCAGCAACTAATGCTGTTAGGAATGGAGGTGCCGGTATCTTTATCTCATATCCTGACAACCACTATGAGACTAGGCACATTCCCACTGGTAAATTCTGTTCCAACTATACAGCTGAGGTTCAAGCTCTAGAGCAAGCTGCAAATATGATTTATAACACCAACTCTGACTGCCACCAGGTAGTCATCCTCACAGATGCACTGTCTGTCCTGCAAGCTCTCAAGGGTGGTAAACTCCCGCACCTGAGAAATGAACTAAACAAGGTAGCTGCCAAAAAGAGAACCATACTTCAGTGGGTACCATCTCACTGTGGTATACCCGGAAATGAAAAGGCAGATAAATTTGCAAAAAAGGGAGGAGAATGTGAACAAGAAGATAATGAAGTCACATACTTTGAGAAAAAGAGAGCTATCCAGACTATCAGAAGAGAACAGAACCAACCCAAAGACGACTATCACACTCTCGACCGGCAGGGACAGATAACTATTTTTCGCCTCAGGACAGGGCATAACAAACTGAATAAACACACGCACAAGCTACGATTGTCTGCTTCACCACTGTGCACATGTGGATTAAACGAACAAACTGCTGAGCATGTTCTACAGGATTGTCCTCTTTATGACCAGTTAAGAAAGATATACTGGCCCAATGACTCAACACTAAACTCAAAGCTATATGGAGCTAAAGAGGAACTTCAAACAACAGTCGAATTCATCATGAGAACTCGTCTGACGGTGTAAACATGAAAGATGCGATCGCAAGAAGAAGAAGAAGAAAGCCAGTTAATTACTGTACTGAAGTATTTGTGTTCATACTTCACAATGCATTCTAATAATAATAATAATAATAATAATAATAGCCCCTTCAGTCATAACTGACTATGGGAATGCGCCCCTGAGGTGACAGCCCTCAGCTGCTTATTTTCCTGGTGCTCCTTTCGACGTTTTCTCCTCACCTCTGCTTCTTGTGTGAGCCTCTCTTCGCCCAATCTGAGGTGGCGCCGTAAATAGCATCGCCACTTAGTGCGATCGGCAGCTTCATCCTCCCATGTTGTTGGATCCATGTCCAGTGCCCTCATATCTCTCTTGCACACATCTTTGAACCTCAGCTGTGGTCACCCAACTGTTCTCTTGCCATCTGCTAATTGTCCGTAGAAGATATCTTTTGGGATGCGACCATCTTCCATGCGGCGAACATGGCCAAGCCAGCGAAGTCTGCGCTGTCTAAGAAGCGTTTACATACTTTGAAGGCCAGCACGTGACAACACCTCGACATTTGTCACTTTATCTTTCCACGAGATGCCGAGGATGCGGCGTAGACACCGCAAATGGAAGATATTGAGCCTTCTTTCTTGCTTAGCATAGGTCGTCCAGGTCTCGCTGCCATATAGGAGTGTGCTGGTGACGCAGGCATTATATACCGCAGCTTTGGTCTTCATTGTGAGTTTAGAGTTTCCCCAAACACGCGATGTGAGGCGGGCAAAGGTAGCTGCAGCTTTGCCAATGCGGCTGTCGATTTCTGTATCCAGTGAGAGTTTGTCATTGATGGTAGACCCTAGGTATGTGAAGTGGTGCACCACTGCCAATTCATAGTTATCGATAGTGATAACTGGTGCAGCACCCACATCCTGACTCAGCACATTCGTTTTCTTTAGACTTATTGTGAGGCCAAAGTCCTTGCATGCTTTAGTGAAGCGATTCATCAAGCTCTGAAGCTCCTGTTGGCTTTGAGTGACGACTGCAGCATCATCAGCGAACAACAAGTCTCTTATAGTGACCCTTCTGATTTTTGTTTTTGCCTTCAGCCTCGAAAGATTAAACAGACGGCCATCTGACCTAGTGTGAAGGCATATTCCTTCAGTTGCATCTCTGAATGCATGTTTCAAGAGTAAGGCAAAGAAGATTCCGAAGAGGGTCGGAGCCACAACACAGCCTTGTTTAACGCCACTTCGTATATCAAAGGGCTGTGACGTGCTTCCAGCATATTGGACTGTTCCCTTCATGCCGTCATGGAATGACTTTATCATTTCCAGCATTTTAGAAGGGCAGCCTATTTTCAGGAGGATTTTAAAGAGTCCATCCCTACTAACCAGGTCGAATGCTTTTGTGAGGTCTATAAAGGCGATATATAATGGTCTTTTCTGCTCTCTTGATTTTTCCTGAAGCTGGCGGAGAGAGAAGATCATGTCTGTTGTTGATCTGCCAGCTCGGAATCCACACTGTGACTCTGGATATATGCGCTCAGCTAACTTGTGTAGTCGCATTAAGGTGACTTTGGCAAAAACCTTACCAACAATACTAAGAAGAGAGATGCCTCTGTAATTATTGCAATCACTTCTGTCTCCTTTATTTTTATACAGTGTTACAATCTTGGCATCTCGCATGTCTTGAGGACACAATGCATTCAAAACATAAAATAAAGTATTAGATTTACAAACATTTTGGTGTTGGTATTGTCTTACATATCTGAAGGTAAGAATACTTTCTGTTTGCTGCAAGTTGAAATGATGGTAAGGAGTGGGGAGGCGAGAGAGAGAGAGAGAGAGAGAGAGAGAGAGAGAGAGAGAGAGAGAGAGAGAGAGAGAGAGAGAGAGAGAGAGAGAGAGAAAGAAAGAGATGAATTGGTGGATTTTTTTCCTCTAAACTGAGTAGCAGTCATTATTTGGATACTGGTAACTTTCTACATTCTACACCGTAATTCTGAAGTGCCTGTTTGCATTGGCTAAGATTACATTTTTGGTGAAAACAGATCTCTAAATACAGTAACATTTTAGAATGTAATAAAGCTTAACACATAGTAAACATACAGTGCATTTGAATCTTGCAAATAGTGTAATAGCTAGATGATTTATTTCGTTAAAAATATAACTTAAAAGTTTATTTTAATTTAGGCTTATCAACAGCAGCTCAAATCTTTTTCTGGCTCTAGCCATTGGCGAAGTGTGGACTGAACTGTGGAAAATTGCCGCAAGATACATTTAGGCAATTAGTAAGTTATTAAAGTCAGTACATTTTAATATATCATAAGATTTTGTATAAAAGCGAAAGAAGTAGAAGTAGCTTCATGTGACAAAACAACAGAACGTATTGACAAATACATTTCAAAAGACAACACACTAGTTTTGAGTAAAATAAAATTCGGGACAAGTCTAAAAAAGAGGCAGGCAGCTCTCAGATAAACGTGATTCATAAAAGGGGAACACTGCGAAAAACTTAAATAACACGATAAGACGTTTGAATCTGATGTCTAAAAAAAGTAACACATTTTGCCAAATGTTAACATTAGGCCTATTTGTATAAAATCAGAATTTAGAAAAGATAACAGAATGGGTTGAAATGAAGTAACGCGGGCAGTGTCCACCATTTCGCCCGAATCGATGTCTAGGCCTACACTGCGGCCAAGTAAGTTTGCTGCGTCATTAGGGGTTAGGATTAGAGTTGGGTTTAGATTTAGAAATGCAAAACCTACCACAAAAAACATGGCTGACTCAATTGGTCACCAAATAGATAACTATGAGGACTAGATTTGTTGAACATCATCTCTTTTTCGTCTCAATCATAACTTGTCATACACTGTTACTATAAGCACAGCCGATGTTTCGCACATGCGCAAAAGTTCTGTGCATGCGTTGTCATCGCACTCATCTACAGAATCGATTGTGCCTCAATTATCGTAGTAACCTACACATAGGCCTACTACACTGCGTCGCATGTTTTGTTTGCTCTTTCATCGTCAGCAGTTAGAACACACAAATACAAAGATGTTACCTAACATTAATCCTAACCCTTTCCCACCTTATTGATACGTAATACATATAAAAAAACTGGAAGACATCGTACGCTTCGTTATAAATAATGAACAATAATTTTCCAACTTGCCCATCATGAATCCGTTATTGAATTTGTAAGAATAGACATGTGGGCTGAAGACGACCACATGACCCACTGTGCTTCATTTCATCTCAGAAATCTTGTCTGATAAAGTTTTGTAATACAATGACACATTTGTGTGCCAAATCTGGTGTAAGACAGGGTGATATTCTATCACCTTATCTTTTCATACTTCTCATGGACGATGTAACAAAAGCATGTAACGAGAAAAGAAAGTATTTAGTGGGGTCGGTTTTACTGGAAGATTAGACAGGTCTGTATTTCAGAGCTGGCGTTTGCTGACGATGTTGCCCAGATTGCCAAATCAGAGGCACATCTTGATCCAACTTACAAGTCTGGAAGGAAGATCAGTAGCTCCAAAACATAAGCCATGGTGATATTACAAGAAGAAAAAACATCAGATTATGCTGGGAGAACAGGCCCTGGAGCAGGTCAACCGCTGTAAATACCTTGATGCTGTAATAGACTGGAAAGGAGGCATCAGAGAAGAGTTGGCTACCCAAAAAGCGGCAGTTTTCTGAGGAAGGTGGTCAAAGTAACAAGAAGGGACATGGTCTGCAACCAGACGACACGTCATGACCTCAAAACCCACTCCCTGCAGACCTGAGTGGAACAGTCTGTTAAGATGGTTTGGCCATATATCCAAAAAGGAGAAAATTGGCTACCATGACAAATATGGGAAACCACGAGCCAGGGATCCAGACCTCCAGGATGACACAGAGTTTGCTGGGAGGACGTCAGACATCTTTGAAGCACCAAGGACTAGACTGGAACCAGGCCAAAAGGAAGACAGGTGATAGGATAGCATGGCTCTCTGTGGCTAACCTACACCCTGAGGTAGAAAATGAATGACAAAGTAAGTTTGGACTGGATTAACTAGAGCCCTGGCGAGGACATTTGAAGATGTGTAGTCGACCAGGGACTGGCAGCTCCTGAGCCGACCCAGCTCTAATGAGTACCTCCGAAATCGGCGAGTATCTGCCTGAATGGCGAGGGACACCTGTCTCTGTACAAGAAAAAAGGGATACTCACGTAAAAATCAGTCTCAGGTTAGATATACTAACCTGAGATTTCGCCACAAGAAATAGCGGGCGTACACCACAAAAAAAAAAAATATATATATATAAGAAGAGCACAGTTTCACAACTTTTCTGAGTCAAAATATGCATGTTAAGAATGGGTTTTAAAAACTGATTTTGATATAGGCCTATTTTAAGATAATCTTAAGTATTAGAAAATGAACTAATCTCAGTTTATTATTATTTTTTTTTAAATTTAGTGAGCTGAAATCTTCTGACTCTCCTCCCCTTAATTGAGAGAGCTTGGAATAGAATGTTAGTTTAGAGAGCAAAGGTCTCTTCTTATGGTAGTGGGATGTAGAAATGGTAAGACTGTTTTGAAAAAAAATGATGTAATTAAAATATTATCTTGGATCACTTTCCAGTTTGCTGTGACCACAAGATAGTTGAACACAATGTCTGGTATTGCACTTGGTCGACTTGGTGAAGAAAGGAAGGCTTGGAGAAAAGATCACCCATTTGTGAGTAAGACGTATTTGGTAAATGAAAGGTAAAAGTAGGTTAACGCTTGTGAAACTTGATTTGGGGAGCAACGGTAGAAACTCTTGACTGATGGGATGTGTTTCCTGATGATCAGAATACATCTTATATCATTGCTGAAAAAAATTGTGACTGGGCACATGATCTTAAACGTTAACCTCTGTCATAACTGGTTGGATAGATCTCCAGAGCCAGGGCCTTAGTGAATTGTTGATAGTGGATGTAAGTGGAACTTATTACCTGGAACAGTGTCGTATCTGCCATAATTGGTCAGTCTCTGATCTACGATAGGGCATTTTCTATCTTGAAGTGTAGTGATTAAATTATCGGATTTAATATCTCAATTGACAAGTCAAAAAAAAAAAACAGAAAAATCTTCAACCAAACGAGTTTTCAACTTGTAAAAAATCGTTGGTATAAGTTCTATTTCATTTTCTTTATTTGCTTTTATTTTCAGGAGTCTTTTTTTCTTGTAGGCAAAATTCATGAAATGATGTGGTCATATGTCTAAGGCTTGGCATCTCTGGTCAGATCTTCTAAACAATATTTCTCCAAGTCTAGAGGTAATCTACATTTCTGCTAAAATAATTCTTACTAATGAGACAGCCTGTGGAGTCTAAGAAAAACTGGGTACTCACTTGTTGACATATCTGAACCAAACCTGTATCCTTTGAACACAAGCCCTTTATATTCCATGCTTCAAATCAAAATCAGTTATGAATCTGTAGTCGTTGACCATTTCTGGTAGTCAGTAGAGGGAATATATCGCTTCATTATGAATGTTGGAGGAGGTATGGGTATGAAACTATCACAGTCGACGACCTCGGAGAGACTGCTTCAATTTAGTATCTTGAAGCTAAGCTGCTTTTTATCTACCCTAGTAACTTAGTTGCGTCAACATTTTTTAGACCTAGTTTTTCATCACTAAGCAACCAAACCCCGTCATTTCCTCCACTAATTTTATCTGGACTCACTTCATGGAGACTAGCTCTACGACGTTATTTTATTAATATATATAATAGATGGCTGCAATTATTAATGCATATGCCGTCTACGACAAAATGCTTCAAAGTGTTTTTTGTGGCTGTTTTTCCAGCATTGTTTCAGTGGATAGCTCAGTACATTAAAAAAAAAAATTTATCAAACTATCCTTTTGCAGTGGTTTGACACCCAATCACATAATTTAAAAATAATATTTTTATGACAGATGCCTTATAAGTTTTGAAGCTTACAGTACCATTTCAGAACTTTGCATTCAGTTTCAGCATGAACACAGCATGTTTCCAGTCTAGAAGTAATCTCTTGGAGCATAGAAACGCGACAGTAATCATTCATTTACTGTATAAATTCTAGTTTTGTTTGCTTGAAACATACTATGATCATCATCCATCCTTTTTGTTCTTTATGCAACATAGAACAGCAGCTGTTGCATACCACCTGTTTCTAGTTTTGGCTATATTCTGATTGTCTGGGCTACTACTGCCATTCTCCAGGTCTTCTGTGACCTCCCTCATTCTTATCCTCTTCAGTGAAGTACTGTCTTTTAAATATTTTTTGGGCAAGTGTGTCACAGTGCGATTCTGGAGTGATTGAATAGTGAACTGTAACCGAAGTGCAAATTTACCATTTGAACTAAATTTGGACGCACATTGATTTAAAATCTAGTCTTTTGTAGATGTTGAGAATGTCCTACATAGTTCTTATCACAAATGAACAGATAAGACACAGAAATGCTGTAGGGCCAAATGAAGACCATCTCACAACAATAAAGAGATGAAAGCTGAGTTTTCATGAGCACATTTCAAGATCACATAACCATATGACAGATTGTCCTTCAGGGAAAAAGAACAGCGCAGAGAGAAAAAGAAGTAGATGACAGCATGAATGGTTTGGTTTGGTTTGAAGGACTATCTTCCTTGCACACCGACAGCTCCATTAGTGCTCCGATCTCCTCCCTTAGATCACACAAGGAAGATCTCAGCACAGTGCACGAACTCCATAGCACCGGCGAGAATCCACATGTGTACATGTAGGAATCACTTACTTACTTAGTCGTTCCCCTT
Organism: Oreohelix idahoensis; assembly: GCA_024509875.1. Classification (NCBI taxonomy): domain Eukaryota; kingdom Metazoa; phylum Mollusca; class Gastropoda; order Stylommatophora; family Oreohelicidae; genus Oreohelix; species Oreohelix idahoensis. The sequence goes on along the minus strand of JAMPIV010000027.1, from coordinate 236,817 downwards.
CTACTGTGAGGTGTAGAGGTTTGGAAGAGAGAGCGCCAGACCATTCTATCAGCTGTCTTCTTCCTGGCCTGGTTCCATTCTAGTCCTCGGTCCTTCAAAGCTTGTCTAATGTTGTCCTCCCAGCGGACTCTGGGTCGTCCTGGAGGTCTGGATCCCTGGCTCTTTGTTTCCCATGCTTGTCGTGGTAGCCGATCTTCTCCCATTCTGCAGATATGGCCAAACCATCTTAGTTGGGACTGTTCTATTTGGGTCTGCAGCGGATGGGATTTTAGGCCTTGACGGATCGTCTTGTGACCGTGCAGGTGTCCCTACTAGTTGATAGCTATAACTAGGTGACTGAGGCAGGCCTAGTTATCTATTATTTACTTTGTTTCTTTCCTCCAAGTGAGATTGTTTCTCTTACTGGCCCCCTTGTTCCGCCAGAGATAGTAGTTCTTGGATGAGAATAGGTTCGTCTTTTGCTCAACCCAGACCACGTTCTTCCCTCCTTGGTGTTGTCTAGCGACTGGTGCGTATAGGGTGTTCTATTATTTCTTTCTTTCCTAATACTCAATTCTAATATCTCTCCATTCCTTAATCTCTTCTCACATCAAAGCAACTGGAGTGATGTGATTCAACTTCAAAAAAGCAACTTTTATTTACATAAGATAATGCATGATCATCCAACATAATACATCAGCTACAGTTCACAATTTCAATGTCCTCAAGTCTTCCGCTTGATTCAAACACATCTCTCAAAGCATAGTAATATATTGTTTCTCCTGTAGCCTCTTGCATTTCGTGGTATACCTAGCTTAATAAAGTTCCTTCTCATTTTTTTTCTATTTTGCTCATTTTTTCTACAACAGTTCTTCTAAATCCTTGGAGTCATGTTCTCTCCCAATCTCACTCTAGATAGGTTTAACTCCTCTAAATGCAGCATATAAAATTCAATAGCTACACCTGAAATAAACAATGTCCAATACCAAAATGGCTTCCACCATACTTACTCTTGTATGAGAGAGCGCATGAGATGTTTCGTGAATGTCAGACTCACTTGTGGTGGCGTCTCCATACTTACTCTTATATGAGAGAGCGCTTAATATGTTTCATAAATGTCAGTGCTATGAACCCTTAGTTCGATACAATCTCGTTTAATGGCAATGCCTCATCTTCTTGGTATGACAGCCCATCCTGGCTATCTGATAATAAAAGTTATTTACTTCTTTAGCTCGCTCCCTTAAATGCGAGCGTCGTTAGCTTGCGACAAATTTGCTGAAAGTCAAGAAAATAGTTCAAAATTTGCTCTTACCATTTTAAACGAAGTCCAGCACCTATCACTGTCCTACTAACACCACCTATAAGCTAATCCTACGGTTGATCACACAAATTATTAATCAATTCTAAATGTTCTCCTGAATTCCTATTTCTAAGCAATTCTAAATCTAGCTATTTCTGTAGCCCTTCTGCATACCGCAGGTTTCACATTTCTTGAGAGCTCAGCAAAACTTGACTTGCTCTGCTCTGGTCAACTTGTAAACTGACCGTTCAGTAGTCAATATCTGGACTGATCTCCAATCGTCCTTCAATTTCCTATCTGATGGTCCAAAGTTGTTTTAGTTAATACGATTGGTCCGTTGTTCAGTTCACTCACCTATCGGCACGCTTAATTCTAAGCTGTCAGCTCCGTGAACTGTGCTACATAACTGTTTATATTTCGCCCACTTTTTCACGTGCGTTTCCCTATCCTAACTCACTAAACTTGTAAAGGGCGTTAATATTCATAGTTATTCCCCTTAGCACTTTTTACCTTAGTTTCATTAATCCTTCTATATCTCTATTAAAACTGGTCTGATATGCAAATTTGGTAAACTCTAATGATATATACTTAGATTACTTTAAGGTCTAAAAAGGTTCCCTCCCTTACAAAAAACACTACATTTTCATTCTTTTATCTCCCATGTTAAGAACAATATAGCCTATCACTTAAATTATTCTGATTTTCTAACCCATTTTTATATACTCTTTCATCTTGTTAACCCCAAATAACTGTTCGACTGACTTTAACTGCAGCGTATCTTACGCTGTACAACCAAACGGTGACATACGTCCCGGGGCCGTTCAAATGTATCCCGCAGGGAGACATTTGTGTTCTATCAAAAAAAAATCTAATCAAAAAACTATTATCTATTTACCCCACTAACATCTCTAATACTATTACCATAGACGACTCGAAATTACAAGCAAATTAAATCGTAATAGTGAGACTATATTATAAACCTAATATCAATGCTACAACTAGAGCATCTCCTTAATTACTACTTCAACATAAAATCTCTTTACATGAATGTATAAAAGGCATAAATGAACATTGTATTTACTTAATTCATTACCATCATCTCTCAAACAAGTAGTACCCAATAATGCAACAAGTTTTATCCCTTGTATCTCTACATAACCAGTGCTATATAAAAATATATATAAGGACGTTCGTCCTCAGTGTAATATTTGCTTAAGACCATGAGTAAGACTCCATATGACTAAGTCTGGATCATTTCTCATCTCTGTTCTCTTTTTTTCTAGTCCTGAACACCTCTATGCCTGAGATAGGTACATTATAGCAATTAACATGCACTTAAGGTACTATACATTTTTTTTCAATGTCAGTGTTGATCATGTAGTATGCCACATCTTGTACCTTGGGAAGAAGTCTATTAAGTTTCCCAAGACTATGTGTAGTTATTGTAGTTTGTCCCACTCTTAAGATTATATATGTCTATTCTAGCATCTCATTAACATCGTATTGGAAAAACAAGCAAACATTGTATTTACTTAATACTTCTTAAACATTATAATTATACATTCTATTTATATACATATATATATATGGGCGACATGGTACTGCCTCTGGAAACAGAGGTTTGTCAGTCCTTAATATGTCTTATATATCTGCCGTCAATGTCAGTATTCATTGCACCGGTCAGATAGGCAGAGTAGTAGAAATATAACATATATAGCGTCACCAAGCATGCATTTAACTAAACATCCCCAAAGTGACAGCAAGAAATATGTGTTACTACGTCAGGATGTGATGTGCTCGACTGATTCTAGCCTTTGATGCACCAGTCGAATTACCAGTCATGTATGCAACTAATCACGCGAAATCTTACCATCTGTCTTGGGGCGATAGTAAAAGACCTAAGTCACTATTGTCAGAGCAGGATGTGCTCGGCTGATGCTAGCCTTTGATGCATCTGTCGAAACCGTAAGCTCAGTCTGTTACTATATACATGTACCCCTGTATGTCGGATTTAACCAAAATTCAAGACCAAAATGTCTCAACTCAATGCGGACATGACCATGTAAGGGTCATCTGTGTTGCATCTTACCCAACCTGTATTTAATATCAATTGTGGAGACATCTCATCTCGACGTCACCTGTATAACCACTGTCATGTGGAATAAGGCCCTTTATCTACCGTCTAATGTGCGCAGCTCTGAGGGAGTAGGTTTTTCTCTTTTTTTTTTTTTCTCTGCTGCAACACCCTGGATTAGTCTGTGACATCTGTTTTCATATATCTTCCCTTCTTTGAACTGGTCCTAAACAAAATCTCTGAAATACATACACATTATAAGTTAACCATGCACATTGTTCTTTATAAACTAATTAACAGTGTTGATCTGTTATGGCAAGCCTTGTCCTATGCAGAATCTTGTTATTGTCTTTCTAGAAATCTGTGTCTTTTCTAATCTTGATATAAACTAGTTTGATCAGTTATAACGGTCTGTTTCTAAGCTTTCTTTATCACTGGAACATGTCATGTGATTAGTCAAACTTTATCCTTCATCTCTATATGATCAATGTACTTTCATAAGTTAATTCACTACACAGTTAGGTTTCTTTGCAAAGTTCTACGCTTCTGTTCACAACGTTAGTGTATTTTGTAAATGTCTAAGTGTATTTCGAACTATCACTAACCACTATGTTGAGCACTAATAGATCTAATTAGCTAACTAATCGTTGGATACCGTTGATAGAGGTACCGTAATTAAGCACTATAGCTGGGGAAGTGCTGTGAATGAGTACTATATGCTGGGGAAGTACTTTACGGCGATTACACTGTTTGTATGAGTTTGGAGATCTGTTTTGCAAGCTCCATCAGTGTAAATTTCTCTACTGTAGAGACGACTGTCGTACTGATGAAGTTGACATCAGTTGTGATGGTATTTATAGTCGCTCTGCAGGAGGATGAGGACGAACGAATTTCTGTTGTTGTTGTCAGTATGACAATAGCTTGTTTACTTGATGATGTTTACATTCTGAGTTTGGTGTTGGTAAAGTCGTCCATTTAAATGACCTTTTCTTTGCTCTATGTTGATAAGTTCTGACTGCAAAAATAGTACTATCTTGTCAGCAATATTGTTGCTAAAGTTTATAAGCTGTGCTGTGGTCTTCGATGATGATGATAAGTTTTGTTGTTTCTCTGTGGTTGTAAGGATATCTCATCTTCATCATCCCAACTGTAGTATATAAGCTGGGGTTAGCTTGGCTAGTGGTTGTGGTTGTTGACTCATTCTTCCTTCTGTACGGCTCCGGTTCTGCTGCATAGTTCCATCTTGTTGCTTGTATGTCACTTGTCATCACGTGTTCGCTTCACATGATCACTGGGGATGCGACAGGTGTCACAGGGAATATGTTATGGCTGACGTAGGGATAGGGAATGATGGTTGTGACCACGTGAATAGCATTGCGAACACTGATGCGTTGTCTCTGTGTAGTGTGGCCAGACTTCTTATGTGATTCTTGCTTCTTTGTTTCTTCTGTAAGGCTTCGACTCCGCTGTAGTATGTCATTTCCCGTTGACTGCAAAGGTCTCCCATCTTCAATGTCCCGACTTGATCGTCTAGGCTGATGTCAACTCGTGGCTGGTAGTCATGGTTGGCTTCTGTTTCCTTCTGTAAGGCTCCGTTTCTGCAACTTGTTTCTTCTCATCGGTTGTAGATGTCTGTTCTTCATCTTGATACATCTGAGCTTGCTTGGCATTTCTTCTGTCATCACATGTTCGCTTCACATGATCACTGGGGTTGCAACAGGTGTTGCAGGGAGTATGTTGGGATTAACGAAGGAATAGGGAATGATGGTTGTGACCATGTGACTAACATTGCGAACATTGATGTGTTGTCTTTGTAGTGCAGGTAGACTCATGTGTTTCTTGCTTCGTCTGTAAGGCTTGGACTCCGTTGTACTGTTTCTTCTTGTTGATTGTAAAAGTCTATTATCTTCCATGTCCCATCTTGATTATATAAGCTAGGATTAACTTGTAGCTGATAGCCGTAGTTGTTGCTTTATTTCATTCCATAATTGCTGTCTTCTTGTGGTGCTTCATCAAAAATCTAAGTCTGTAATATTTCTGCCGTCGTCACCACGACTTACTATTTCCGTCGTCACCACGACTTTTCACAAAAATTTTCTTGCCGTGCTACCGCGGCCTTAAATGCACGTCTTACATTTCCTTCACTCTTCTCCCCTACTGCAGTATCCTATTGGTCAGGTGTACTCAGTTGTCTGTTGTGCGGTACAGACCAATTATACTTAGGCTTCTCAAGACTAAGTTGCCGCCGCCATTTTGTTTATGTATAGTGCTATTATTGTCCTCACATAGCCTCTATCTCTTTCTTCATTACTTCATCTCCAAAAATTTCATAATCATGGCCTCCTTGGCTCTAAGCGTTTCTAACGCTATCTGTTTATCAATATCTTTAGTCTCTTCTGCTATTCTGACTTCATTAACACTTTGCTTCCTCTCCACCTCTCTATCTCGTATATCTCCCGCGTTTCTCTCAACCTCTCCACTTCTTACGATTTCATTACCCGTTTCTCTCTTTCCCATTTCTTTCTAATTTCCATTACTTCCCTCCTCTCACACTCCCTGAGTTCCTCTCAGGTTCTATGTCGCTACCGCGACCTCTAATTATAATCCTATTTCTCTCCTCCTCTCTACTACTAGATCGGTATCTCCCTCGATCCTTAGTAGTTTCTCTACTTCTACCACTGTTTCTATAAGCTTCTCGGCTCTTGGATCAGTAACCGCGTCGACCGTATCTCTCCTTCTACTATCACTTTTATGTCTCAGCCTATCTCGGCTCTTAGATCGGAAATCCTCTCGATCTGTATCTGTTCTATCTTTATACTCCTCTTGTATCTCATCAATCAGAAGCTGTATTCCTCTACGGCTTCACCAAAATATCTCCATATTAACTTCTTCATCATGGCCTCTCTCGCCTTAAGCGCCTCTAACGCTATCATCTTAGCAATATCTATATCTGCCTCTTCCTCTATTTCTCCTCTGAATTCTATTCCGATTTGCTTGCTCTCTCCATCTCTTTTCGTTTCTGTCATCTAACATTTTCGTTATAACCATATCTAATTCATTTCTTATCTCAAGAAATTTTGTCTGATACTTTTCTTGTAGCAATGTCCATACTTGTCCTCGTGACCCGTCAAGCCCAGGCTGTGCTATGATGACTTCTATTTCCTTCTTCAACTCGTCCATGTTTGGTCCAACCACTTTGACCATTTTCTTAGTCATGTCATTCTTGTGCTGAAGTTCTTCTACAAGGCGTCTTTGTTTCTTCCTAACTGTTTCTTCACCCTCCTCTTGGATCACATCTCTCATAAGCTGTCTTACTTCTTGTATTCTTTGCTATAAGTCTATGTCCAATATTATTTGTAGATTTGTGTGTACAAACTCTACTGATGTGGTGCCATCACGGTGTTCTTGTAGGAGGTATCTTATTCCTTCTTTTAACTCATTTACGCTTGGTTGGGACTTCTTGGTAATTTTCTTTATCTGCTTTATACATCCAGGATGACTTTTCTTATTTATTGGCCCATAATATCTACGGCCTTCTTCGTCCGTTGCATACCCAAACTCGACCGACGAGTATCCTTCTGCATTTTCGTCGGAGTCTATAATTCTATCTTCTTCATCTGACGATATACTGTCTGAGTAACTTGATGACGAATCTGAGAACAAGGGTCTATCCCTTATCTTGACATGCCAGTACTCAAGTTCCTCCAATACTCTCTTCACAAGTCTGCGAATTTCATCTTGTCTTCCCGATAAGTCTGCATCAAGGTTTCTCTCCAGATATTTATGTATATGATTTAATGTTACTGTGTCAGTTTGAACTCCTTTCAGTAGGTCTTTTATTGCTGTCTTTAACTCCTGTTCACTTGGATTAGCTACCTTGATAATTTTCTTCTCCTTCGGACCACTGTTAACATTCTGCACTGTACTTGTACGCTTGCATGATGTGTCAGCGTTAAGGTCAGCATCTGTTTGTGTTGCTGAACTTGCAACTCTATTCTCTGTTTGTATTGTTGAATCTGCAAGTTTATTCTCTGTTTGTGTTGCTGAGTCCATCTGTGCTGATGCTGTATTCTCTGTCTGTGTTGCCGAAATTGTAGCTGTATTCTCCGTCTGTGTTGCCGACTCTGTCGCTGTATTCTCTGTTTGTGTTGCTGAGTTCATCTGTGCTGCTGCTGTATTCTCTGTCTGTGTTGCCGACTCTATCTGTGCTGATGCTGTAACTTGCTTCAGCTCTGGAACAGGTATATGACTTTGCGCATTCAGGTCAGTTCTTTCTGGATTCTTGCATGTGACATCTTGTTTCTTATCTTGCACTTGATCTTGAATGTTACTTAGACTTGACTTTCCCATCTGAAGAAGTAATGTCTTTATGTCTTGTAGAACACCGATTCCTTTTGACACTAGACTATTCAGCATCTCATCAGCAGTGTCTATCTCTGAAATATTTGCAATGGTTTGCTGGACTTTTCTGCACCGTTTATCTTTCTTCATCTGTGCTTGGCTCCATAGCATCGACAAGAATGTACTTGGTTTAATAACTGCACTGTCATTCTTCACTTCTTCTTGTTTGTTGTTCTTTTCTAACTCTTCAAACTTCCTCTCTAAATCTGTGCAAAGTGTAGTTATTTCTTCTCCTTCCGTTATATCACTATTTCTTTCTTCAGATGTCAGGTTTTCTATCTTATCGACCATTTCAATATTGTACGAATCAGGTAAGTCATCTGTTTGTACTGCGACATTTGTAACTTGTTTTGACTTTATCCTGATTGGGATTATACTCTTCTTACATCTGTCATCTGTTTGTACTGCGACATTCTCTTTCTGAGGCTCTATTCTAGCAACTACAGGTTCAGTTCGTTTTTTCAAGTTTAATATTGGTCTTCCTTCTTTGACTTTGAATGGTTGTAGCTTGATTTCAACAATCTCCTTTATTTCAATCTTATAAACTTTCGCAACCAATCCATCGACTATTCTTATGCATGGGAAATCGACTGCATAATTCCTGCAACGTTTTAGCTCTGAAGCAAAGTCTCTCAATGCTATTCTTTTCTTTCTGTTTTGTATGGTTCTTGCGCAACTCTCCATGTTTGAATGTCTCTTTACAATTATTTATTCTTCTCTGTGTCTTCTTGTTCTGATGGTAGTGGCTTATATAGACTGTTGTTGATGTTGTTGCTCCATCTCTCCTTGTGATGTGGCCATGTCGCTGTAGGAGGAGTGGTCACGGCGCCAAATTAGTCTTATGTGACCGTGCAGGTGTCCCTACTAGTTGATAGCTATAACTAGGTGACTGAGGCAGGCCTAGTTATCTATTATTTACTTTGTTTCTTTCCTCCAAGTGAGATTGTTTCTCTTACTGGCCCCCTTGTTCCGCCAGAGATAGTAGTTCTTGGATGAGAATAGGTTCGTCTTTTGCTCAACCCAGACCACGTTCTTCCCTCCTTGGTGTTGTCTAGCGACTGGTGCGTATAGGGTGTTCTATTATTTCTTTCTTTCCTAATACTCAATTCTAATATCTCTCCATTCCTTAATCTCTTCTCACATCAAAGCAACTGGAGTGATGTGATTCAACTTCAAAAAAGCAACTTTTATTTACATAAGATAATGCATGATCATCCAACATAATACATCAGCTACAGTTCACAATTTCAATGTCCTCAAGTCTTCCGCTTGATTCAAACACATCTCTCAAAGCATAGTAATATATTGTTTCTCCTGTAGCCTCTTGCATTTCGTGGTATACCTAGCTTAATAAAGTTCCTTCTCATTTTTTTTCTATTTTGCTCATTTTTTTCTACAACAGTTCTTCTAAATCCTTGGAGTCATGTTCTCTCCCAATCTCACTCTAGATAGGTTTAACTCCTCTAAATGCAGCATATAAAATTCAATAGCTACACCTGAAATAAACAATGTCCAATACCAAAATGGCTTCCACCATACTTACTCTTGTATGAGAGAGCGCATGAGATGTTTCGTGAATGTCAGACTCACCTGTGGTGGCGTCTCCATACTTACTCTTATATGAGAGAGCGCTTAATAGATTTCATAAATGTCAGTGCTGTGAACCCTTAGTTCGATACAATCTCGTTTAATGGCAATGCCTCATCTTCTTGGTATGACAGCCCATCCTGGCTATCTGATAATAAAAGTTATTTACTCTTTAAGCTTTAATATTGTCCTTGCCTCAATATTATCTTCTTTAGCTCGCTCCCTTAAATGCGAGCGTCGTTAGCTTGCGACAAATTTGCTGAAAGTCAAGAAAATAGTTCAAAATTTGCTCTTACCATTTTAAACGAAGTCCAGCACCTATCACTGTCCTACTAACACCACCTATAAGCTAATCCTACGGTTGATCACACAAATTATTAATCAATTCTAAATGTTCTCCTGAATTCCTATTTCTAAGCAATTCTAAATCTAGCTATTTCTGTAGCCCTTCTGCATACCGCAGGTTTCACATTTCTTGAGAGCTCAGCAAAACTTGACTTGCTCTGTCAATTTCTCTGGTAGGACTGATCTCCAATCGTCCTTCAATTTCCTATCTGATGGTCCAAAGTTGTTTTAGTTAATACGATTGGTCCGTTGTTCAGTTCACTCACCTATCGGCACGCTTAATTCTAAGCTGTCAGCTCCGTGAACTGTGCTACATAACTGTTTATATTTCGCCCACTTTTTTCACGTGCGTTTCCCTATCCTAACTCACTAAACTTGTAAAGGGCGTTAATATTCATAGTTATTCCCCTTAGCACTTTTTACCTTAGTTTCATTAATCCTTCTATATCTCTATTAAAACTGGTCTGATATGCAAATTTGGTAAACTCTAATGATATATACTTAGATTACTTTAAGGTCTAAAAAGGTTCCCTCCCTTACAAAAAACACTACATTTTCATTCTTTTATCTCCCATGTTAAGAACAATATAGCCTATCACTTAAATTATTCTGATTTTCTAACCCATTTTTATATACTCTTTCATCTTGTTAACCCCAAATAACTGTTCGACTGACTTTAACTGCAGCGTATCTTACGCTGTACAACCAAACGGTGACAGTCTGGTTGCGGACCATGTCTCTTCTTGTTACTTCAACCACTTTCCTCAGATACCTCATTTCTGAGGTTTGGATCTGGCTTTTGTGGGTTGTAGTCATTGCCCACGACTCGCATCCATATGTCAAGACTGGGACATATGTGGAGCGGTATACAGCCATCTTCGTTTTCTTATCAACCTCTTTCTTGCTGAGGAATCCACGATTTATGGCCTGAAAAAGTCTCCCAGCCGTTATACCATCATAGGAATCACACATTCTATAAATATATTTGGTGGGTAGGTTTCTAATTTTTAAATTTTGTCAGGGCAGCGGCCTTATGGCCTACTCATAAATTAATGGGTAGATAACTTGTCAACAGAACAAAACAAACCATTGATAGATGAGAGTGGTGACTGTTAGCGTAGCACTCATCAGCTGTTATAGTTTCTGTGGCTAATGTTATGGGGCTGAAGAAGAATGGTGATATTTCAAACAGCAAATATTTCTGAATTAAAAAAAAAAAAAGTAATAAGTTGCAGTCATAACTTGTTCCATTATTTGTACATTTTTACTGAACATAAATAGTGAGATGTGAAATTCCCTGTCATATTAACAGTGCAATAGAATGTCATGCTTATGCGTTTTGTTGGACTTGGTGGCCAAATATAAATTAACTTTTTTTTATTTTCAGGGCTTCGTGGCCAAGCCAACAAAAAACCCTGATGGCACATTGAATCTTTTGAACTGGGAATGTAAAATACCTGGAAAGAAAGGAGTGAGTAATTTATTATATTTCTTGTAAACTGTTACATTTAAGAGCCAGATATGTGATTTATGGCACAGGCTCATATTATCACCAGTGTTTTTCATTTCCAGTAATAAGAGACAAAAATTCATCATCCAAAATAGCCCCTGTGTCTTTGGCTCATAGTATGTTTTTCTTTCTCTTTCAAGTTATGCCTCAAATATGTTTTATTGGGCCTCTCTGTCCTGAGAAGCCCATTAAGTTGCTTTATCTTGTTGTGTATCTTTTTTCCCTTTCAAGCTAAATGGCTGGATCCACCTCTTTCTGCTTTTGTTAGATCAGATAGTTGATGGCGTTTATTCTTATGTGTTCTTGGATTTCAGGATTTCTCACTTTCTTGTTCAAAATGACATCCAACATAAGAGGTGTTGCTTTGTTGACTTGTTCTGGAATCCTCAGTCCCCAGGGTTTGGTTTGGTTTTAAGGACTATCTTCATTGCACACGGACAACTCCATCAGTGCTCCGATCTCCTCGCTTAGATCACACAAGGAGGATCTCAGCACAGTGCACGAACTCCGTAGCACAGGCGAGAATCCCATTGTGTATATATAGGAATCACACTTTCTATAATTAGTTTTGTGGTGGGTAGGTTTTTACATTTTGCCAGGGCAGCGGCCTTATGACCTACTCTTTACAATTTCCAACTGCCGCGGGATTTTTTTAACGTGCACAACTTGCAGACTTTTATAAACGGGTGCTTGCATAGAATAGAAGGACTGAAATGGTATGACAAAGTCACAAATGTGGAACTGATGACAAGAACCAGACAAGTGCCAGTGAAACAAGAATTGAGAAGACGCTGGCGATGGATAGGACACACATTGAGGAAACCTGTTGATAGCATTACAAGGCAGTCCGTGGAATACACAGGGAAGCAGAGGTAGACCAAAAAACACATGGAGAAGAGAACTGGAAACAGAGGTGAAAATCCCCATCGAGGCCAGCTCCTTGACGTGGAGATGGGGCTCAAGTACAGCCATCAGCGGCTGAAAAACCAAGACTGGCCAGGCCCTCCTACACTCGAGCAAGACCACAGTCTGCCCTAGCAAGTCAAGGTGCTGAAGACGGAGGCAACTGGAAACCAAATCTGGTACCTTTAGAATTCGAACCTCTTAGCCACTCCGATCCCCAGGGTAAGAGAGGTAGAGTTAGACCTAAAAAAAACACATGGAGAAGAGAAGTGGATAAAACAGACATGGAAAGACCTTGAGCAGACGGCACAGGGCAGGAGAAATTGGCATTTCTTGAAGGCCTGTGCTCCTTGGGGAGCTGGAGGGCCATGTGTGAATAGCTACTATTGTATAGGGAAGGTCAAGGTGAACGTAAAACAGTAAATAATAAATTCTTATGAAATTCAGCATTTAACATATGGTTTTAAAATACTGAGACCTTATAATTGACAGTAACGCAGGACAGTCACATCACCTCTAGTGTGCTGTACGCTCAAGAAAATATGGGCCTAACACCATGTTCCCACTGTGCCTCAGTGGGCATGTAACGGGATCCCTTACAGTACAGTCACTTAGTGCAAAACATAGAAGGCATTCATGAAGAAGAGAAATGAACAACGTACATGGATTTGAAGGAATTAAAAAGAGTTTAATAATTAGAGTTAGACCTAAAAAAAACACATGGAGAAGAGAAGTGGTGATCAAGTTAAAGGGATAAAACAGACATGGAAAGACCTTGAGCAGACGGCACAGGGCAGGAGAAATTGGCATTTCTTGAAGGCCTGTGCTCCTTGGGGAGCTGGAGGGCCATGTGTGAATAGCTACTATTGTATAGGGAAGGTCAAGGTGAACGTAAAACAGTAAATAATAAATTCTTATGAAATTCAGCATTTAACGTATGGTTTTAAAATACTGAGACCTTATAATTGACAGTAACGCAGGACAGTCACATCACCTCTAGTGTGCTGTACGCTCAAGAAAATATGGGCCTAACACCATGTTCCCACTGTGCCTCAGTGGGCATGTAACGGGATCCCTTACAGTACAGTCACTTAGTGCAAAACATAGAAGGCATTCATGAAGAAGAGAAATGAACAACGTACATGGATTTGAAGGAATTAAAAAGAGTTTAATAACACTGACTAACAAAAAAAAACTTTTTTTTTCTTTCTCTAACATTTCTATGTTTTTCTGGTCAATTTTAATGCGCTGTTTTTAAATCTGCAAACCGTTTTTCTCTATCAGGTCGGGATCTCTAGAAATACGCAATTGAAGTTTTTTAACAACGCATACAGTATTACAACATCATTTGTACAAGAAGTATAACAGTTATGTAGGCTTGAATTTCTTTGCAGTCGACTTTCGTCGGTGAATGGCATGGGGTACTTCGCGATGAAGCATCCAACAATAATTGGCAAGCATGGTCACACTCCACCGTCCTTGATAACGTGACTCCATTACAGCGATATCTTGATGGAATCGTTCTCCATGTTCATCGCTGACTTCGCCAAGGTTGTCAGGGAAAAAAGTCAAGATGCGAATCGAGCAAATGGATTTTGAGGGACATGTTACAGCCCATAATTCTGTATGCATCTATGCACTGCTTAACAATGTGCACATAGTCGACAGATTTGTGATTTCCCAGAAAGTTATCGACGATCGATTTAAATGCCATCCATGCGCGAAGTTCACTACCATGTAACAAGTTCTCGAATTGTTTGTCTGCAATAACTTTCCTAATCTGAGGTCCTACAAAGATACCTTCCTTTATCTTTGCATCGCTAATTTGCGGAAACTTTTCTCGAAGATAAGTGAAAGCTTTGCTCGTTTTATCTAACGCTTTTACAAAATTCTTCATGAGCCCCAACTTTATATGTAACGGTGGTAAAATGATGCTGTCTTTGTTAACTAATGGCTCGTGTTTTACATTTTTATGCCCGAGCTGCATACGATCCCTGATAGGCCACACCTTTTTTGCATAATGTTCCTGTCTGTTGCGGCTGTCCCATTCACATAGGAAGCAGCAAAATTTAGTATACCCAGTCTGCATGCCCGTGAGAATTGCAATGACCTTTAGGTCTCCACAAATCCGCCATTGGTAGTCATTGTACTTTATTTTTGCCAAAAGTTTAGCCTTATTGTCATAAGTTTCTTTCATATGAACAGAGTAGGCGACTGGAATTGATGAAAATAAATTTCCATTATGCAATAACACGGCTTTTAGACTAGTCTTGGAAGAGTCGATGAAAAGTCGCCATTCGTTGACTGTGCTCATGACCGAGGTGCACCATTAGACCTTTTACATCTTTGCAATAGCAAATGTCATCATCCATCTCAAAATATTGAACAAGTTCTCTGTGTCTATGACGAAATTTAGATATTGGAGTATTGGGCGCTAAAAGATTCCATTCTTTGAGTCGCGAACCGAGTAATTCCGCTTGTCCTTTGGTGAGAGCGAGATCACGTATTAGATCTGAAAGTTCTGAATGGTTAATTAAGTGAACACCATCATTCACCAGTATATAATCCGAGTCAGAATTAGTTTCTAAAGCAGATAAACTATCACTTTCTGATGGTTCATTTACGTCCAACGGATATTGTTCTGGTAGAACTGGGATCGGACACGTGATTGGATCATGAGGCACTGGTTTCGAAACCGATTCAATATTTGGATAAACCACAGACTTTCTAGTTTTAAAAGTGAAACCATAGATATTTGTCAAGCATAAGTAACAATCAGTAGCGTGATTTGTCGGTTCACGCCATATTACTGGCACTCCAAAAGGCATCGACTTATGCTTCGGCGATTTTCGTAACCAACCTGCCAATGTATTTGCACAAGTCGAACAAACTGTATTTGGCTTCCAAGATTTATTTGCATCATCAACTTTCGAATCGAAATAAAGTTCATATGCTTTCTTTAGCAATGGTGTACAGTTTTTTCTGGTGAACACGATCGGTAAAATATCCGCACACGTAACAGAACAGATCAGCGAATTTCTACAACTTCTAGAAGCCATATTTCACTCGGAATTATTTCAAAATACAGTAACTATTTGAAATATAACGTAACATATGTTATGCATCTTTTAGCAGTATAAAAAGTAGAATTATTTTGCATTTTATTAATTTTTAAAAAGTTATATAGTAAAAATGAAACGGAGCAAATAACGGTTTCCCAAAAATATATTTATTCACAAATATCTTAAGAACCCGACGTGATAGAGATAAACGGATTTCAAATTTGAAATCAGCGCAAGAAACTGACATAAGAACACTTATTCTTATATAAGAAAGAAAAATGTTGTTTGTCAGTGTAATTAGAGTTAGGAGATAACCGCAGGGAGGAATGAGACAGTAGTAGGAGTCAAGAAAAATGTGCAAGGAGGCATGAGAAACTAGTAATGGTAGTCAGGAGACAAGCACAGAGAGAAGTGAGAAATTAAGAGTTAGAAATAAGCACAGCGGGGATGGAGAAATTGGTAAATTAGAGTCAGGAGATAAGAACAGAGAAGAATGAGAAATTGTTCGATTTAGTCTAGAGATAAGCACAGAGAGCTTGAAAAACTCTGCAGTAAAAGTTAGTTAGTTGCTTATCCTTTACAGGACGTGGCAATCAACCCCAGCTTTTATTGGCTGTTTTTGATTTTTCTAGGCAATTTTTTCATTCAGTAGTTTGCCATTGCTTTCTGAACGGTACGGCGCTTATACCAATGTTAAAAATCCACACAAAGCGATCTGCTACCAAACCGCCTGCAGCAGGTTTCGAACCTGGTATATCTGGATTATGAAACTGCGTTCATATCCATTAGGCCACAGACGTCATGCTTCATAAATAAAAAAGAACGTTTTTGATAATAAATTTAATATTGTAATTTAAAATGTCCATCCCTCAGGATTAAAAAACAACAACCTTTCTACAATTTTTGTTCCACAGACACCGTGGGAGGGAGGACTGTATATGCTGAGAATGCTTTTCAAAGATGATTACCCAAGTTCACCTCCCAAGTGTAAGTAATCCTTCAGTGAGTTGCTTTCATACTAGTAACAGTGATTACTGTGGAGCACAATTGTAAGCAAGAATGTTTTGATGTTGGGTACAGTTTTAAAACTACGCTGTTTCGTGTTTGCCACAAGTTTTTGTTTAGCACTGTGCTTCTTATCCAGGGATGCACACACCTCCTGGGGATGTATGAGCCACCTTTTGGGGGTTGTAAGATTTTAGACGGCGATCATCAACACAGTATAATGCACAGATCTTGGATGTATTTGTATAATATAGAACAGTGGTAACATGAATTACATATCGAACCTTAGTCACATTTAAAAAATAACATTTCCTTAAAACACATGGTTTTCGCATTTCTGGTGTATTTTACAAGCTAGAAGATAGGGTGTGAGGCTTGTTAAGATGCTATAAATGGGGTGCGAGGCTACTTAAGATGCTGTAAAGGGTGCAAGGTTTATTAAGATGCTGTTAAGGGGTACAAAGCTGTTGAGAGTCTTTTTGCGCACCATATAGATCGATTGCTTTTGAGATCATATGCTGCACAAAAAGACACGACAGAGTTTGAATTGTATGCGTATCCACGCATATGACGTGAGCATGTTTGTATTAGTAACTAGAGCATTGTGTTGACAAAGTGTCTACCAGATGGCCGTGTCTATATTAGTGGATCGTGTCTTTATGATAGTGTATCATATCCTAATGGATTTATAGGCCTATGTTGATGAACCAGGAGCAATTAAAGGAATGAATTATCATATGGAAAACTAGGAATATTAAGTGTACAAGAATTAACAATATTTGAAATGCCGTCTGGATATTATAATAATGGATGTCTGCTCACGGATGTTGATAATGTTATATAAATGGATTGATGCTCAACACGATGAAATTATGAATGATATTATGTCAAGGAGAATTGTTCTACAGTGAATAAAGTGTCTGTCGATAAATGGCACGTGCCTGAGGATTATACTATTTGTTCATTTTTCGATGTGGTAGATCTCAATAATCGAAGAGATCGTCCGTAACAGAGGCTTTTTAAGATGCTGTTAAGGGGTGCAGAACATCTAACAGGTTCAGAAGCACTGGTATAGCAAGAAACAAGGATTTAACAAAATATATTGAACCACTACATTCAGCTTTTTTATTAAAAGTCTGCAATAATGGTACATGATAAAAAATCATCATTATGAGACCAACAGTGTTAAAAGCAGTCAAGCAATAATGGTACATGATAAAAAATTATCATTATGAGACCAACAGTGTTAAAAGCAGTCAAGCAATAATGGTACATGATAAAAAATTATCATTATGAGACCAACAGTGTTAAAAGCAGTCAAGCAATAATGGTACATGATAAAAAATTATCATTATGAGACCAACAGTGTTAAAAGCAGTCAACAATAATGGTACATGATAAAAAATTATCATTATGAGACCAACAGTGTTAAAAGCAGTCAAGACAGACTTACTAATCTTCAATCCAGATAATCTGCATATTTTTAATGGTTTCAGAGATGATTGTATTTGAATGAAAGATATAGATCTGATCATCAGATTTGTTTGGTTGGGTTTTCTTTAACAGCCTGATTTTTATTTTTATATTAGTGCTGATTGCGATGTGTGAGCATGTCAAATTATTTGAATAGGCCTTTTTAGATGAAGGGGTGCGTTAGTTCTGTCTTCAAATTCTACATTTAAGACAGTCATCTCTACAGATTAAAGTATGTAATAAATTGTTTTATTTGCAGGCAAATTTGAGCCACCATTGTTTCATCCAAATGTGTACCCATCTGGCACAGTGTGTCTTTCATTACTAGATGAGGAGAAAGATTGGCGTCCAGCCGTCACTATAAAACAGGTTTTTTTTCTCTCATGTTGCTTTTTTACACACAAATGAGGCCTCTTTAATCTTGGAAGCATATTAAGTCAAGAAACTATGCAAAACACGTACAGTTTGTAATAAATGTTCAGTCACATCTATCGCCTACATATGTGTGAGTCTTCTGCCTCAGACAAATGTATAAAAGGCATAAGAATGACCTGAGGCAGATTAATAAAATGGTGCTAGAAAAACATCTTAACAAAAGCAGCTTGGACGAATATGTCGAAGTAAACTATTGACCCCCAGTGAGGAAAAGAACGTAATCTGTAGCACACTTGCATCATGTAATGTAGATGCTATCCTAAATATTAGTAGAAATTGTTGGCATACAGTTTTTATTTCTCATTTTGCAGATTCTTCTTGGAATCCAGGAACTTCTAAATGAACCAAATATAAAAGACCCTGCACAGGCAGAAGCCTACACGATTTACTGGTTGGTTGTGGTTTTGACTGTTACAAATAATAATGCTATGTAATATAAAATATGATACTCTTATGGGCTTAGTGTTAACACATTAACTACCGCAAGCCGGTTGGACCGGCTTTTGAAATCCTATCATTTGGACCGTGAGGTGCTCAGAGCGTCAATCTAATTTTAGTAATAAAACAAATGAAAAATGTACTGAAACACTTTCTGATCTGGTTCGAGATTTTAAGTTGCCACCAGAAAACAAATTCCCAAAGCATGGTTGTTGTAGAACACTGGAAAATTGATATTATGTTCATATTTTTCAGCGTTTTGGGTTAGTTACCAAATCGTGTAAAACTGTTTATCGTGGCAACTAGTGATAGGACCACAAAAATTGCGTGAACATCTCGTCTAGAAGCTGAATAGGCTAGAAACTTGTTTCAACAATTGGCTGATAGATCTAGCGACGAGAACAAGAGTGAAAACGGTGTGCACATTGTTTGAAAGTGATTTTGATAGAGATAAGGCGCAAGCAGTTATAATTGTGAAAATATTGCAAGTCCTCGGCCATCGGACAGCCGTTAAATAGCAACAACCAATATTAGAGTTTCAAATGGTGCTTATTGTAATAGTACATTCATTTATCTTTAAAATGACGTGTAATTCATAAAAATCTAAACAATTACGAAAACTACAGCTTACTTTGTGCAAACACCTACAGGATAAAAATGGGAAACAAATTTTATTCGGCCACAGTGTGTTAAGGTGTGTATTTTAAAACAGGCTGTAACATCTGGATTACCAGAGTGCAAACTGCTGCTTTAAGTGCATCTAGTTTTGAGACTGGAAAACTGTTTTATATCAACTTCAAAAGCCAACTGCTTACAGTCAAAATTAGAATGACTCGTGTGAAGAAATTGACACTAGTATAAATAAGGCAGTAAGACTTTAAAATCAGTTGTGCCATAAATTTATCCATCTTGTTTACTGACTTAAGTCAGTCCTGTAGCATGGCTGTGAAACATGGATAACAAAACACACCAAAAAAAAACAACCAAATGTTACAGACTGTTTCCTAAATGGGTGCTTGCATAGAAAAGGACAATTGAAATGGAATGACAAGAACCTGACAAGTGTCATTGGAACAAGAGAAGACATTGGGGAAGTGACACATTGAGGAAACCTTGTTCTAAAATCCCCGTGGTAGAGGCAGACCAAAAAATGCAAGGAGAATAGAAACTGAGGCAGACGTGGAACTGATGGCACAGGACAGGAGTATTTGCATGAGTTTGTTCAAGGTCATCCGCTCCTTGGTGAGTTAAAGGATAATAAAGATTATATATACACCGATTTGCTTCTATGGCACCTCCAGTTGCACCAGCAATGATAAACGTACTTACCATTTCATTACTTCGCCTTCCGTCATACATGAATAAATGATAGTGTCATTAAACATGTTCCTCTTGTTTGTACAGAATGATCCTAATGAATTCTTGTTTTATTTTTTTGTTGCAATAGTCAAAACCGTGCAGAATACGAAAGACGAGTGAGAGAACAAGCATCAAGGTTCCGGGATCCAACATACAAATGAAGTCACATCTGTTGATGCTGGTTTTGTAGCATCATCTGTAAGCTGAACAATTTTTGAATGTATAGTCGGTGGTACATTAGCGTTAAAAATGTAAGTATTGTATGACATTGGTTTACATTGATTTTTATATAAGAGGACAGGATTAGTAACTTATCAATATTATTAAGACAGTTTTGGTTAATTTAGGCTACGGCTGTTAAAAAAGTTAGTTAGCTTGTGAAAGAGCATTGCATATTTGTAAATTTTAAGAACCTTTAACGTGACAGGTTAATTTAGGCTAAGGATGCTAAACAAAATTAAAGCTTGTGAAAGAGCATTGCATATTTGTAAATTTTAAGAACCTTGAAAGTGTAAAATATATTTAAGCCCAATGTTTAGGTATATGTTTTGATTTGAATTTTCCTGAAAACACTTGCTTATTACATTCAATGTACTACTGACTCTTGCTGTTCGTGGGAATTGGGAAAATACTGTGGTCATTACTGGAGAATATTGGACATTTAATCATTGCAACCTAACTGCACATATTTTAAAATACCCGTATGATGTAATTTTTGAAAATTTGGTTACAAAGTAGTGTTGAAGAAAATTTCCTTAAACCTGGAACACTAAATGGGAAGTTTTATTAGGGTATAGTGCATGTTCCTTCATGATTGTAGATTCATTGACATATTCTTATAGAGGCTTCAACTATTTGAGGAAGCAAAATTTGGCAATTTGTGTTTATCCTTGATTCAAATGAAAAGATCCCATTCCATATTCACCATACACTTATCCTATGCATCATATTGGCCACCTCAGCACATTTTTTGTGAAATCACCACAAAACATTTTATTTTAAATGCCATCACACAGTGATGCATGACATGCAGTAAATAGCAGCACCTGATATTTCCTCCTTTAACTTGTCAGATAGTTCCCTCACTCATTACCATCACTTGTACTAGAAGTAGGAATGTATTTTGGAACTATTTTGTTGTGAAGCAAGTTCATGTGATCTTATTCACTTTCCTGGCCTCTTTAAGATGTTTTGGCACACAGTCCATTTCACTTCATCTGTGTTATAGTGGTCTCTGTCCATTTTACAGTTTCAGTCTAAGTATGGTTCTATTCCAGTATTCTGTTTTGTTCTATATGGAACATGGCGCTGTAACTGGTGCTCATTACCAACTTCCATTTAGAGCTTTCTTTATAAGCTGCTACCTTGGCTTCCTCTTCCAGTTTTCTCCAGGCTAATGACCTCTCCAGTTTTCTTTTTCCCTGTGGCTTTCAGTCAAGAACATGTCTGGTTGTATTGGTCTGCTGTTTCCTATCCATCTCCACTTACTTGCTTTTCTAGGTTTACTCTGGTTGTTATCCTGACAATATTATACAGAGGATCTGAGAGGCATCTTTAGGTGAATGTCTGACAATGCTGGGTTGGAATGCTTGCTCGAGTCAAAGCGCCTGTCAATTTTCACCTTGGTGTTTTGATATTTTTTTTTAAAGTTTTCCATGAATGTTGAATCTCTTAAGATCAAGGGCCAATTGTAGTTGTGGCTGCTGTGTGACTGGGGCTTTAAATTTGAACTGAAACGATACATATATTTTCAATAACAAGATTTGTTCCTTTACATTTTCAACCTTTTTAAAACAAAATAGTGTTACTTTTTCAATGACTGTCATTTTTACTGAATGTTGTACTAACATTAAATATTGTTGTTCATGATCTGCTGTGTCTTGTCATTTATCTTATAAGTGTATTTATAAACATACTTAGTCGTTTTTCTTCTACCGTGGGTGTAGAGGTTTGCCAGAGAATGCAATGCTATCCCGTAATCTGTCGTCCTCCTGGCCTGGTTTCAATATAGTCCTCGTGTCACCGTGGGGTTTGCCCAAGCATTATTAATGCTATTGTTAAGGTGAGATAAACAGTTAGGACAGCTCACAAGAGAAAATAATGAATGAAAATAATAATATTGCTAACTGACAACGGTTCAGAATACCGGTTCATGTTAACTAATAGTGAGTGATTATAGTGAGTTGTAAATAGAAAGTTCGAGAACAAGAAAAAAAAGGCTTGACCAATAAATTTAAGTAAAAAGATTTGGGTCAGCGAATCAGAAGAGTGGCAAGAAAACACACCATGAAAAATGACCAGAGGTCATTAGATTTACAGGCAGTCCTGAGTTGTGCTTCAGGAAGAAGGTGTGATCGCTGTGCGGACAAGATGAACCTTCTGTGGTTTTACAGATAGGGTTTATGTGAATATGTTTAGATGTCCAGCCATCACTAGCCAGTGTTATTCTATCGGGAGATAGTTTAATTTGATTCAGTGGTTCACAGTTAAGGTGTATTTCTGAAAGGAGATCGGCGTTTATGCTGTGTTTTTTTTTGTAAGTATTGAACTATGATTATATTTTGCACAGAGTAGAATTTTGTTTACAGGAGAATCTTGCAAAAGCACGATTTGCCAGTTCATTATGAGAACTTTACGACTATGTACCAAGAAAAACGGATGGTTATAACGACTGTGTAAAGTAACCAAAAGGCTGTAAACATTTGAAGGAAACTAGAGATATTATAGAGGAGCCATATTGAACAAGGTTTGAAGTATCCAGAATTGCATATGATCTTCAAGAAAAAGTGAATGTCAACTTTTATAGAACTTCAAATATGCTCACGAAGTCACTATTACATCAAAGAAGGAACTGAACGAACCTGAAGTATACAAGAAAAGGATTAGAGTATCATCCAGGAATTTACACCTCTGGCGGAGATGGCCAGTAATGATATCAACTAAATAACTTGGAAGATAAAAAGGAGAGATTGTAAACTTGAATTACGTCACTAGGCCTGCCATCTAATGAGATAACACACAGTAACAGCAGCGCGGTTACACTCAGTCCTTCAGAGATTGTCTATTGTTGTCCTCCCAGCGGACTCGGGGGGGGGGGGGGGGGGGGGGGGGGGGGGGGGGGCGGGGGGGGTGGTCATCCTTGAGGTCTGGATCCCTGTCTCTTAGTTTCCCATACATGTTGTGGTAGCTGATCTTCTCCCATTCTGCAGACATGGCCAAATCATTGTAGCTGGGACTGTCTGCAGGGGTTGGGTTTTGAGGCCTTGCCATATCGTCTGGTTGTGGACCATGTCCCTTGTTTCTTCAACAACCTTCCTCAGATACCTCATTTCTTAGGTTTGGAGCTGACTTTTGTGGGTTATAGTCATTGCTCATGACTCGCATCCATAAGTCAAGACTGGAACATAGGTGGAAAGTTACACAGCCATCTTTGTCTTCTTGCCAATAAATAACATAATCTGTTTACAAACACAAGGTTAAAAATGTGAAGACAAAATATGGTAATTTGGTCTTACTAGAACAAAGGACAAAGAAAATTACCACTGCTGTAGCCACAAGGCCTTCGTCGGGGATAATAGAACAAAATCAGAAAGGAAAGAATGCTGGAGCTAGAAGGTAAAGATAAAAAATAAATAAGAGTAATACAACCCATAAAATTGTCTCATCGTGCAATGAAAAAATACAAAATGTATGTCACATCCAGGTACTTGAGAGAAAATGCTAAGCAGGGAAAAATATATGAGGTGGGATAGTTACAAACGCATGACTCATGTGAAAACTCAGAAAGTATGTAAATAAAAAGCTGTATGTTATATATCCTCTTTATTTCACATTTCTCAACTCATATAAGATTATACAGTGCAGACCTGATAAGGAGAACTCACCAGGGACCCAAAAATAGCTCTTCTTATCAGAAATTCCTCTTATCCAGATAAGAGTTCAAGCACATGGTAATGCATTTACAACGTACAATACAATAATGAATTAGCGTTGAATACGACAGATGTATGACAGAAAATATGTAAATCACCAAAAGTGTTAATGTACAAAGTTGGCACAAATAACAGCACTTTTTACACTTTGAAATGAAAAAGCTGCAATTTTCCTCTGTATCTTAGTACCCGTACTTGAGTTAATAAAAATGTCTTTCCATGACATCCTTAAATTCAAAGAAATGATAAATTAAATCATCTTGGCATCCAGCCTGCATTATATACATGTTAGTTTTATCCATGCAATTTGAAACTTCCAACTGTGAAATAGTTTGTACCGTTAACCCACAGTCCATTATCTCTAGAATTTGTACACTCTTAAATGATAAAGCACTCTTAATTGAAAAAGTCTGTAATTTTCCTCTGTACCTTGGTACCTGAGTTAATAAAATGTCTTTCCATGGCCTCTTTAAATCCAAAGAAATGAGAAATTAAACCATCTTGGCATCCAGCCTGCATTATATACATGTTAATTTTATCCATGCAATTTGAAACTTCCATTTGTGAAACAGTTTGCACTGGCAACCCACAGTCATCATCATCATCTCCATCTAGGTCAGGACTGGAAAGGACAGAAGATGAAACTGTTGGCATACACATCCCTAGAATATCAGCACTGGCAAGGCTAGCACTACATGTAGTAACAATATCATTGCCAATGTTGACAAAATCTTCTGCTGAAATGTTCAGTTCCTGATATAGTCGATGAAGCAAAGGTTCCACAGAAGTTTCAATTATAATACTGCCATTACAAGTATTTGACACAACCGTGTTTTCATCATCTGTATCATCTCCAACTTTAAAGCCTGCTTTTCGAAAACAGTTTGCAATAGTCACAGGCAACACTTTACCCCATGCAGATTTCAACATAACAATAGCGTCCAGAAGGGTTATCTTGAAGTCTTCAGCAACCAAGTCTGGGCAACGTTGCTGACCTATAATGAACCTTCAGATTTTGAATAATACCTTGGTCACAAGGCTGAAGTTTGGATGTCGCATTTGGTGGTAAAAATAAAAGTTCTGTTGCTTTTAGATTTTGAACATTTAGGTGGGCAGAACAGTTGTCAAGCACCAAAAGAACTTTGCGATGTTGATGTTACATAGAATGATCAAATGCATGTAGCCACTTGGTGAAAATGTCTGATGTCATCCAGGCTTTTGAATTAACTGCATAATCAACACACAATGTTTTCAAACCTTTAAAACAGCGTGGATTTTTGAATTTACCGACTGGCAATTTTTCTGAACCATCCATATTTGTACACACAACAATTGTAATTCTTTCTTTCGATTTTTTCCCCCCATGACACTTTACATTTCTGAAGGAAAAAGTCTTGTCAGGCAGCAATCTCCAAAACAATCCAGTTTCATCAGCATTAAACACATCAGCGGAATTATACCTACTCATGGCTGGTTTTAGCACCTCCTCCGTCCATGACTCGGTAGTCGTTTCATTAACAGAATGCCTTTCCCCACACAAAGCTTTGTAAGTAATGTTGTGCCGTTTTTTTAAAACGACCCAACCAGCCAGGACTACATTTCCAGCCAGTCCGACCTTCCAGAAGTGCTAACTCTTCTGCCTTTGCAGTTAATATAGGTCCATTTACAGGAACATTTGCTGATCTCGCCATGGTGAACCATTTTAGGAGTGCCGTGTCGACCACATCACACGCCGCTTTTCGGTTCTTCATTCTGTGACAATCAACTTGTCCACCATAAAACATTTTTCTGTACCGATCCTTATTTTTTATGATTCCTGAAAGCGTTGATTTTGGAATGTCAAATTCCTTTGCTATTTCCATTTTCTTTTTGCCACTATTTTCCACTTCTTGTAATAGCTCAATCTTTCTTTTCAAAGATATGGATTTTAACTTTCCAGCCATTTTTAGAGGGGAAATAACTCAAATTCTAACACTGACGAAGCGCGCAATTTCCGAAAATAGCCGAAAAGTTGTACAAATGTCCAGGTACTGTATTTGAAAAAAAGTTCGCCTTCAGCAGATCAAATTATATAGTCGGGACACGTTTAATCGTTCGGCATATCCAAAAATTCATGATAAACGGATTCCGCTTAACCGGACATTTTTTACAAAGACAAAGAAGAAAAATTGCCGGGGATAAACAAATTGTTCTTCACAACAGAAATTCGCCACATCCGAGATCGCCTTAAGCAGTCTGCACTGTAGTAGCAAAATCAACAAGCAAGCAACATGGGGAAAAAAAGTGTCAACAACTGATGCCTTATGCCAGTAGAAACAAACATAATTTCTTATATTCTTTTTTTCATTCTGACTGAGAAGAGACACAGTTTGTTTCCTTAAGACCGCTAATGTTAACACTTTCCTGTTCTGTCACTTCTTTATCAACAGATTCTATTACTTCTTTCTGTTGCTCTATAGAAATTACTTCTTGTTCATGGGTCGTGGAAACCTCCCCTTTAATAACAGATGTTATATTTCCAACAGCCTGTAAAATATCTTTAATCTTCTGCAAGCTACTTCCTGCTTCCCCACATTCAAATGAAAGCTGCTGCTCTCGAATCAAATCAACTATAGATTTCTCTGCCACAATGATTACCGACTCGCCAGTCTCGGAGTCAAAGATATGAAGAGTTTCTGTTTCTTGTCCCTGTGAAATAATACAATGATAAAACCTGGATCAAAGCAGGGCAATTTCATATTTCACAAGAAATGGTGAATTATATTTGTACGAGACCAACAAAAAAAAAAAAAATATACATTAATAGTTTTAACTCGCATAATGTGTGACAAAAATTAACACATAAATTGGCAGTTAAAATAAAAAGACCTGCAATATTCGTGGCAACACACCTCACAAGAAATCTGGTAAACCTGGCTCAGTGGGAAAGCCTGAAAGCAAAAGAAGCACAGGAGAGTAACACAAAAGGAAATTTCAAAATTTTCTTCTTTCCACACAACCTGCCTAAGGAAAATTCTTTGAATTTTCTGGCCGAACACCATCACCAACCAAGAACTGCTAACTCGGAGCCAACAACAGGACGTGTACCATCATATTGGGTAGACACTGTAATTGGGTTGGCCACATCCTCAGTATTGCCATGCTATGGACTCCAGAAGGAAAGCAAGAATGGCCAAAAGCCACTTTACGGAGAACTGTGGAGGCAGAGCTGCTAAGGCCTGAACCAGAGCTGGGGCACCACCTGAAGGATGGCTGTCGGCCGAGCAAAGTGGAGACAGTTTGTTGCTGCCCTACAAGACACCGGGGCGTGATGGTCACTGACTGCTTTGTCAGTCAGCGACTAAGGACCAAAGAAGAAGAAAAGAAGCACTGGAAGACAGAGAAAATCTAAGATGGTAAGACACGATTGTTAGGATAGTAGGGAGTACAGTTTTGGAATGCTGTACAGTCGAAGAAAGCTCCCTTACAATCACAAACACTTTACATGCACCACCCAACAGCTACAGATGGCATTGGCTGTAAAAGAGTGATGAGCTCAGAAGTCCTATATGCCATTCATTAAAAATTATTTGTTAGAAAGGTCAAAAGTTTGAGAATACTGTCAATCTGCATTTCCCATTTATTGCAGAGAGATCAGTGTGTGTCATAATCAAACCTGGTGGATATAAATTCTGATGAATTTATGATGTATCAGTGAGAAAAGATGATGGTCAAAGTGAAATGTTAACATAAATGTCATGCATAACTTAAAAAAAAAAAAAGTAATATATTTTGTTCCTGTCACTGAAATGATGTACCAGTCTTATGTGTAGAACATATCATGCCTCAGTAATACTGTGATTGACTACTCTCCAGCATTAGCAACCCACTGCATGTAGTTGTAAAACCTATGGCACATAAGACAGCAAATGCCAAACAACGCCCCCTCCGCCTTTTTTTTTAATTTTAAAAAATGAGAAGTTCAAAGTGTTCCACAGATAAAGTCAAGATAAAAACAACAGACTTCTCAAAGTCAGGAAACAAACATAACAGCACTTTGCTCACAAAAGAAAGCTAAGAACAATTATGAACTAAAGAGAAACTGACATACCCAATGCAATAAAACTGGCTATGGAAACCTGACAAAATTCTGACCAAATTAATGTGATTTTGTATCTGCCCAGTGTGTCACTGAGTATGAAAAGGGCATAATGATACTGCCCCGTTTAGTTCCCAGGACATCTCTGAAGAGACAGAGAACAGGAATACTGCACCCTAAGGCATGTTGTACAAGGCAACTAATATGGTGCTTGCAACCTCATCCTGTAAAACTAATTGCCACAGAAACCACCGCAGTGAGAATGCTCGGCACAAGTGGCCCAACTGCAGTGGTGGCTCCATTCTCCAGGAGTGCAAAGGAAAGTGATAATGATACTTTTTTAATAGGGAGTTCATCTCAGAAAATTTCAAAAATTTGCATAAAAGAAATTAACGGGCTTAAAATTTATGACTTTTAGATTTGTAAGCAAAGGGCGATAATCCAAAATAGGCATCAACAGTAGTGATTTTACGCCCACTTGAGAGAAAAAGTGCTGACTCAGTTTTCAGCTAGGTGAGCAAAGTAAACTCGCATGGGAAAGTCGTATCTGAGTGAACTGTTTTGAGAAAAACTTGATCTAGAAGTTTCGAAAATAGCTGTAATGGTAAATCGACATATTAGAATTCATCAGTCAGATTTGAAGCGCATTCGCATAAAGAGCTAGAATGGGCTGTCTCCCAAGTGGTTAAAGATATTTAGAAGTGGCAAGTGCAAATGGGTTATCAACGGACAATAAACCAAAGTCCTTTGGTTGATTTCTGTGGTCACAGAAAAATGAACTACAAGTACAAGAGAATGAGTGTTTATTTTCAAGTCCACCAGGTACGTTGAGTCTCGCCAAAATATGATAAACTGTAGTAAATGAGAAGGGAAAATAATAGACCTTGGTAGAAATAGAAGATAGAAGATCAGCAGAGATAAATTAGAACAACAAATAGGAACAGTGAGTACCTGAGATAAATGCTATGACAAGGAATTATTGACAACAGTGGTTCTCAAGCCAGGATCATCATAGCTACTAGAGACAGTATTAAATACAGAAGCAGTGAACAGAGAATATATATAGTATTGCCTATGGAAATTTTTGCTGTATAAAGTTTACCAGCCTCAGGAGGAAGGTTGGGCACATCATTATTTCAACCCTTGATCTTCGTGAAAATAAACTTCACATTTAACGTTCACTGCTGTCAGAGTCAAGTATGTTTATCAAGGTATTGAATCATCAATCAACTGTCAGTATGTACTGTTGTTGTAACACCATCAACCAATAACCTGCCTACTGTTTAGGGTAGTGATAAGAACCGCACTATACAATCATCATCATCAGCGTATATGCCCACAGCCACACTACAATGTGATATTTGTGGGAAAAAAGTTCTTATAATTACATCAAAATCTCCATCTATCCTAGCTGTAGGTTGTATTCCTTCCTCAGTAATGACCTCTACATTCTCAATCACTTCCTCTGAATGTTTTCCTGTGGTGTCCAAAACCACATAGTCTTCACTCATCTGCAATTTACAATTTGAAAATGCTGATTAGTAAATACAAATATAATTTGTGTAAGGCAGCATTTTGCTATACTTTTTTTTTTAAAATACACGAGAGAAAAACAGAAGAAAAAAAAGTGTTTTCTGGGGATTTACCCTGATGAACTTAATGGAGGAGAACAGAGTCAATGAACACCTTTGGTGCAGAACCAAGCAAAATGTGGAATCGGAGTTACATGTCATGTTTTGATATGGTATCCACAAGGAAGGGAAAAGAGGAAAATGCCTCATATAGCAAAGCAACAGCATGACAGAACTGAAAGACAACACCTCCGACAAACATGAAGACAGATTAGATGAACAGAGGTGTCACTGCACTGACCTTTTTTGTTTGTTTTTTTTAAAACAAAGACAAGGAGCTGAATGATTGACTCCTTTTTTTTCATGATAGGAAACAAATTTCATACAGTATTCTCTTCTGTGTTTTGACCAGGGCTTTATTTCAAGGAAATTAAGCCAGTAGAAAATAGGGCATTTTCCTGTAGCCTCCCTTCACCTAATAAATAGGCAATAATTTTAATATTTTTTCCAAACCCCTTAAAGCAAATGGTGAAGCCAGTGGTACAGCAAAAGTATAAAACTAGTATTATTAGATACACTGCTAAGGGCACATAACCTACAACACTGTTTGTTGTCAGTATTGCTTACCTCTTTTACGCAATTAGTAAAACCACATTATTTTTGATTATTAGTATGAAAGGTAAAACAAACAAAGTGTGTAAACACAGAAGCCAGACTTGCATGTACTATTGAAAAATCTATGCATTTAAACAATTTTTTAACTTATGCACGGACCCCCAAGAGTTCCATGCCCCTAGGTTTCAGCCTACTTAGCCTAATGGATGATCCGGCCCTGAGCTTTACTCCGGGAGGCAATCTGATCATCAGAAGCACCCGTCATGTGATAATTATATCTGAGAAAATTAGATGAGGAAAATATTAGAGTTTCCCATCCTTGTCATGTGTGGACCAGGAAAAAGCCTGGAAAATGCTTGAAGAAATTTGCTATGAACCCTGATTAACAGACCTATGCGAACATACACTTTATTGTCTTCTGCCTATTATTCAAGAAGTGGATTTTTCTGTAAATGAATTGTGAGTTGGCATACAGAGTGGTGCCGCAACTTACTTGATTTCAATTTACATAGTTTTCAGACAAAATTTACTTTTGGTCCCATTAATCCCCCGACTCAGATTTGTACAAGGCTGCCAACCAACAAAAAGTCTAAATGCGTGTTACAGAGCATATACAGAACCACCTCAGTTCAGTTTGTTTATATTGGTGCATGGTGTTCACATGTGCTTATCGATTCTGCAATTTTTATTTTTTTAACAATTAAAACACATTTATAAGTGTATTTGACAATAATTTTTATAAATGTCAGGTCTGTTGGTACAGTGATAAAATAAAGCTTATTCAAGGGAAGGATTTCAGATCAAAATTTTAAACAAAAAATATAAATTGGGATTAGTCAATTTTCTGATACTTTAGGACTCCCTAAATCTAGTAGGAGGAGCCTAAAAATAAGAACATGAAACGTTAGAACTAGAGGCAACAGACATGAAACTCGATATACTGGGAGTTGCAGAGGCAAGACGGTTGGATACAGGCTACATAAAAAGAGACCAATACACGCTTATACACTCAGGAGGAGAAAAACATGAAAGAGGAGTAGGAATGTTGATAAAGAAGGAGTTAGAAAAATACGTATGTGGATAATGGACACAGAATGATGTTACTAAAGATGAGAGCAAAGCCATTCGACATATCAATCTTACAAACTTATGCACCAACTAAAGATCATAGCGAGGAAGAAATAGAAGAATACTATGAAGAGCTACAACACACACTTAAACCAGTAAAATCTACAGATGTGTTGATAGTAATGGGTGATATGAATGCAAAAGTAGGAAAAGAAAAATACAAGTACTATGGACAGTATGGATTAGGGACAAGAAATGATAGAGGAGACAGACTTATCCAGTTCTGTGAAGAAAACCAGCTGTTCATATGTGTCACGAAGTGGTTTTACTTTTATAGAGTGTGCCTGAATGAAAGCAAGACCCTAGTATGAGAAAATAGAATTTAGATGGAAAATGACATGCCTGTGGACAGATGAGACTATTGGCTCAAGGGCTAGACCCAGGATTTGAATCTCCCCTTGCCGCTTCGTGACTTTTTAGAATGGCTATAGTCTCGCCCTCCTCTGACTCCCTTGACACCCAAGGAGATAAGGTGTATAAATACGACCACAAACACCACTATACAGACAACATAGAGTAAGTATAGTAAAGAGTAGAAGCTGATCCAGTGTACAGTAAATATATATATTTATTTACAAAATAAGGCATAAAAATTCAGCATACATCAAAACGTATCAATGGCGTGCGCTGTTGCACGGCCTGAAAACAAAATAACAATTAAATTAAGAGACACTAGAGACAAAAATAAAACCCCAATCACATTCACTCTTTCTGTCACCCTGCTGAGGAGCAATAAAAATGGTTAGTGATTAAAACCAACTCTAATTTGGTGGGGCTGTCACTTTAGCCTCCACTCTCTACCATTAATAAGCTTTCTACTGTCCCAGTTCGATTGACTCTTCCTCAATGAAACGTCTACACAGCTTTCCACTTGTTAGGCGATATGCGCCGATAACTACACCACTGAAACTGCTAAAATAATAGACTTGGCTTTTCGAACGCAGACTCAGTGTCTATCCGTCAAATGGATACTGAACAGACCCTACTGGTCCTGTCTATTGTCTCCCTCCTTCTCTAACTCTCTCTCTTGGTCTCAGTGTCTCTCTAACACTCGAGGACTGATCATGCGGCGTCTCCGGTACTCTCTTCTCTCGTTTCTATCAGGACCTAGGTATGGTAACCCTGTCACCTGTTCCTGATTTTGGTGATGACGATGTTCGGATATCAAGCATGAGGGACTTGATTAACTGTAGACGCTTCTCTGCTGCTGAACAAACTTTCCCCTTTTCTCCCACTCCGGATTTAGAGGAAGACACAGCCTTGATTTCTGGCTGTATGAAATTACACCAGTCTCCGACCTCGTGTCGTTGTTGGAGACTATAATAGCGACGAGCTCGGGCGATGTGATAAATAACCCCCGTTCCCGCTCCTCACTGGGAAAACCCGTAAGTTGGTTTTTCTTTTGCTTCTGACGATAACTCGAGTCCACTGACTACTGAGGTATGGCCTTGTGCCGTGGGTAAATTGGTATTTCCAATTTACGCTCCCCCACTGATTGCCGGGACTCGCTGAAATTAAAAGAAACAGCTTCCAATGTACACCCTCTCTAAAATCACTTATCTCTAACATATACGATACATAAAATAATTCTATCCACGTGTCACTTCAATCTCACTCTGCATAACAATACCTACAATAATACTATCCCATGTGGCACTAAAATCACACTCCTCCTCTAAATCTGACAGTTGGGTAAACAAGGTCTCCCGACCCGTCTGACAGGTTACATGGCCGTTACGCATGACTACCCACGTGTTCAAAACATTGCAAAATAGGGAAATCCTTTTACCCATTAACACAGGAGTTTTCCTGGCTTACTCCAATTTAAATTAAATCTCGCCGTAGGAATGATTTATTTCCCCAAACCGTATAATTCACTGATAACATAGATCTCCGACTGCATTCCTCACATTTAAGGCTCAGAAAAATTACCGTACACCCCAAGGATTTCCCAAAATAATTACATTAGAAAATATACAGGAATAACTGGGGATTTACCCAACCTTCTACAAATCACACGTTTCTCTCATAACTTCACACGCTCCGATCTACTGCTCAAAAAAATCCTAAAAAGACTTATGCACATTTTTTCGTTTACATCGTTCTACAAAGATAATAATTAATGGCGCTACCGTTTAAACTTTAAGTTAATGTCTCCGACAAACTTAACTTACGGCCCGAGATTTCTCAAAAACCCCACTAATAAGTAAAACGATTAATAAAATAGTTACATACCAAATTATCGCGGTTTTTCCCCGCAAAATTGGAGACGATAAAATACGTAGTCGTCCGGCAGGCAATTTATTTTTCATAGAGAACGAATCCCCGTTTTCTGTCTCATTATATACAAGAGAAAACACCCACGCGAATTTACTCCTATGCATATCCCGGACCAATGGCAGCGCCAGAAAAAATCAATACTATCAACCTACGCAAATCCCGCGTGCCGAAAATTGCGTCACGTTACGCGATTGCCTCGTGTTTCTGATGTGTCATACAGGCGTGCCCGAAAATGTCGATTTTCGTAAACAATGAAATCTACGGGAATTGCGAAAAATCAGTAGTAAAACTGGCCGATTGAAAAATAAACCTACCGACATAAAACGAACCCATTAAAATTACTACTCAAAAATACCAACCACGATATATTCACATGAGAAGAACCAAGGCAAACCCCATATAATTACAAAAAGAAGAGAAATGGTGAAAACTCAAAACAGAATCGGGCCTGTTGAAAGTCAGAATTACAGTGTAGCATCACATAAGTCCTCCCTTTCAAGTACAGGAATCCGTGCTAAATCACTGAAATCTCTGGGTTTCATACTGGTCCACATCTAGATCTACATCCCGATCTAATCACTGTCATAATTAGCATTATCATACAGGCCCATCTCCATATCCTTGAGAATCTTTGCAAGCCCTGGATCGTGAGGGTCACGCCTGGTGATTTCCTCCTGGCGACTGCAACCTGACTGGTCGCCCTTCCTCCTCCCTCTCATGTGTTTCCTTCGCCCTCGAATTTTCCTGGCGGCGCGTGGTAAATAATGATTACCAAATGGTGCGACCTCCCAGTGTTTGGAAACAGTCTGACTGGCTTGGCCAGACATCACCGTAACAGGGCGTAACTGTTTGCGGTTGACTGAAGAACCGTGCACATGTTCCTTCTTGTCAGTATTTCCCTCCCTTGAGGGATTTAATACCATCGGGGGCCTAATTCCCGACGACAAAGAAGATACTTCCGAAATCAGAGGCGTCGCCGCTGTAAAACCTTTAGGCTTACCAGGGCTGACAGGCGTATACGCCTCTGTAAATAACCTTCCACTGTCTTTAGAGGCTTCCATCCTCTTCATCGCAAGACATGGGTGTTGGTTGAGCTCTCGTGGGGCTCCGTGAATCAGGGGCTGTCCCCTTTCACTTCTCTGGCCTGTAGTAGGCCCCCTTGCATTAGCAAGGATCGGTGTGGTTGGGTTTCCCAAAACTAAGTATGGGCTTCCCAGGATGAAATCATGTGCTGGCTGTGCCATTACAGCTGCCTTGATTGTGCCAGACACAAACTTGCATTTCACCTCAATATTGGCTACGGGCAACCGTTGTGAGATACCTCTTCTCAAAATGCCACCAATCTCAACTATTTCTCCTGTCCATTGCCCTGGTTTCACCAAATGATGAGCGATGATACTGGGGTAAGTAAGCCCGCTGTCAAACAAACACATAGTGGCCGTCCCATTCACTACGGCTGGTCCACTGTTAGAGAACAACTTCTCTGCCTGGACTGGTTCCCATTTATTCCCTCTAGTCCATCTCAACGGTCTTAAACAAGCTGCATGGTGAGCTGGGGGTTTGTTCATGCACCGGGATGTCCAGTGGGAAGTGGTTCTACAATTCTGACAATACCTCTCATTATCTCCCCTGTTCCTAGCGGGTTCCTGAGAGGTTGTTGTCGGTGCTTTGCTGCTGGGGGCGCAAGTTATAACCAGAATGAGGCTCCTTGCGAGAAGGCCCTGGTTGCTGATGAGCTGGCGAAGTAGCTGGCTGCGATGATGAAGCTCCTTTGTCTGGGGCTGGCAGGTCTGGGTTTTTCCGTTTCTGTCCCAGTACTTCAGCCTGTGCTGTCTGGAACCTTTCCGCGAACATGATAATTTGATCGAGTTGCTGGGCTCCCTGCTCTGCCAGATACCTCCTCAAATCAGGAGACATGTTAGCCTTTATCTGCTCACACAGAACTAACTCCTCCAAACCTTCAAAAGTTTTCGCCAATCCTGACAGTTCCCTCCAGCGAGTTAGGTAGTTTCTCACCCGCTCTGCAAACTGTGCGAAACTCTCTCCCTTCTCCGGCCTGCTCTCCCTGAACATGGTTTGGCATTTCCGGGGTGTCCACTGAAACCTTTGTAATAAAGCGTTTCGCAGTGCCTCGAAGTTGTTCTGGTCATCTATGAGCATCTTGTTTTACACTTCATAAGCATGACCTTTCAAAGATTGCGATAATTTCAGGCACCAAAGACTCTCATCCAACCCATATGCCTTTGCCATTCTTTGAAATTTCTCCAAGAACACGTCAATCTTCTCATTCCCGTTAGGGAACGAGTCAAATGGGAAGCTCATGGCTGCCATCCGGGGCCCTCCGTTTCCTGAGGTGTCTGTCGCTCCTGCTCTGGGTGAATCTCCATTAGCTGAACTGCCCTCTGAGGATCGGTACTGCAGTTCCAGAGAACGCAGGGCAAGTTCGTGCTGTCTCTCCGCTGCCTTTTCCTCTTTCGCTGCTTCAGCGGCAGCTATCCTTTCCTCTTTTGCTGCTTCCAATTTCCGAAGTTCCATCTCTGCTGCGGCTGCCCTCTCTTCTTTCGCTGCTTCTGCGGCGGCTATCCTTTGCCTTTCCTCAAGTTCCCGTTGATTATGTCTATCATTTTCTCTGATCATGTAGGCTTTCGTCTCCTCTTTATCCATTCCCATGTCCTGGGCAGCCTCACGCCATGCAGCTCGTAATTTCGCCATATCCGCCATCTTACCTGTAAACTGCTGTAAGTTCACAACTGACAGAAAATGACAGGAAGGAGAACAAAAGGAAGGAACTACCTGTTATGTAATAGGAAGTATTCCTCCTATAACCGATGTCCCAAAAACCCGAACTCCGACTAGCGTCAAGTCTGAACAATAACCTGAAAAAAATTTTTTTTAACAAGCTACCAAAAACCCGAAATTACCTTCCTGTAAAAGAAAAAAATTTCAGTATGCCATCAATTACTAAATTTCCACCAATCTAACTGACTGTAATCTGTGGAAAAACTTGTACTGGATCAGTTCTAATAGCTCAGTCTAGGGGATAGTTAAAGAAAATCTATTTTTCAGAACTTCCTAGAGACAATCTGTGAATGTAGATCACAGAATTGATCTCAACAGAATGATGCCCGGACAATTGCTACCCACTTGTCACGAAGTGGTCTTAATTTTATAGAGTGTGCCTGAATGAAAGCAAGACCCTAGTATGAGAAAGTCTGAGAAAATAGAATTTAGATGGAAAATGACATGCCTGTGGACAGATGAGACTATTGGCTCAAGGGCTAGACCCAGGATTTGAATCTCCCCTTGCCGCTTCGTGACTTTTTAGAATGGCTATAGTCTCGCCCTCCTCTGACTCCCTTGACACCCAAGGAGATAAGGTGTATAAATACGACCACAAACACCACTATACAGACAACATAGAGTAAGTATAGTAAAGAGTAGAAGCTGATCCAGTGTACAGTAAATATATATATTTATTTACAAAATAAGGCATAAAAATTCAGCATACATCAAAACGTATCAATGGCGTGCACTGTTGCACGGCCTGAAAACAAAATAACAAATTAAGAGACACTAGAGACAAAAAAAAAAACCCCCAATCACATTCACTTTTTCTGTCACCCTGCTGAGGAGCAATAAAAATGGTTAGTGATTAAAACCAACTCTAATTTGGTGGGGCTGTCACTTTAGCCTCCACTCTCTACCATTAATAAGCTTTCTACTGTCCCAGTTCGGTTGACTCTTCCTCAATGAAACGTCTACACAGCTTTCCACTTGTTAGGCGATATGCGCCGATAACTACACCACTGAAACTGCTAAAATAATAGACTTGGCTTTTCGAACGCAGACTCAGTGTCTATCCGTCAAATGGATACTGAACAGACCCTACTGGTCCTGTCTATTGTCTCCCTCCTTCTCTAACTCTCTCTCTCTTGGTCTCAGTGTCTCTCTAACACTCGAGGACTGATCATGCGGCGTCTCCGGTACTCTCTTCTCTCGTTTCTATCAGGACCTAGGTATGGTAACCCTGTCACCTGTTCCTGATTTTGGTGATGACGATGTTCGGATATCAAGCATGAGGGACTTGATTAACTGTAGACGCTTCTCTGCTGCTGAACAAACTTTCCCCTTTTCTCCCACTCCGGATTTAGAGGAAGACACAGCCTTGATTTCTGGCTGTATGAAATTACACCAGTCTCCGACCTCGTGTCGTTGTTGGAGACTATAATAGCGACGAGCTCGGGCGATGTGATAAATAACCCCCGTTCCCGCTCCTCACTGGGAAAACCCGTAAGTTGGTTTTTCTTTTGCTTCTGACGATAACTCGAGTCCACTGACTACTGAGGTATGTCCTTGTGCCGTGGGTAAATTGGTATTTCCAATTTACGCTCCCCCACTGATTGCCGGGACTCGCTGAAATTAAAAGAAACAGCTTCCAATGTACACCCTCTCTAAAATCACTTATCTCTAACATATACGATACATAAAATAATTCTATCCACGTGTCACTTCAATCTCACTCCTTCTCTCCCCTTCTTCTCTCGTTCTTCTCTCGTTCTGCATAACAATACCTACAATAATACTATCCCACGTGGCACTAAAATCACACTCCTCCTCTAAATCTGACAGTTGGGTAAACAAGGTCTCCCGACCTGTCTGACAGGTTACATGGCCGTTACGCATGACTACCCACGTGTTCAAAACATTGCAAAATAGGGAAATCCTTTTACCCATTAACACAGGAGTTTTCCTGGCTTACTCCAATTTAAATTAAATCTCGCCGTAGGAATGATTTATTTCCCCAAACCGTATAATTCACTGATAACATAGATCTCCGACTGCATTCCTCACATTTAAGGCTCAGAAAAATTACCGTACACCCCAAGGATTTCCCAAAATAATTACATTAGAAAATATACAGGAATAACTGGGGATTTACCCAACATTCTACAAAGCACACGTGTCTCTCATAACTTCACACGCTCCGATCTACTGCCCAAAAAAATCCTAAAAAGACTTATGCACATTTTTACGTTTACATCGTTCTACAAAGATAATAATTAATGGCGCTACCGTTTAAACTTTAAGTTAATGTCTCAGACAAACTTAACTTACGGCCCGAGATTTCTCAAAAACCCCACTAATAAGTAAAACGATTAATAAAATAGTTACATACCAAATTATCGCGGTTTTTCCCCGCAAAATTGGAGACGATAAAATACGTAGTCGTCCGGCAGGCAATTTATTTTTCATAGAGAACGAATCCCCGTTTTCTGTCTCATTATATACAAGAGAAAACACCCACGCGAATTTACTCCTACGCATATCCCGGACCAATGGCAGCGCCAGAAAAAATCAATACTATCAACCTACGCAAATCCCGCGTGCCGAAAATTGCGTCACGTTACGCGATTGCCTCGTGTTTCTGACGTGTCATACAGGCGTGCCCGAAAATGTCGATTTTCGTATACAATGAAATCTACGGGAATCGCGAAAAATCAGAAGAAAGTAAAACTGGCCGAGTGAAAAATAAACCTACCGACATAAAACGAACCCATTAAAATTACTACTCAAAAATACCAACCACGATATATTCACATGAGAAGAACCAAGGCAAACCCCATATAATTACAAAAAGAAGAGAAATGGTGAAAACTCAAAACAGAATCGGGCCTGTTGAAAGTCAGAATTACAGTGTAGCATCACAATATGTAACACCTTTTTTGAACACCACCCAAGGAAATTATACACATGGAAAAGCCCAGGAGATGTAACAAGAAATCAAATTGACTATATCATGAAAAAACAGATTTAAGAACAGTGTCACAAGTGCAAAGACACATCCTGGCGCCGACATAAATTCAGATCACAATCCGGTCGTCATCAAAGTAAATATAAAGCTGAAAAGAACAGAAGACAGGAGGAACTCAGATAGAAATATCAGCACTGAAACAACCAGATATAAAACAAAAATATCTAATCGACGTCAAAAATAAATACCAACAGTTACTGACAGAAAGCATGGAGCAGTATAGAAGAGAAAACCCAGAAGAAAAAGTAACCACACAATGGGAATGCTTAAAAACAAGCATACAATCAGCAAATGCAAATTTACCTAAAAAGGAGCCTAAGAAAAACCAAATTTGGATCACAGATGACATCTTGAGTAAAATGGCAGAAAGAAAGAAAGCAAAAAACACTCCAGAATATAAAACAATAGACAGTGACATACGTACTATGTGTAGACAAGCAAAAGAACGGTGGATAGAAACAAAATGCAAGGAAATAGAAGACTTGGAAGCAAAGCACATGACAAGAGATATGCATGAAGAAATAAAGAAATTATCAAATAGGTCGCGGTTTGCACAAGGAGGAAGCTGTATCAAGAACAAAAATGGTGTAATCTTACTTGATGAGAAAGACATATCAAACAGATGGGCAGAATACGTAAAAGAACTATTCGAGGACAACAGAGGTAAAAAACCATCACCAGATTCTAATGAAGGCCCAAACATTCTCAGATCAGAAGTAGAGAATGCAATACATATGATACAAAAAGGAAAATCAGCAGGCACGGACAACATAAAAATTGAAATGATAGAAGCCCTGGAGAGCTTTGATATAGATACAATCACATATATGCAACAATATATACAATACAGGATATATACCACATGACATGAAGACATCAGTCTTTATAACATTGCCCAAAAAACCTAATGCAACAGAATGTTCAGAATGAAGAGGCTGACAGAATGGCAAAAGAAGGTTCACATCTACCTCAGCCTGATGCAAGCATAACTTTTGAGGAGGCAAAGAGTTTTATCAGAATCAGTTACAGAAACAAATGGAATGTAGAACATCCAGGGCACACACAGAATGATGCTTACTACCAGCTCCACAGAAGAGAACAAGTGGTAATCTTCAGACTCCGCACTGGCCACAACAGATTGAGATACCATCTATTCAACAAGCTACAGATAGGAACTACCGATCAGTGTAACTGTGGCACTGATAAAATGACTGCTGAACATCTGCTTCAAAGTTGCCCCTTATATGTGGTACAGAGAAAGTGCATATGGCCGACGCCAGCTCCTTTCGTGGAAAAGCTTTACGGGGATTCAAATAGCCTCAAACTGACTACTGCTTTCTTTGAGAACATGCAAGTGGACGTCTGAGAGTGTACGAAGAAGAAGAAGAAGAAGAACAATCAGCTTGATGAGTCATGCAATTAAGATACTGCTCAAAATCATACAGGAAAGAATAAAAAGTAAGGTAGACATCGAAATCCAAGAAGAACAGCTTGGTTTTAGGCGGAACAAGAGAGGCAATATTTTGCCTAAGAATATTAGCAGAAAAATATACAGAGTTCCAAAAAAGTATGAACATGTGCTTCATTGACTATAAGAAGGCTTTTGACAGAGTCCATCATGAGAAAATAATTGAATGCCTCAATGACATAGGTATTGATGGAAAAGATATAAGAATACTCAGTAACCTTTATTGGGAGCAAACTGCCACAGTAAGATCTGGAAGAAATTATTCACCATACATAGACATAAAAAGAGGTGTCAGACAAGGTTGTGTGCTGTCCCCCTGCCTATTTAATCTATACACCGAAGAAATTTTCA
The DNA here is from genome assembly GCA_024509875.1 of Oreohelix idahoensis. NCBI lineage: Eukaryota > Metazoa > Mollusca > Gastropoda > Stylommatophora > Oreohelicidae > Oreohelix > Oreohelix idahoensis. The sequence goes on along the minus strand of JAMPIV010000027.1, from coordinate 195,711 downwards.
AACAGATACAGGAAATACCAGGACTGAACATCAGTGGAAGGTCAATAAACAACCTTAGATATGCAGATGATACCATGTTGTTAGCTAAAAGTGAACAGGAGTTACAAGAAATAGTGAAGCAAGTGAACAGTATAAGTCATGAATATGGACTCAACATTAATATTGAGAAAACAAAAACTATGATAATTAGCAAAACAGAAGATAAGCCCTCATTAAAGATATGCGTAAATGGGAAAATCCTGGAACAAGTCAAGAGCTACGTATATCTTGGTCAAATAATAACAGAAGATGGCAGATGTGAAACAGAAATCAAGAAGAGAATAGGAATGGCCAAAGCTACATGAAACATATACTGACATCTAAACAGTTATCTCACAAATTAAAACTGAGAATCATAAAGTGTTATATATATTCTGCATTTATGTATGGTGTAGAAACAAGGACGATGAATAAGCATCTGGAAGAAAGAATTGAGGCTCTTGAAATGTGGATATATAGAAGAATGGGGCGTATCTCATGGAAAGAGAAGAAAACAAATAAGGAGGTTGTCACGAAGTGGTTTTAAGTTTATAGAGTTTGCCTGAATGAAAACAAGACCCTAGTATGAGAAAGTCTGAGAAGATAGAATTTAGATGGAAAATGACATGCCTGTGGACAGATGAGACTATTGGCTCAAGGGATAGAACCAGGTTTTGACTCGCCCTTGCCGCTTCGTGACTTCAGAAAGGCTATAATCTCACCCTCCTCTGACTTCCTTTAAATACAAGGAGATAAGGTGCATAAAACGACCACAGACACCACTATACAGACAACATAAAGTAAGTATAGTAAGGAGTAGAAGCTGATCCAGTATACAGTAAATATATATATTTTTATTTACAGAATGGAAAAAAACATTAAAAATACCATCAAAACATCAGTCAAGAAATGGCCTGCACTGTTGCACGGCCTGAAAACAAGTAACAATTAAATTAATAGACACCAAAAAAAAACCCCCAAATCACATTCACTCTTTCTGTCACCCTGCTGAGGAACAAAAAATTTGGTTAGTGATTTAAACACCTCAAATCTTGTGGAGCTGTCGACTTTAGCCTCCACTCTCTAATAAAATAAGATTCTACTGTCTCAGTCCTGTTGACTCTTCCTCAACGAACCGTCTACACAGCTTCCAACTTGGTAGGCGATATGCGCCACTATCTAACACCACTGGAAATGCTAAAATAATAGACTTGGAGTAACACAATGGCTCAGTGTCTATCCGTCGAATGGATACTGAACAGACCCTACTGGTCCTGTCTATTTTCTCCCTCCTTCTCTCTATCTCTCTCTCTCTCCCTTGGTCTCAGTGTCTCTCTAACACTCGACGACTGATGATGCGGCGTCTCCGTTACGCTCTTCTCTCGTTACTTTCAAGACCCAGGTATTTTAACCCTGTCACCTGTTCCTGAATTCTGCGATGATGATGACTGGTGGGTATCCAGCATAAGAACTTGATTAACTGTAGAAAAACTTCTCTGCTGCTGACTAGCTTCTATGATTTGCTCCTCTAACCTGCTCCAGATTTAGAGGCAAACACAGCCTTGATTTCAGGCTGTATATGATTTAACCCAGTCTCACGGCCACCTGCCGTTGCTAGAGACTATAATAGCGATGCTCTCGGCTGTATGATAAATAAACCCCGTTCCAGCTGAAGCATAGGGACTTCACTGCCAGAGACCATAGGTTATTTTTCTTTGCTCCGGACGATAACTCGAGTACTCTGACCCTGAGATATGTCTTTTTGCCGTGGATAATTTTATTTGTCAAAATTATGCTCCCCACTGTTTCGCCGTGACTCGCTGAAATTAAAAGGAAATGCGTCTATTGTATAACAACTCCAACATAACGCATCTCTAACCCATTAATCTTTATAACTCCCTTACTCAGTACTTCACTCGTCATGTACAACAATACAAAAAATAATATTACCCACGTGGCTCACTCGTCATGTACAACAATACAAAAAATAATATTACCCACGTGGCACTTAAATCTCTCTCCTCCCTCTCCCCTTCTCTCGTTCTGAAAAAACCGATACATAAAATATTCCTACTCACGTGTCTCTTCATTCTCACTCCTTCCCCCTCTCTCCCTCAACTATAATCTGCCAGGTAAGTAACCAGAAACCTCCCGACCTGTCTGCCTCTTATCTATTTGTTACGCGTGTGTTACCTTATACTTATTGAAGGCTATTGGGTAACGAGTATATTAATGTGCTGCACTGGTCTTGTAAGATATTAATATACTCGTTTAATATACATTGCGCACAGCGATGAATTACCAGCCTGTGAGCAAAGTGATAGGTAACACTTTTACCCCGCCCCCCAGCGAAAACTGAAAGTTTTACATATAGGAAGTCATTTTTAGAAAATGCAAGAAGTTACCGTCCAGTCTATGTCATAAGTTCAGCAAATATTATGATTGAAGTGTGCTGTTTACTCTTTAAGTTTCTTCTTGCCGGCCCTAGTTTGAAGAAAACCGGTTGGCATAGGTTGCGCAGAAATTTCTATTCAGAAAATTTGTAGATGTGGCTAGGGACAGTAGTATCATTTGATAAAATCTTGTGGGTAGAACGAAATCCCGTGTATACTGGCCACCACTTTATACTGTTACCTTATACTTATTGAAGGCTATTGGGTAACGAGTATATTAATGTGCTGCACTGGTCTTGTAAGATATTTTGATATAATAGACAACAGTCTCAACAGTAACGTACGGAATGGCCAACTTGAATAATCTTGATCAACAGCTTGTTGTACGTTTTATCACATTTAATATGTCACAATACAACATAAGTGTACTTCTTCTTTTGAGAGCATATGATGATATGACGTTACATCAGTAATACAAATGTGTTCAGTAGCAGCCATAAGCAATAATGTCGTTGTGCCGGTTTAAAGTCAGAATGTCTATGTATCGTCTACAACGCCTTCATACTTTACAAATCCGTATTGATTCAAATCACTTACTTTTCACCTCCTTAAGCCACACACAATCAGGCACACATTCTTAATGAATTGAGTCAATTATCCTGACTCTGAAATATTTTATAACAATAAACACTGGTCTGTCGCTCTCACATAAAAATCCATACACTTCGAAAAACACCAGCCAGACACAACTGTCCTAACGATCACCTTCGTTCCCCCCGCAGAAGACCCTGTCCACGTCATACATTAAATACCTGTGTCACACCCATTCCACAACTCGCACGCTTTTACAATCGAAGCGTATTCGCGTTCTGCTCCATTGCGCACAGCGATGAATTACCAGCCTGTGAGCAAAGTGATAGGTAACAGCGTGGCTACCCACATGTCCAACATTCAACTAGGGAATTCCTTTAACGTTACCCATGAGGTTTCCCACTTACTCCAGAAATTAAATGAAATCTCGCTATAGGAATAGTTTACTCCTCTAAGCCGTATAATTCACTTATAACATACATCTTTACTCTCCGGCTGCATTTCTTACATTAAGGCAAAAAAATAAAATTTAGTACACACAATCGATTCCCAATAAAATTACATTTATAAATACACAGGAATAAATGGTGATTTTACAACTATGAGCACACGTGTAGCTTATACTTCACACGTTCCTATCTACTGCCAAAATCATAGAAAGAATAAGCACACTGTTACATTTACGTCGTTCTTCAAAAATGATAATGGATGGCACTATCGTTTAGAACTAAAAGTAAATGTCCCCGAAGAAATTAACTACGGGCGAAATTCTCAAAAACCCACTAATAAATAAAACGATAATAAAATCCTACATACCAATTATCGCTGTTTTTTCCCACAGTGGAGACGATAATTCGTAGTCGACCGGCAGGCAATATTTCTTCAGAGAGACTTGCCCGCCGTTTAACTGGCTATTTATACACACCGGGGCCACCCCCGCGTGTTCTCTCCTAAGCATACCCTCGCTTTCCCTCGACCAATGGAAATGCTTAGAAAAATAAACATAACTATGAGCTGCGCCAATCAGATTTGAAAACAACGTGAAAACCGCGTGTCCAGAATTGCGTCACATTACGTGACGGCCGCGTGTTTCTGACTTGCGTGCATGAAAATGGCGATTTCCGTAAACAACAAAAAATCGCGTGATCAGAAGAAAGTAAAACTGATCGAGTGTAAAATAAACCTACCATCATAGAACGAACCCATTTAATTTACCTCCTCAAAAATACCAAACACGATATATATTCAAATGAGAAGAAATAAAATGGTGAAAATTCCAAATAAAAGAACAGGATCGGGCCGGAAATACAAAATAGACGACGGAATCGGGCCGGTTGAAAGACAGAATTACAGTGCAGCATCACAGAGGTCCTAGAAAATCTAGGTATGACAAGAGAACTAATGAGGGAGATCAAAGTTCGGCAGCTAAAATACTTTGGCCACATAAAAAGGCATAACACCTTGCAAAAGACCATAATAGAAGGGAGAGTTGAAGGCAAACGTGCAAGGGGAAGAGAGCGTTATTAGTGGGAAGATAACATCAAGAGATGGACAGGAAAGAGTCTATCAGAGTGCACCACCAAGACAAGAGACAGAAGACGTTAGAGATCCATTACAGCCAACCTTCATTGTGGAGATGGCAGTTGATGATGATGATGAATCTAAATATATTAAAATAAGATTTCAGAATGCATGTTAAAAATTTGTACCGCATGAAAAATTTGATTTCTTTTTGAAAGTGATCATTTATCAGAACCTTGTTTTGTGTTATAAATTTTTTCTTATACCTACTGTTTTATTCATCGGTCAATTTGAGATCTGGGAAACTTTCCACAGCATTATACAATCTTTATTGAAACATATTTTTGATCTTGTCAAACTGTCTTTGCAAACAATGCTGTAAAATTTGTTACTACTTTTAGACACTAAATTCACACCAACTATAGGTGTCAAACATCGGATCTAAAAAATATTTAAAATACGAGGGAGCTTCAAATGAAAACCTTAAATTTGCGATAGAAATTTGAAACACCGTGCCATTGTCATGTAAGTTGGCAGTATTGTTGCTAAGGACGTCAAGAGTGTCCTGCAGGTGGCATCATGGTGCAGACGAACCACATGACGTCACAGTAGGAGTTTAAAGATGGCCACCCCACTAGTGACATGCAACAAAGAGGAGCAGCGTTCTGTTATTGGTTTTATGAACAGCGAAGGGGTGAAACCTACAGAAATTCATCGACGAATTAAGGTCCAGTACGGTGATGCATGCCTGTCACTCCAGCAAGTGTACGAGTGGAGTAGGAAATTCCAATACGGCTTGAGTTCTGTGACAGACTGTTCTCGACCGGGCCAGGCACACAGAGTAGTGACCCCAGAGTCAACTGCAGCAGTTGAACACACAGTGATGGAAAATCGCCGAGTGAATATGAATGAAATAGCTGCACTTCTGGACATCAGTCAAGGTTCAGCACACCACATCATCCATGATGTGCTCCGTTCCACAAAGTCTCTGCAAGGTGGGTGCCACAGCAGCTTACTCCAGAATTGAAACAACGACATGTTGATGCCTGTCAAAAACTTTTGCGGCGCTTTGAAGCAGAAGGTGATGGTTTCCTAGCGAGAATTGTTACTAGAGATGAAACCTGGGTTCACTACCACCAGCCAGGAGCCACGCTGGTGTAGTGATTACAAAACTGCGCTGGCGACCAGGTGACCCAGGATCAAACCCGGGCGAGGACATTTGAAGATTTTTGGTCGACCTGGATTTGGACTGAATTAACTCGAGCACATTTGAAGAAGTGTTGTCGACCAGGGACTGGCGGCTCCTGAGCCGACCCAGCTCTAATGAGTACCTCCGAAATCGGCGAGTATCTGCCTGAATGGTATGGGACACCTGTCTCTGTACAAGAAAAAAAAGGATACTCATGTAAAAATTAGTCTCAGGTTAAACATACTAACCTGATATTTCGCCTCGAGTAATAGCGGGCGTACACAAAAATAAAAAAAACTACCACCAGCCGGAACCCAAGAGAGCGAGCAAGGAATGGCACCATACCTCCTCGCCAAAACTGAAGAAGTTCCACACGCAGTCATCTGCAGGGAAGGTTATGCTGACTCTCATTTGGGATGAACGAGGCGTTATTTTAGAGCACTACATGCCCAGGTAGAACACTGTCACCAGTGCCACGTATACAGATCTTCTCAGGAATCATCTTCGACCTGCAATCAAATCCAAACGACCTGGACTTCTGAGTTCAGGTGTCTTGTTGCAACATGACAATGCTCGGCCCCATACTGCCCGTGCAATGGTTGCAACCATCGAGGACCTACAATTTGAGTGTCTTCCACATCCGCCGTACTCGCCAGACCTAGCCCCAAGTGATTACCATGTTTTTGGACCACTCAAAGATACGATGGGAGGAAGGACTTTCAGGTCCGATGAAGAGGTGCAGCAGGTAGTGCAAGAGTGGCTACACACGCGACCAAAAGAATTCTTTTCTAGAGGAATCCATGCACTTTGTAGGTGCTGGGGGACTTGTATAGAATGCAATGGTGACTACGGCGAAAAATGATACAGTTGTGTGTCACTTTTTCTTAATAAATCTAGAAAAAAAATATTTAAGGTTTTCATTTGAAGCCCCCTCATACCCAATGAGGAGCTTCCAATTCAAATTTGTTTTTGATTAGCTTAAAAGATTTTTTAAAAACATAGCTGTTGCTGTCATTTTCGACGGAGTCATCTGTCAAGTTATTTGCTTATGTTTGTATCATAAGAATAATTGTGTCTTTACCTGCGATGTCAGGTTGATTAGGGGTTGTCTTCCCTTGTTTATTCATTCATTGTGTTTGACCTTTAGGGTCAGAGGTTGACAGTTCGGCGTAGGCCTATGGGAAGGTTTTTTAAGCGGGAGTGAGATATACTTCCGGGAAGCCGGGAGGTCCTGTTTTTCTGAAGGGACCAAGAGTCCATTGTTTTTCGGGGAGAATCTTCGAAGTAACTGCTATGGCAGTTTTCCCCAGTGAATCTCTGTGCGTCGGGATGACGACAGAATTCCTTGTTTAGTTCTGAGGATTCATTTTCCAGGTAATACCGACCTTTATGCATTATTACGCTTTTCGGTGGCAGAACATGTAAAAGATTACCTAGGGTGAACAGCAGCTCACTGATCCGCCATTTCAGAACTTATATATTTGTGCTCGAGGTAGCCATCCAAGACTGTTAGTCTTATATTGTCCAGAAATCCAGTGACGAAGATATATTGTGGGAGCCGCAGATTGGCGGAACTTCTATCTACAATAAGTATTACTGCAGGGTTGATGATAACCTATTTAACAGAAGCACGGCCGACGTCAGAACGAGGCCTGTGCTTTCGGCTATTATACTACAGCCTGATATGTGCAATTGGCGGGGAGTGCCAAGTTGCACCTATGTGTCATAGTAACTAAGGCATCTGACGCGTTTAGTCAGAGACGCCAAGGGCGACGCTACGAACTGTCATTACTGAAGAACTTTGCTATTGACCATGCACGTCTATTCCGATGTTTACCTTTTTGAATGCCAAATGTATACCTATCGATGTCAGGTCAGCATGACCTTGTTACACTGACTTGCTAATAAAGTTCCTGTTGTTTTATGTAATTATGTGATGTAATCCGTCAGAAATGTCTTGAAAATCATGCCATAAAGTGTAGGTAACACATTCTTCCTCAAGTGTGATTACTGCATGTGAGAGTATGGGTTGCAGGATCTAATGAACAGCCTAAACACATGGAGAAATCAGGAACTTCATTCGACTTGATCTCGCTCGCATATTTCAGAATGGCAGAAAAACCATAAAGAAAAAGCCTAGATCTACCGTGTAGATAATAACAAGGAGTCTTCAACTTGGTATTGGCTGCAAAAGAGCGAGAAGTTCAGTAATCCTACTTAAACAACAACAAATAGCATTTCACTGCAGTTCCTCCCCATAATAGCATTTAGAAAAGTGGTAAATTTTATAAGTAAATTAAAATCTATTCAGAGCAGTGGAAATAGTAAGCGTACAGTTGACATCGCAAAACATCTGAGGAAGAAACAGAAGTAACTGGCGATGCTATCATTTCTAGACCATAAAAAGACTCTGCACTTGAGTAAGGTAAGGAAAAGGCAGCAAGGAAGGGAAATGCCCTGCCCCCCCCCCCTCCTCTCGAAACTTGCTCATGCTCATTGTGATGGAAGTACTGAGATTCTGTCTTTCAAATGGCCCATGTCTTTTTCCCCTTGCATTTTGTTTACTATTTTGGAGGGATTACAGAAAAATCTGTCTCCAGGTTTCTTCTCCTTCTATTATTTACGTTTTTTCAAGATGAGATCACGAGGGAGTTTGATCTCATCTGCTTTATGGTTCTTCTTTATGTGTTTAGAATGGGGGTGTAGGGAATTGGACAGTATTTTTCTAGAAGAAAGATTATAGAGGCTAGATCAGGATTTGCCCCAGTTTTAGTCTTTTTAAAGATAGGGCAGGTGGCCCTAGACACATTTTTTCGGGATTTTTTATATATATATTTTGGCCATTTTTGTTTCATTGCCACTAGAGGGCAGAGCTTAATGCCGTTTCTTTGTCTGGCAGTAACCGGATTGCATCAGGATTGTTTACAATTCTGATTGGCTGAGAGCTAACGGGATTTGAAATTATTGGGTTAGAATTAAAGCCACGCATATGACGTCAAGAGGTCAGCGTGCTGTTAGGCGATTATAAAAGGCCTATATTTCATAGCCTCTTTCTCTTTTAATGAAAAATTGCCAAGCCGGTTGCCAGAGTCAAGTCGATTGCCTTCAGTAGGACATTCGAGATTTGGTAAGCATCATTTTTGCGTGGGGACTTTATTTAATTTTTCTAGTCTAGGCGTAGCAGTAAGTTTCTTGGGAAGTGGAGTTTAATTAACTTCGTAACTTCAGAGCCATCAAATACTATCTTAGTGATAGACTTGAGAGACTTAATAGGTCCATTTGTTTCCTTATTGAAGGAATAGCGGTAATTGAGCTGGGTTTATAAGTTGAGATGCCACAAACGCGCTTTGTATTTATTGCAAAGTGGGTCGGGAGAGAAACCCGCGATGCGAATTTTGTTTATGTACAGAATAGTCGGGAGCGTGTGTAATGTGTATTTTCATTTGTGATTTTATTGAGAGTTGATGCTCGCTAATTATATAGTTACGCATATATCTGTGGACGGGAGTGAAGAGGTGTATTGTTGCACGAGCACGTGGGCGCGTTGTTTACGGTATATTTATTGATACGATGTTCAGAGGGACGAGGGGGAGAGACGCACATGGTCATAAAATTGTAAACACGTGGTTGAACTACGGGGGGTTTTCAATTTGATAACAGGGTTTATGTATAACTTTTAAGCAGTATGTAGATGCTAGCGTAAACAGGGTTATATGTTATTGATTGTGCCATGTTATTCTGTGTATTCAGAAGATGGAGAGGAAATTTATTTCTGTTAAGGGAATAATACTTAATTTCAATTTTGAGGTGATTAATCATACTGACGGGAATTTTAGGAATTCCTAGAGAGGGCTAGTTTTATTTTGTATTAATCATTACGGCATTAGTGTCAGCGTAAGAAGTAGGCCACAGTACGACTGCCCAGACCGCGACAGTGAAAATATTGTTGTTGCTCGGAGTTAGTCAGGCAGAACAACCGATCTGGGTTAGCCAATGTTTACTTTGTAGGCTCAGGTAGAGAAGGGAACAGGAGAGGAGCGGACGGTGTTGGCATGATTTTTTGTATGGAGGTGCATAACGTGTTGAAGAGTCAGGGAGGTGGTGTTTGTCACGTGGGTCTTTATATCATTAAATTGCCTACATCTTCTTCCTATTCTCTCACCCTAATCCTTTCATTTTATTATCTTTCCTTACTTGTTTTTCCTGTATTTTTCGCATCACTCGTTTGCGAAAAATATTTTCTTCAGTATTCTAAAACTTTACCTGTTTCTTTCTCAAAACTGAGAATCGCGCTAGGACGATATTACGTAGATGTCAGGGCTGCAGGGCGTCAGAAGGCGTGATAAGTCGGTTCGCTGAACATAGGACGTAGACAATCGTCTACATTCTCACCGAGCGCGCGAGCTTCTTCTCGGCATAAGTCCGGGTGAGGTGTGATACTTTACATCTGCACCGGTCAGTATTCAGACATTTGTCTGAAAAAAATCCCAAACTGACACGGCGCTCACTGTGGGCCATGGTCAGCTGTAGTGTGAAAACTGCCCTGCATTGGAGACAGGTTGTCTGAGATTTGAAACTGACACACGCATTTCTCGGTCACTGGTGGCAGTTACGTCACGCGTTAAGCTGACGTAAATGTTGGGAGTAGGGGAGATAATTTCGCTTGGCGAAATAAGTTGGGGCCCTTTGTCTGATTTTAAGATATTGGCCCGAGTTTGAAACTTTAATACCGCTCTGGCGACCGGGTGATTCAGGATCAAACCCGGGCGACGGCATTTGAGGATTTTTCGTCGACCGGGAATTGGACTGGATTAACTCGAGACCTGGCGAGGACATTTGAAGGAGTGTCGTCGACCAGGGATTGGCGGCTCCTGAGCCGACCCAGCTGCAATGGGTACCTCCGAAATCGGAGAGTATTTGCCTGAATGGCGAGGGACACCTGTCTCTGTACAAGTAAAAAGGGATACTCACGTAAAATCAATGTCAGGTTAGACATAGTAATAACCTGAGATTTCGCCTCGAGTATTAGCGGGCGTACGCAAAAAAAAAAAAAAAAGAAACTTTAATTTCATTCTCGCTCCTATATTCGCAGTAGACAGGTTGTTCGAAACAGAATAGCTGTTAGCGAAGTTTCTCAGTTTGTTTCGGCAATTTGTCGAACTTCTAGACTTCCTTAAATATTCAGCATATAATTCTTAAGTTGTGCGACTACCTGTAGTTCTGTGTGAGGTAATATATATTATATCTAGTATTTTGTGAAATGATAAAGTGTTAAGTCGCTTATTTCATATTTCACTAGTTAGATTTTGCGCAGAGTGCCAAATTTATATAGTCTGTATTATTTTCTAGTGACGTGTTTCAGTGGATAGCAGAATAAATTATATCTTAGCTTACTAAACAATAATGTAGCTATAATGAAGTTAATTTTACTGCTAAGAAATCAGACGAGATCATATTTTTCTAAACTAACTTACAAATGCTAGAAACCTCATGAGATGTTGACGGAACACGCACGTGTTCCTAAATTCATGGGGATTGATGATTTTTTTCTAAATATAACTTACTTTACGGGAAATTTAAATGATAAGTCAAGCAGTACACTTGCGGTTTAATAATGTAAGTTATAGTGGGTACATATTGTAAAATTATTTGATATGTGTTCTTTCTTTTATATAGTGAAACGGTGGTACCCAACTTTACCAGCGTTCTAGTACGTGAACTTTATTTGGGAAGAAACAAATCACTTTCATTACCTGAACTGTAACAGTTAAATGAAGTAAGAGGCCTTCGCGCCAGAATTAATTCTTCCAGAATAACTCTTCAGTACAATTCAGCCCGTTGTGGCAAGCAAAGATCAGAAACATTCCGACAGAGTTTTGACTAGTACTGTGGTGACCAAATATAGTAACTTCCTGAAGGTAGACACCGATCTGACATTCCTTAAATTCTAGAAACCAAAGCTAATGACATAGTGCTCTGCTAACTTTCGTGCCTGGACAATATTTTATGTGACTTAATCAGACATTCGAAAAAAATTAGAACACCCAAGGAATCGTTCCCTGAGAGTTTAGTACGTCTTTTGGAACTGGGGATTTCTTGGTCAAGGACTGCATTTTCGGGTCTGTGTGAAGGTCCTAGAATTGAGTATGTTCCCAGAGGCAGCGAGCAAAGTTGTGAGTATAACTGTGTATCCATGGCCATGGCTGAATGAATGAGTGTACGCAGATCAGAGTGTTATTTTACAGTTATAGATTGTCACCCATTTACTGTCTTAATTCTTTTTGTTTAACCTGCAGAATTTGTTACTATTTGCTAGAGTTTCTTTACTTCTTAGGCTAAATCAGATTATTCAACTCTGTGCATACATTTACGAGAAAAGAAGAAAAACTCTTAGCCTCAACCCTACGTATCTATAACTCTTTGGGCCATCATCTGTTCTCTTAACGGGGCTGTGGGCTAAACCTAGAGTAAGATTTTAACGGGCTATCATCCTTGTAGCATTTTCTTAAATTTTATGACTATTTGTATATGTTTTTCCTTGATGTATTTTTGGTGTTGGGAGAAGATTTTTTTTGATGATAATAATAAAAAATCTCTCTCTTGAACTAAATCAGTGCGTTGGTCAGCTCGTTCAAATAATATATATACATGGTTATAGATTTCCCACGTCTGTGTGTTTAACTGTCGTCACGTGTATGTGCGTGCCTGTGAGTAGATAGAGATTTATGTAATATATATCTGTGTTTAGACTGTCTGACGCCTTTAAAAGCGGTCGTAGAAGATAGGTGAGAGAGAGAAGATTATCTCGATTCTCAAAGACAGCCTCTATATCACATCCTATCATCTCACGTGTGGAAATTCTATTTATTTTCACCAGCTCTCACTGTATCTAACACTCATTCCAACCTATTCAGAAAGGACCTAACCCAAGTCTTAATACTCCTATCTAAAATCTACGACAGTGTTATTAGAAATAGATTTATTACGTTTTGTTTAGCTGTTGTTTTGTTTCGTCTGAACAGCAGGTGCCGGCTTTTTGTGGGGAAGAGCAGAATTTTTGATACCACAAAAATTTCTCCCACGGCGAAGTTGTGGCATTCGCCAACAAGCTAAGTCGCGCATGAATTGCCAGTGGTGGAAGGAGAGAAAGAAAATACGTTTTCCCAGCCAGGGGAAGACATTTTCCAGCGAATAGGATTTTTGTGGGTAAATCCTGAGTTCTGACGCTCGGTCGGTTACACACGCAGATTTGGCATGCTGCCAGCGTTGTGGTAATTTTATGTTCGCTTCTTCGCGGCCATAATAAAACCGATAGCCCCATCGCCCAGTCATAGGTAATCGGGCAGGTAACCTCAGAGGTGTTAGAAGCCAGCTACAGTTCCAGTCCAGAATCCGGTGGGGTTCTGTTAAACCTTAGTCATCAAATTCCAGAGTTCGTGGGGAGAGAAAGGGTGAACATTCTCTCTACAGAAGTCAGCACAGAAAAGAGACATAGTTTTGTTGAAGATCATAGCAGAGGACAGCTGCTGAAGTTTAGAGGTGCAATTAGGTGTGTTCAGGAGATTCCAGGATAGGCTGTGTAGAACCGAAGTCTGTGCAGAGATTGTGTAGTCACTTCGCAGTCGTTCCAGCTATCAGTGGACTTAGAGTTAGAATTTAGAATAGCTAGTTTGAAGTGGAGGCTCGACTTGAGACCCCACCCAGGCAGTGTAATTCATTTCATTTAATCTTACCTTTTCTCCATACAGGTGAACCTTGTGGGTGAAGGGTGGGGTTGGTTGTTTTGATGATACATCATGTGTCATTTTTTTTCTTCCTGAATTTGTTTATTTCAGGAGTGCTTACACTGCATTTTTTTCTTTGACATGTATGTGATTAATTGTTTATAGGTGTTAATAAACTTGTAACTTATAGTTGGAATCAGTCATTTCATTTAAGTACAGTAGCTATATGTTGTCTGTATCTTGGTGTATGTGAATCTACTTGAACCTTATCCCCTTAGGGTAGTTAGAGGTGGTTCGAGGCCATAGCAATTTAAACGTCCGAAGTGGCGAGGAAAGAATCAACCTCGGTTCTCAACCTCGGAGCCAATGGTCTCAACTTTCACATTTTGCACTATATTTCTATCTGAATCTATCATTTCAGTCTTTCTTCTTACTATTGTCTTGTCACTATATGTAGACAGTCTCTAGTCATAAATCCATTTCGTGACACTCATGTTGTCTCTTGGCCTCTTCATATATCACACTTAATGAAGTTATTGGGGTATTTATCTACACCACTGTTTCCTGTACTTGCTCATGCTCATGTTGTCTCTTGGCCTCTTCATATATCACACGTTATGAAGTTCTTATTGGGGTATTTATCTACACCACTGTTCCAAAGTAAATGGATAAACAATCATCCTATGGGGATGGGGCATATACTAAGCCATTCTTCTTTACCCTTTTTGCTCCTTACGGCGCCACCACTGCCGCTGGTCCTTTTGCAGGAACCTGCATCAAAGCATTCATGTGCTTTTGTAGTGGTGGTTTCTGTAACACTATATGATGAGCTTGCCAACAACCTCCGGCTGACCACTACTTCTTTTAAATATACGCAAGTTGTTGTCTGGAAGTGTACGAAGAAGTATTAACACTAATCAGAAACAGCAGTGCTCACCTCCTGTTCTGCAGGTAATATAAACTGCTGACTTATGTCAGCATGTTGAGTAAACTGTTGACTGCTGTCGGCATGCTGAATGTACTGCTGTGTGTTGGCCACCACTGTTGAGAACTGAGTAAGCATGGTGGAGCCGCTAGCCTGATTGTGATCCAGGTTAGTAACATTACGACTGGCACAACAAGGTACTGAAAAAACAGATTTACAACATAGATATTCTTTTTGGGTCGTACACAAAAAAATCTCCAAATCATTTCTACAACACAAAACAAAACCTACTGGTACATTAATATTATTCTATTCATATAAAGATATGACAGGAAACTCTTTACAGAGTGTTGAAACATGAGGCAATCTGATCACCAGAAGCATCCCCACCACAGAATGGACAAGTGTTTCGGCCCTGTTATCTCCTTTAAACTCTAAGGGGGTGGGCCCACTTGGGTTATGATTCCCAAGAGTTAGCCTCCTGTTGATTTTTTTTCCACCTGCGCTGGCAACTGAACCCACTCCACCTTGGTTGTGACTTTCAACTTCACTCTTTAAGATTATTAAAAAGAATCCATTTGTTTTCGCATGCAGCATAGCATGGGAAGAGTTACGCATTTGAAGAAATTATTACATATAGGGTCAATACCTCTGCTAGTGACATCAGCTGTTTGTAAAATATCTAAGGCATAATAAGCCACTATGAACAGGTTACCTAAAATCATCAGCGGAAAACGAAGTGCAAACAATATTACATTAGTAAGAGATAAGCAAGGGAATCTCATCACAACAGCAGAGGGACAGGAAACAAGATGGGCAGAGCATTTCAGAGAAACTCTGAACAAGGAACCACCAGAGACACAATTGAATGTTCCTGAGGCTGAAAATGATCTAGATGTTAATACAGACATTCCATGAAAAGAAGAAATCATCACAGCAATCAAAGGGTTAAAGAATGGAAATGCTCCTGGCCATGATAACTTAAATGCAGAGCTATTTAAGACAGACCCTGAGCTAGCAGCAGAACTATTAGAACCACTATTTGCACAAATCTGGAAAACAGGGACAACACCAACGGAGTGGAACAAAGGAATAATTGTCAAATTGCCCAAGAAGGGAGATCTTGCAGACTGCAATAATTGGAGAGGAATAACTCTTCTCTCAGTTCCCAGCAAAATACTAGGCAGGATAATTATACAGAGAATCTCAAAAGCAGTAGACCACAAACTGAGGAAAGAACAGAAGATGTGTAGATCATATATTTACCCTCAGGAACATTATAGAGCAGTGCTCAGAATGGCAAAGACAGTTGTACATTAATTTCGTTGATTTTGAAAAGGCTTTTGACAGTATACATAGGGACAGTTTATGGAAAATACTGAGGGCTTATGGAATTCCAAGCTGCATAGTGTCAATCATAAAAAGCCTATATGCCAGCTTTACGTGTAGCGTTGGGCAGAGCAACCTAACCTTTGAGGTGAAGACAGGAGTACGACAGGGATGCCCCTTATCAACCACTCTATTTTTAACAGTCATAGACAACAGTCCAAGAAAATAAGATGGACTACATTTTCTACATTGGAAGATCTGGAATATGCAGATCAACACATCCAGGAAAAAACGGATAGACTTGATAAGTATAGCCAGCAGATGGGCTTGAACATCAATCTAAAGAAGACAGAGGTCATGACGCTCAATGTGAGCAACCCTGAGCCCATATCAGTAAGGAATCAGCAACTGGAACAGACAGATACCTTCACATACCTAGGATGCATAGTAACACCAGACGGCGGAGCAAGAAAAGACATCAACAACAGAATGAACAAAGCAAGAACAGCCTTTTTTAGTCTAAACAACATCTGGAAGTCCTCTCAGTACAGCACAAGCACAAAATTAAGATTATATCAGAGCTGTGTGCTTTCTGTGCTTCTCTATGGTGCGGAATGCTGGAGAGTTACAGAGAAGGAAATGTCGAGATTGTCATCTTTTCACACAACATGCCTAAGAAAAATTCTCAGAATCTTTTGGCCGAATACTATTACCAACCAAGATCTGCTTACTTGGAGCAAGCAAGAGGACATGCACACCATCATAGCTGGCAGACGCTGGAGCTGGGTTGGCCATGTCCTCAGAAGAGACCCTGATGCCATCACAAGAACAGCTATGCTATGGACCTTTGAAGGAAAACGAAAGAGAGGCCGACCAAAACAACTTGGCGGAGGACTGTGGAGGCTGAGATGCAAAGAATGAACCAGAGTTGCTGTACGAAGGATGGCCACCGACCGAGCAAAGTGGAATCAATTTGTTGTTGCCCTACAAGACGCCACTAGGCATGATGGCCACTGACTGCTTTGACTGTCGGCGGCTAAGGATCAAAGAAGAAGAACAGGTTACCAGAGTACAGGTAGTCTTCGACTCACGACAGGGTACTGTTCCAACAATTCTGTCGTTAAGTCAAATTGGCATTTAGTCAGAAATCACAAATAACTATAAACTGTAAATTATGTTAACAATTAACATCCGAATTTTAAAACATACGTCTGTTTTGTTATATATTTAAACAAATAGTACTCTTTGTTTATAGAGAAGTAATACAATGTAAACATTATGACATAAAATTACATTACTATACTGTACAATCCTGTACTGTAATAAGTAATGACACATAAGTGCACAGTACTTTTAGGATGACCGTCGTCAGTACGAGTGTTAGTAAGTCGCATATGTCATTACTCAGGGACAATATGATTATAAAAAACACCAAACCTCAGTTTAAGAATTACCTTTAGCCTTCAGATGCCGGGACAAAGTTCCGTGTTCAGCAAAAGCCCTGTTACAATGTGGACATTTGTAGGGTTTCTCTCCTGTGTGAAGTCTTATGTGTCTCTGTAAAGAGCCACGCTCGCGGAAATGCCTGCCGCACACATGACATTTGTAGGGGATAACTCCGGAGTGTGTTCTCATGTGAACTGTGAGAGAATTCTGTAACAACAAATGTGGGCATCAATATTTATTTGTTCACAAAAAATATACAGTCTAACTTTGTCTAACTAAGTAGAACTTAACAACATCAATGACATTTCCAAACAATATTTCTAACAACTAACTTATAATACCTAAACTACTCACACAAAAAAAGTATCTTCTAAAGTGAATACATCAGTTTTTTTAAACATTACAATTCTGTCTGTGATTAAGGCGTAACATTACATAGCTCAGATGAATGCTCATGACTATTACAGTATTTAATACATTACTTTTCAAGGCTTGCAGCTATTATAACGGAATTATTATACACCCTGAAACAATATTTTCAAGGTTCCCTGAAATTTGACACATCATTTTTCAGTGTTCACAGCTATTATAATCTTTTTGCATTATTTTTCATGGCTCTCAGTTATAATAAAATATCTGACATCTCATTTTTCAGGGCTCTCAACTATTCTATTTGACACACAATAATTTTCAGGGTTGTCCTCAGTTATTAGTGTTTTCATTAACTGCTGAGAGCCCTGAAAAAAAAAAAAAGACATGCCTAAAGCATCAATGATTATAAAAGCCATGAGGACAAAACCCTAGTGTGAGAAAAGACTGAGATAATAGATTTATTTTGAGAAATGACAGTGAATGTAGTAAGGTGAGTCTATTGGCCCGAGGAGGATAACCGAAATTAAATCTTCCTCGCCAAATCGTGACGTCAATAAATGCTATAAACTCACCACCTCTGGCTACCTTTAACAGTCTAAAGGAGATAAGGTTAAACTAACACTACAGACACCACTGTACAGACAACAGTTAAGGACTATACAGTGAAAAGCTGATCCAGTGAACATTAAATAAGTTTATTATACAAATCAACAGAATTTTTATAACATAGTAACAATCAAAGAAAATCATATATCGTGCAAGGTTGCACCGACCTGGAAAACAAAGAAAATCAATTTGATTATAAGCCCACCACCAAATTAAAAAAAAAACCTCCAACCACTTTCACTCCTTTATTCACCCTGCTGGCGACAAAAGTTAAAAAAAATGATAAGTGATCTTACCTTCAGCCTAATTTGATTGGCAGTCAGGTGTTAGCTCGCTCTATAATTTACTATTTCTAATGTCAAGGTTCTGCTGGTACTGCCGAAGACTATCTGCACAGTGCTAACTCTGTCAGCGGTATACGCCACTAAGTCACACTCTGCACTGCTATGTAATAGACTTTTTCTAACTCTAAGGCTCAGAGGCTATCCTCTAAGAATAATATGAGACTCTGCAGGTCCCTGATCTATTTTTCACCATCTCTCTCTCCACTTCTCCTGCCTTGCTGCTCTCGTTTCATTTCAGCAACCGGGAAATGATATCCCTTTCTTCCTGGTTCTGACTCGTACTTCTGATGACTAGGCACTTGCCGTAGACTGTAGAGGCTTCTCTATTTGGCGAAAAGAAAGCTGATTTTTCCCTTGCTATGTTACCCCTCATTTGGGTTTAGGCCCTTCGGTATTGTGACCGAGGCTAAAAAAAAGACACACCAACCCGCTTGCTTGGGTTCGATGGGTGTGTATATGAGCTTAGAGCTCCGGGTCTTAAGAAAACCCTTTTCACTGAAGACTGCGTCGCTGTCTCGACCTGCTCTTCCTCGCTCCCTCTCTCTGGGGCCACAATAATCAGAGCCGATACCCCTCCACGGTACAAGCTCTTACGCCTCTGGCGTTTCCTCGACTTTTCTCTCTTGAGAAGACTGGCTACCTTTGCCAGCTGTCAGGAACAAGATTTATTGGCAACCCCCGCTCTTCGGGCCGTGACCACTGCTGTGGACACAAAAGACATGCCACTCTGTACTACAATACCAAAATACTTCCATATAATAAACTTACATATAAAACGTAAACAGTGGATGCTTCAGTCACGCTCATATCTTAGCACAAACATGTAAACACCCAAAAACGCAGACTGCTTCACCATTTCCCCTTTCATCTTGTGCACGACAATACATAAATATTTCCTGACCCTGGGTCAGCTATTCCCATCAACTCCCTGCCTGTCTAGTAAACCCCAGACTCACTGATCAATACTAATTATACACAGCTTGCCTCAGGCCTTAAAACATTAAAAACAGGTAGGGGAACCTCCCGTACTTAGGCCTACTTTAACTCTGTAAGCGGTCACAGGACCTTATCATCGTTTCCCCCTTATGATAAAAATGCACAACAATTAACTGCACATCAATGATTAAAATTCACCATTACATTTATATTACATCTCTATACACAGAAATATATCTATCTCTATAGACTATATTTCCTAGAACTCATTAAATTCCATAACACACAAATCAAATACTACTCTGCATAATATTTAATTACACAACCACTTAAGGCACCATAATTTTCCTTTCACCTCTACCCCACGTGGTTTCCCTGCAATTATATTTTAACTCCCCCGATAGAAAAATACTTAATTATCTACTCTATCCATCCAGAATTCCTACTCGAATAAATCCCGATAAACCACGTGATTAAATTTTCCCGAAAAAAATCCGTTCCCGTATTTTATTAGGAGACTTATCAGAATTAATCTCTCAATGAAATAAAAATACACGTGCTTCAGAATATTCTGTAAATTAATATAAATCTAGGATGCGTGTATGTCTACAGACTTTCTATTAAATCTACGGAGCACACCTACGTAATATCTCTTTATCACTCATAGACACTGTAGAAATAAATGATGGCGTTACAAGTTATAAAGTTAAAAAATAAATTAAATTAGAACGGACTAAGGCTCTATTAGAGAACTAGATTTAATTACCACGCTACTTTAAATTACTGACATACCAAATATTGCGTTCAGTGTTAAAAGCCGACAATATGCTTGGATACACGGCCCAGGATTTCTGCAGGAAGAGACCGCTAAATCGAAAAGCGCTACTTTATCTTAGATTTTCCTGCTCTGACCCCCGACCTACTTGAGGCAAGGCGTCTCCCTACAACCAATAGAATTAAAGATACTCTAAAATTTTCCAGGCGCTCATCTCTAAATTTAGAACCAGTGTATTCGTGCTTACTTTAAATGCGCGCGTATTTCCGGCTACGTAACGTTACCTAACGTCGTCCGCTAGCGTGAGCAGAAAGTTGGACGTTACCTGGGTAGGGGTCATCTCCCCTTCCCCACGAAAAATGACAGCGATAAATTTAACAACGCAAAAAATGGAATTTTCAAGATCGCGATAATTAGAAAAAGGCCGACTGGTGCCATTACAGTACTAACCTACATTAATCCCTATAGAAAAAAACCCGCAATTACTTTACCTACAGAAAAAATCTAAACACCCCTATTATTCAGAGAGAAAAAGAATACTTCCCAATCTTTAATAGAGGGAAGACAAAAATGGCAAACTCAAAATGGGGCCTATTGAAGACTAAATCACAGTAACTCCGTCACAGTGATGATGACTTTTCAGGGATATCAGTTACGTCTGGATCTCATGATGCTTCAAACATTATTTCAAAGACAGCACATCACATAAACAAACAATAATTACTCCCTACCAGAGTCTTGAACAACTTGTCACAAACAGAGCACCGATAGCTGCGCTCTTGAGAGTGGATCCTAAGGTGCTGCTGGACATGTGCCAGGCGCTTGAAAAATTTTCCACATTCTCCACACTTAAAGTCCCGCTGCTCTTTGTGAACATACATGTGCTTTTTCAGGATGTCACGAGATGTAAAGCTGCGGTGACAGACTATACACTGGTGAGGGCGATCACCTTGTAAAGCAAATGTGAAAACTATGAAAGAAGTAATTCAATATTCATTCTACTAGTCTGTACTAAATGATAATTTTATCAGAGCATAAGAAAACACAGGATGTATTACATTTGATACAATGTCATCCTTTTTCTTACTGGTAACTATCTTAAAAACCTGACTTTTGCTCACAGGTTTGTAAACAGGTCAATTTTTTTAATGGATCTTCCCCAAAACAGAGCTTTATACAGTCTTATTGAATTCCACAAATATCACCATATAATGTTCAGAGGAAAATACAGGATGATACAGAGATACTGAAATACATCTCTTCAGTTAGTTTTCAAAAGCCTGTTGACCCTGCACTTCTTGTCTCTTTTATGTTGTGAAGCACTTAGCACAGGGCTGGTTACTGCTTCACTTCATATGCAGCAGACGGACATTCTGTTGTTTCTTTAAGATGGGTCCTCTATTTATGGTCTATTACAATTTGAGGTATATACCTGAGATCAAGATTCACTCTCACATGTTGAAAGCAATTTTGTTTTTCAAGATATGCCTTGATATGCATGTTCTGTTCCAATGATGCCTGAATCTCTAGGTTTCTTATAAGGCTTTTTCTTGTTTTATTAGCTGCCCTTGTCAAATTTATCAAGTCACAAGTTATTAGTTTATTTTTTTAAAATGTATTTTCTTTGTTAGTGTCCTGGTCTGTTACTGTAAACATAATGTTAGTAAAAATACTCTATCAGTTGTTTCTCTGTAATAATTTGTGTTTTTGGATACAAAACCTTATTGCTCATAAGCACTGTTCATCTAGTTTTCCATATAATCATCACTATTTCCCATTTCACTGCCTATGGAGTTGAAGCCACCTCAGCAGCTGGCTCCATTGCAGGAAGCCTGCACCAAAGCACTCATGCAGAAGTGGTCTCTGTGGCTATCTGTTTTATCGTTGTTGTTTAACTAGGGCTGCTGAGCTTCTCGCTTTTTTGCAACCAATACCTTCTTCTTCTTCTTCTTGCGATCGCATCTTTGATGATTACACCGTCAGACGAGTTCTCATGATGAATTCGACTGTTGTTTGAAGTTCCTCTTTAACTCCATATAGCTTTGAGTTTAGTGTTGAGTCATTGGGCCAGTATATCTTTCTTAACTGGTCATACAGAGGACAGTCCTGTAGAACATGCTCAGCAGTTTGTTCGTTTAATCCACATGTGCACAGTGGTGAAGCACACAATCGTAGCTTGTGCATGTGTTTATTCAGTTTGTTATGCCCTGTCCTGAGTCGAAAAATAGTTATCTGTCCCTGCCGGTCGAGAGTGTGATAGTCGTCTTTGGGTTGGTTCTGTTCTCTTCTGATAGTCTGGATAGCTCTCTTTTTCTCAAAGTATGTGACTTCATTATCTTCTTGTTCACATTCTCCTCCCTTTTTTGCAAGTTTATCTGCCTTTTCATTTCCAGGTACACCACAATGAGATGGTACCCACTGAAGTATGGTTCTCTTTTTGGCAGCTACCTTGTTTAGTTCATTTCTCAGATGAGGGAGTTTACCACCCTTGAGAGCTTGCAGGACAGACAGTGCATCTGTCAGGATGACTACCTGGTGGCAGTCAGAGTTGGTGTTATAAATCATATTTGCAGCTTGCTCTAGAGCTTGAACCTCAGCTGTATAGTTGGAACAGAATTTACCAGTGGGAATGTGCCTAGTCTCATAGTGGTTGTCAGGATATGAGATAAAGATACCGGCACCTCCATTCCTAACAGCCTTAGTTGCTGATCCATCTGTATAGGCATGTATCCATGATTGAT
Source organism: Oreohelix idahoensis (assembly GCA_024509875.1). Taxonomy (NCBI): domain Eukaryota; kingdom Metazoa; phylum Mollusca; class Gastropoda; order Stylommatophora; family Oreohelicidae; genus Oreohelix; species Oreohelix idahoensis. Next base: position 172,801 of record JAMPIV010000027.1, on the reverse strand, counting down.
CGGGATAGCTTTCTTGGATCATACTCAATGTAGCAGTTCGTTTTTGCAGATCATTATACTCACATCCACTTGTGAGACCACTGACTGATGTATTAATTTGGAGGGCACTGCTGGCCTGCTCCCATGGTACAGGGTATAGGGTGGGCTTCAGTGGTGTTGTCTTCATGGATAGGTCTTCTTGATGCTGTCTTGTAAGTCTTTTCCCCCGATGCACAAAGCTGCTACGCTTTAGGCGTCCCAATGCCAGATCATCTAGTCTTGTCTTCATTGGGTGCATTGGCATACTGTTGTACTTTTCCATCTGGATCATGGTTTTTGTGTCTCTTCTATGGGACAATGTCTGTAATCCAGCAACCTTCTGCATCTCTGTTATTGGTGTAGTTTTCATGGCTCCTGTAATGAGCCTGAGAGCTTGATTTTGCACTTTGTCCAAAGACTGCAGATGTGAGTTAGCAGCTGATGACCATGCTGCTGAGCTAAACTCTAAGTGTGGTCTTATTACTCCATTATAAATCTTCTTTAGATTTCGTTCATTTGCTCCCCAGTTGGTACCTGCTAATTTTCTGAGTATGCCTAGTCGTCTTCGGGCCTTTCCTTCTGCATTTTCAATATGCTTATTCCATGTAAGCCTTTGGTCAAATGTCACCCCAAGATAGGTGGGGTAGCTTTCTTCCTTGATCACGGTTGTCCCTAGGTGTATGTTAGCTGATTTGTCCTTGGGGGCGAGGGAGAACAGTGTTGTGGAGAGGTTTTGTCTGTGTTTATTGTGATAAGCCATTTCTCTGCCCATGACACTAGCATGTCTGCTGCCCGCTGCATTCTATAATTTGCTGTGGTGACATTTTCATCAGCGCACCAGAGTACTAGGTCATCTGCATATAAGGCAGCTTTCACTCCTGCAGGGAGATCTTTCACCAGGTCATTGATGTAAACAAGGAAGAGTGTTGGGGAAATTACTTCTCCTTGAGGTACCCCCTGATGGAGCAACACTTTTCTGCTCTGCAGACCGTCAAGAGTGACTAGTTCTCCTGTTATGCAAGTATGACTGGATCCATTTCATCATGTTGCCTTGGATTCCACTTCTCCTAAGTTTTGCAATGAGGCCATCTTTCCACACCTTGTCAAAGGCCTGCTTGAAGTCGACCCAGATCGTTAGGACCTTTTTCTTCTCCTGGAAGGCATCTTCTATTGCTTGAGACAAGTAAGTAACTTGGTCTTCTATACTGTAGCATTCTCTAAATCCAGCTTGTTCCGGCACCAGGATCTGCTCAGACTCTAAATACCATTTCAATCTGTGGTTGACTATTCGCTCCATAGTCTTCCCAACACAGCTTGTGAGACTGATTGGCCGGTAACTTGCAGCCTCGGTCTTACATTTCCCTTTCTTTAGTATGGGTATTGTGATGGCTTCTCTCCATACTTGGGGTACCGTTCCTTTCAACCAGCTGTGGTTGAATATCTCAAGCAGTTTTGTCTTTGCTGCTGAGCTCAGATTTACTAGCATTTCGTTGCTGATTTTGTCTGGGCCGGGTGACTTTTGAAACTTAAGCTTGGAAATAGCCTTCTGTAGTTCTCCTAGTGTGATGGGTTCCCTCATTGGGGCAGGAGTATCTGTCTGTCCCATGGTTGCCAGTATTTCTTTTCTTATCTCTCTCTGATGATCTATGTTAATGGGTACGTTGCTTTCTGAACTGTATCTTCTAGCAAACAAGTCTGCAGCTTGTTTTCCTCTGAAAAGTTTGCCACCTTCATCCAATGTGATAGTCTGCCTAGGTGAGGAACGCTCTTCATTTAGAGACTTGACTAATCTCCAAAGTTTCCTGCCGTCTTTCTCAAGGTTCAGCGATGCCGTTTTAGTTCTCCAGCTTTTCCGTTTTTCTTCTAGCTTTGTTCTCTGAAACTCTGCTACAGCCTTTTTCCATTTGTTGTGAGTTTCAAGTGAAGGCTGAGACTCTGCGTCCTTTCTAGCCCTGTCCATAGCTTCCTGACGTTCTTGGAGTGTGCTGGACCAGTATGGTATGTAGTTACGCCGGCATCCTTTGGGAATGGTTTCTTTTGCAGCTTGTAGTATGCATCTGTTGAAGTCTTTTACCACTTCATTAATGTCTCTGTTCTGTACCTTGAGGGTAGACAGCAGCGTGTTCACCTGATGCCTGAATAAACCCCAGTTGGCTTTTTTGTAGTTCCATCTTGTAATGGCTGGGCCTGTACTGAGAGTTGCACTCTGGACAGTAAGAAAGATTGGGCGATGGTCGCTTCCCCCTAGTTGGTCTCCTACATCTCTACTAATAGATCCAGCTATATCTGGGGTGGCGAAGGCAAGATCTGGTATTGAAGTTGTGTGCCATCCTCTGGAGTAGAAGGTAGGAGTATCTGTGGCATTATTGACTAGGATTAGGGAGTGATCATCTTGCCATGTTTCAACCTCTTCACCTCTGTGATCTAGATGGTTATAGCCCCAGCTCTGGGAGTGGCTATTAAAGTCTCCAACTGCTATAAAGTTGGTGGCTGGTACCTGTATAGAGCTGAGACTCAGGGGTTTGTTGTTTGGACAGTAATAGTTCAGGAGTTCTATTTCCATCTTGTCTACCTTTATCTGCAACAGCTGATATTCTGCTCCATCCATGTAGGTTTTCCTTTCGTGTGCAGGAATGTTATTCCTTACAAGAGTAAGTACTCCTCCTTTTCGTCTATCTTTTCTGTCGGATCTGAAGCATTGATATCCCCTTATTTTAAAGGTTTGATCTGCTTTCAAGTGAGTCTCTTGGATACAGCAAACACTGACTTGCTTCTCATACAAGATGTTTTCCAGCTCTGTCTTTTTGCTGTATCCAGCCTGCTTGCTGTTCACTCCCTCTGCATTCCAGTGCATCATGACAAGTGGCACTCTGGGTTTCTCTTTTTCTGTTTTGTTTTGGTCAGTAGTTCTCCTCCGCCGTCTGCTGACTCCACAAGACGGTCTAGAGGGTCCTCCAGTAGCTGAGGGTGGGCTCTGTCGAGGCTCAGAGCCCGGCACTGCACCTGCCTGGTGGAGCTCCACAGGGCGAGCACCAGTACGAGATTTATTTGACGGTGTACTCTCCATAGAAAAAAAAAGCGAGTTGCGTGATACTGTGGTTTCCAGTGCGCCTTCTGGCCCAGTATCTACGACTTTAGCACCTGTTCAACGGGAGAGTGGGCTCATCCCTAATCTGTTTATGTTCCCAGTAGTAGACTATTCGCAAGCAGCCTGGGGGTGTCACTGCTCTGCGCGGACCTTGTTTACCGAGGCGGCGTCCGAGCTCATATGGTGAAAATATGGTTGCGTTATCTTCAAAATAGCCCTGTCTTTCCCATGGATTTTCTGCCATCCTGCAACTTTGAGTTAGGGAGTTCTGAGCTCCAGTCTCTTTCCCAGGCATTTTATCCTGGCCTGGCATGCATACAGAGGACCCCACTTCTGGTTCTAAGTTAGCAGTTGGGGATAGGTGGGGTAGCACACTGTGCATTCCCCGTCATCCAGGGGGCTCTCCAACTATGCAGAGCTTGCACAATGCTGTGCTCTGGTTCTGGGCTCTCCCAAGGAATCCTCACGTCCTGCACAGAGCCACTTCCAGATACCCACCACCTGCCAACCCTCCATTGTAGAAATCTCCTGCATGCGGCCATCCAGTCAAGAGCCAGTATTAAGTCTGGTGCCCAAGTGATCCCCCCAAGCTCAGTGTGCAATGCTGGGTTCTCATCATGCTGCAACACAGGGGGGATTGTGATGCTCAGCCATCTCTCTCAACTCTGCACCGATAAGTGACATCGGGGACTTAACTGTGCCTCAGTACTGGGAGGCCCCGTTTCCGGGTACACCACACACAGCCAATTGAGGCAACGGTCGCCGTGGGCGTGTCTTCAGTGGGGAAGTTGTGGAGTCTTCCTGTCCATGTTCTTGCACATCCTAACACTGCCCGCAAGACATCGGAGGTTTGGAGAGTGGCCTTCTCTGCTTTTTTGAGCCGGGGTGGGCTCCCCGGGCAAGTCTCGATGGGGATCGGGACGTGTCCACGCGCCAGTGGGCCCAGCATTGGCCGCATCTGATGGAGGACTTGCTCTGCCAGGTTTGAGTTAGTAAATTCCAACTTGTCATCTTCATGGCATTGTGATGCCTGAGTGCCTGTGGATTTCCTACCGCCCCGGGTAGAAGCCAGAAGTGTACTGTGCCAGCTCTGGGGGAGATAAAGGGGGTGTTTCTGTGTCTCCTTGTGATACGTAGCCAAGGTAGGGCTCACAGTGCTCTTTCCCCGCCACCAAATTGCCTGCTGGTTACGCCGAGTTCTCCGAGGCTCTAGGCATTTGACCAAGAGTTGAAGGCAATAGGATCGTCACGTCCTGAGTCTCTGTGCCTGTACGATGGGTTCCGATCTTCAGGGAGCAGTCCACACTCGTTCCCACTCCCAAGACTTGTTCAGTATCCATCTGGCTCCTTCCCACCCACAGAGGGCGTGTACGGTGTAGTGCACCGGTTTTATTATCGAGGTTTGCTCCTCTAGATCTGTTGTGTTTAGCCTGAGGATTCGCACCCTCAGTTACCAGGACTACCTCGAGGAGGGTGTGGCTCTTCACCACGCACAACGATCTTGGGGTATGAGAGGTTTTGCTAGGCCAAGAGACTAACACCGCAATGGTCGCTCCTTTCATGAACAAGAATTCACTAGGCCTAGGGTGAAGCAAGGGGGGAAACCCACTACCCACAACACCAGCACATCATACCCCCTGTCTGTAAAAGACTTTGCCCCCAACCAATACCAAGTTGAAGACTCCTCTTTATTATCTACACTGTAGATCTAAGCTTTTCCTGTGGCTTTTCTGCCATGTTGAGTTGAAGTTATGAGCTCCAGTTTCTCTAGCTTGGATTGCATTTAAAGGATCACATCTGGTCCGAAGCTAGAAGTATGTAGCTCGTGGCATACTGTGCATTCCCCACCATCCAGGAGGAGGAGGGGGGGGGGAGGAGGAGGAGGGCCTCTCCAACTATGCAGAGTTAAAATACTGCGCTCTGGTTCTGGGCTCACCCAAGGAATTGTCACGTCTTACACAGAGCCACTTCTCAGCTCCCCTTGCCCATCATGGGCCCACAGTGAGATCCTCCTGCATGCAGCCACCCAGGTAAACACCATAGTTACACATGCGGCTCAACTGACTCCTCCAAGCTTAGTGTGCAATGCTGGGTTCTCAACAAGTTTCACCACAGGGGGGAGTCCCTGGAAGTGTGTGGATGATTTCAAGAGTCAGTGAGGGTGGAATTAGCCTCAGAGACAGAGGTTCACTTCCACATATGTATACTGTAGCATTGTGCTTAGCTGGTGGTCATATAAGATATACTTCCATGCATCTTTATTTTACATCATGAGGCTGCCAACCCCAACCATCATCATCTCCTTTTCATTCCCTTTGGCACATGGAGCCACAGGTGCAGCTGGTCCCCTAGCAGGATGCCCTGCACCAAAGTGCATTCTCCTGCAGCAGTGCTTTTTTGTAACAATTAACATGACCTACATTACCTGTGTGCGTGCGCATATGCTGTCGAAGGTAACTGCTGCCTCTAAAAAACCGATTGCACACCATACACTGCAGACTTCCACTTGCTGTGGGGCATGGTTTTTCTACCTCTGTAAATGGCTTCTGCTTTTTCAGGCTGTATAACTGTTTCACTGCTATAAGTGCATCCCTAAGAAAGAATATAATGTGTTGAACGATCATTTCAACATGTTAATAAGCTTCTAAACAACTGAGTTAGTCATGGGTAATGCAGTGCAACGTCTATAATTGACACAAGTAATGCAGTCTTATCTATAATTGTCATGGATAATGCAATACAATCTATAATTATAGGTAATGCTGTAGTCTATTATGGGTAATGCAGTACAAACTATAACAGTCATAGGAAATGTAGTACAATCTATAATTAAACAAAGTTCTCGGCCAGCACAGACTGGAATATGTTGAAGAGGGATAAGTGGTATGGAAACAGGAATAAACTGTGTCAAAGGAAGCCATACATTAACACCAAAAAGTTCTTTCTTTTGAGAACACTTGTTTATATGCAAGAATGACAAACAAATACACGAATCATAAACAACAGGAAATGCTGTTGGGGGGGAAAAAAATTTTTTTTCCTACAATGTCATACTGTACTGAAATTAAAATGAAAGTTGTTTTAAAAATGTAAATAAACAAACATTATACATTCTTTTTATCAACTACACATTATTATAGAATGAACCAGAACTGGGGCACCGTACGAAGGATGGCCGCCGACCGAACAAAGTGGAAGCAGTTTGTTGCAGCCCTACAAGACGCCACTAGGCGTGATGGCCACTGACTACTTTGACAGCCGGCGGCTAAGGATCAAAGAAGAAGAAGACACATTATATACCGTGTACTGGTTTTCTTGTCTTGGGTAGCTTCACATTTGACTCCCCCTTCTTCCTCTTCCATTGACAACACACTGGCTTCAATATCCTGTGTAATAAAGAAACAGTTCAACAGTTACTGTCCTTTTCTTCCAGACAAGATGGACATGCTGCAAACAATGTATATAAAATAGTTTGCATGCAACATACATAAAAAAAACAATTTTGTCATGTTATTTCCACCAGCTTCAGTTTTCAGTAAACAATAACCAATTCTGTAAATACCAAACACAACAACGATAAGCTGTTCTTCAAACACCAAGCTTGATAATGTCAGTGATCATGTCTCGTTATCTTCTTCTTCTTCCTCGTTCGTCCTGAAAAGGACGTTGGTTGCGTTGTGTCCGTTTACAGTGGAGCTGCAATATCTGTGCCTTTCGGCCGGCACATCCGACTTCAGCACGGCATTTTTTGGGACCGGGTTTGCCTTCCCTCTTCGATCCCTACTCTCTCAGCAAGACTGCAGTGATGCAGCCTGTTTCCAGGACCACCACGTGGAGGTGGAGTAGGGTCTTGGTCAGCTCTGGTTTGCTGACCCTGACGCCAGCAGTCAAGCCATGGGTCGCTGACTGCATTCTCTGTTGCTGCGTCTTTGGGTCCCATGTCTCTTTATAACTTCCTGCCTCCAATTCTGTTTACTAATTTTTTTTTATTGACCTCTTTCCATGATGTCAAACTGTCCATTATCTTCTTGCTTTGTCGTCCTTCATTTTTTCATTCAATCTTTCCTGTTGTCCAGCTTGCTTATTCTTCTCACAAAATGACCAAAGTGGATTGTTTCCTTCTAATGTAAGTACGTAGTAAGCTTCCTTTGCATATGAGCCTGTGATAAGCCAATTATTGCAATAAAGAAAATCCTTTTTATCTTACTTTAATTCATCTTATTTTACTGTTGCTATTATTATATCCACCTATTTATCTATCTATCACTCCTTTTTGTTCCATGTGGAACACAGAGCCGCAACTGTCGCTCGCCATCTATTTCTATTTGAGCTATCGACTCAAAGAAACATAATATTACTACTTTTGTTTAGAAAGCAAAGAGCTATGTATGGAGGCATATCTAGAGTCATCCATATATAAACACCAGCTTCATGACCTTCCAGCTCTACGTATTTGGCGTGGAATGCACAGTATGCCTAGCGATTCGTCCTCCTAGCTTAGGACCAGATGTGACGGTCCTTTAAAAACAAGCTGGAGAAACAGGAGCTCATGACTTCAACTCAACATGTTTCAGAATGGCAGAAAAGACACAGGAAAAGCCTAGATCTAAAGTGTAGATTATACCAAGGAGTCTTCAACTTGGTATTTGCCGCAAAAGAGCAAGAAGCTCAGCAGTCCTAGTTAAACAACATCAACAAAGCAAAGAACTACTGTAAGTGACTGCACATTTCAGAACTCACATTTAAAGAATCATAGTGCATATATAAAATATGCTGCCGTAACTCCTCTCGGTCATGGGATAAGAAGTGACATAAACCACAGCGGGAGGGCTGGTCTGCCAAGTGGCTCCGTAGGTGAATTTCAAGACCCTCTATTGTTCCTAAGTCCTTTCTGCATACCTGAAATAAGTGATAAAATTAAGTGGTATATAAAGTGTAAACTATTTAGACAAGTACAAATTACTACATTGTCAAAAGTTGCTAAAATATATTTACTGCCAAATGAACCATTTTTTACCCAGTGACTGAAATGTTTGAATTAAAAAGACAGCAAATTTTAGGAAACTGTGTGCTTTTGGTAATACCAACTATATTACAATGAAACTGTGTGCTTTTGGTAATACCAACTATATTACAAAGAAACTGTGTGCTTTTGGTAATACCAACTATATTACAAAGAAACTGGGTGCTTTTGGTAATACCAACTATATTACAAAGAAACTCTGTGCTTTTGGTAATACCAACTGTATTACAAAGACACTGTGTGCTTTTGGTAATACCAACTAACGTACGCGTACCAGTTGCGGCCACGAGTGAACTTTCCTGTCTCCTGACTCATCGCGTAATGTTATAACAACTGCGATCGGTAGAAACAGCCACGAGTGGCCGCGCTCTAGTCTTGTAACTGTGTGGGCACGATAGCTGTTATTATAGAGTGAAAATGTAGTAGTTTGCTCTTATCCTCGAAGTACCACGGCGCGGCCATGTGCCCTAACCGCGGCCAACATCGTGACAAGGCGCGGCCAGTGTGCCCTCACCGCGGCCTTTGTACCAGGTTTAGCGCTGCCAAGACTAATATTATAAGTCTAGACTACTCTAGGTCTAGTCTGGATCTAAATTCATTTGCGAGAAAAGTGGTAGCAACAAGAATACGACAATACCTTAAAGAAACAATCAAACATTTTTAATTCAGTAACTCAAACACCACATATATTACGCTGGCTGGCTCTCTCTCTCTCTCTCTTTCTCTCTCTCTCTCATAGAAGCCTAGAATTCTTTATAAAAACTGCAATACAATGAGTTTGTTTTCATTCTTAAGTCTTTATTCTAATCTATAAGTCTAGACTACTCAAGTCTGGATCAAAATTCATTTGCGAGAAAAGTGGTAGCAACAAGAATACGACAATACGATGTTTCAATCAAACATTTTTAATTCAGTAACTCAAACACCACAGATATTAGGTCTAGTCTAGGCTTTATCTAAACCTTACTCTCTCTCTCATAGAAGCCTAGAATTCTTTATTAAAAACTGGAATACAGTGAGTCTGTTTTCATTCTTAAGTCTTTATTCTATGTTTTCTGACATCGATGAAAACACCGCCCACAATGACCTGTTTTCACTCACATTTTCACCCGCTTCAGACACAAATGCTCCCGGTTCATTCACTTCTGTCAAGCTCTCACTTTCAAACACACTGTCATCGTGCTCACACTCAAGAATATCTTCAAAGTCATATGTATCATTGTCGTCCAGAATCATTTCTGCGTCATCCACGCTGGTTTCATCGTCTGTTCTTGTCTCCTTTCTTTTTTTACATCTTTTCTCTTTCGACTTCTGCTCTTGTTCTTTTCTTTTTTCTTCTGCCTTCCTCTTTCTTGTTTCTTTGCGCATACGGGTGTCCTCTTGTTTTTGTTTCTTGCGTTCTTCTTGTTGTTTTATTCTCTCCTCTTTCCTTTGCTTCTTTTCTTCAGCTTCATCAGCTTTCTTCTTTCTTCTCTCTACCATGGCAACTTTGTGCTGGGCTTTTCTGTTCTCTTCTTCCTTCCATGCTTCCTCTTTCTGTATAAGGACTTCTCTGAATTTGTCACCACTGATGACATTGGGCAGTTTCATTATTTTCTTCTGGGTCTGTCGCTTCAGCAGTGGGATTGTCAGTGGATCAGTTTTAGACCTATTTTGTAGGCCCGAATCTCGTGTTTTCGGTTGATGTGATACAATTTGTTGGTGGTAAGCCTTCCATAGGCCAAACACTGCATCACTGCAGTCGTAGTCCTCCTCCAGCCTTGTGTAGTACAAATTCAGGGTCGTTTCCCCGATTTGTGAACAAAGCATAGCAAACTTCCTCAGCGTTGATGCCAGGTTTAAGGATGCATCCGGTCTGGCACTTGTGCCAGGAACACAGATGACGCTGTTCGGTATGCTATGCGTAGCAGTGATGGTGACACTGTTGAGTGTGCGATGTGCAGCAAGAGTGGTGATGCTGCACGATGTGCTATGTGTAGCAAGAGTGGCGACACTAGGTGTGCTGTGTGTAGCAGGAATGGTGACACTGGTGTTTTTGCTTCTTTACTGCCTTCCTCCATTCAGTTTTCATTGTCTTGAATATGCCTATGTCCAGTGGTTGCATAATGTGAGACGTATGAGCAGGCAAGCAATACAAAATTATGTTGTTTTCCCGACACAGTGTTGAAGCTATCAAAGACTGGTGGCTCACATGACCATCCACTAATAATAACAGGGGTTTTTTAATGTGGGCTGTCTGTGGGATAAAGACTTGGACTAACCAGTCGGCAAATAGGCTCTGATTAGTCCAACCATTGTCAGATCTAGCAATAAATGAATTTTCAAATACCTCATGGGGCTTAGAGCCTCGAAATTGTGTCCCAGGGTATATGAGCATGGGCCAAGTGTAGTGACCGCTTGCACTTCAACAAACAAGAGCGGTGATGAGGGTTCTTGCCTCACTACTAATTTGGTAAACAAATTTAGATCCGAGAAAGGATAAAACTTTACCAGTCATAGCATCCAGACTGAATCCTGACTCATCACAATTGTAAATGCGCTCAGGTTCCAGCAGAATGGAAGGGTCTATTGCCTTCATGGTACTTGTGAATTCAGCAAACCACTTGAGTATTTCCGGTTTGGTTACTCCTGCTCGCTGTTTCCCAAGTTTTTGGGGCTTTCGAAAAACTATTTCTGCATGTCTCTTCTTAAATAGCCGAAACCATTTGTCCGAGGGTTTGTTGTTCTTCCATTTTGCAATGTCTCTTCCTCGGTAATCTAACATGTTCTTTACAACATCCAATAACTCTTCTTTAGTCTTCCCAAAACCCCGTGTCCCCATCTGTTTCAGGTGGTTCACAAGTTCTTCCTCTTCTACTGTAGTCAGATAGGTTTTTTGATGTTTCTTCCATCTTTCTTCTACCCGAAATCTTGTCGCAAAATGTACCCCATGGGATACCATATGTAATTGCTGCCTGCCTTTTCCCCATCCCTTGCTTTACTGCTTCAATTGCACTGTTCAGGGAGTCCAAGGTCCATTTTGGACAATGCTGATTTTTTGCCATCGTTACCTGATGAGGAAAAAACGATTAGGCTAGTTGGATCTTCATTAATCTAAATGCTTTTTATTAAGATTAATATATATTAATAATATATATATAGAGACTAAAGCTAGTCTAGAACTACGATTCATTTAGAATATAGGTCTAGAGACCTAGAATCTAATGCCATACATAGGTTCATTGTTGTTTTTTATGTATGTCCTCACCGCGGCCAGTTTGGCCGCCACTGGGCAGACATAAAAAATAGCCCTCCCTGACCGCGGCCAGCCGGATATTTAGGCCATTATAGCGTGAAACAGTCTTTTCACGATGAATACAGATAAATGAGATTCATTTGGATATATTAATCAAATAAGTACTTAAATATTTTCATAAAACAATGAGAAACATGTGTTCAAAGTACCTTACCTTGAAACTTGCAAGGTGATCTTTTCCTCACCAAATGTTTCAACGTTGTGAAAAACTTTGTAAACGGCGTGATATCAAATCGGAAGGAAGCTTAACTTAGCGCGATAACCCCAAGGGAGGTTACTCTCAATTCAAACGTAGTCAAAAGCACGTGGAACAGTCACTTTCTGTAATCGGCCGCGCTCTGGGCATGGCCGCGCACTGGTACGTATACTCTATATTACAAAGAAACTCTGTGCTTTTGGTAATGCCAACTATATTACAAAAACACTGTGTGCTTTTGGTAATACCAACTATATTACAAAAAAGACACTGTGAGCTTCTGGTAATACATTTGGTACCCTGCTGGACAACTTAATTCTATATTAAGCTATCATTATCACTACTCTTCATCTCCCACAAGGAGCATGGGCCTTCAACAAACTTATGCCAAGACCTCATGTCCTGTGCCATCGGCTAACATCTGTCCATGTTTTCTTTATCCCTTTCATGTATGTCTTCCGTTCTCTTTTCCATGTGTTTGTCAGTCTCCAAGGACTGCCCCACCCGTGTGTTACCGGGGCCCGAAAGGGGAGCAAAGAATAGTAACACTGTCCCCTGCCAAGCATGTCGTAGAAAGCGACTAAGGAGGGTTGGGCATGGGGCCGGTTACCCTATCCTGTAAAAAATTTAAACCACAAAAAACTTCAACAAATATGGACAAGTCAAATAAAGAAAATAAAACACAGCCATCCAAGACAGGGGAAGGTCCTCTCGTGGGGAGGCGTATGATGCAACACAGAGAAAGCCGAAAGGAGTCTGTGTTGCTGACTAACCTTCTTTCTTCTAGGAGAACTTCCAGATTTGGCACCTGGAATGTTCGGACATTAAACGAACAAGGGAAAGTGGCGCAAGTGGCAGCAGAAATGAGGGAATACAAAATCGAGGTTTTGGGAATGTGTGAAACAAAGTGGAAGGGGGTAGACAGGAAGAAACTCATCACAGGTGAATTGGTGCTGTCCTCAGGACATGAAGATGAAAGTTCACACTACAGTGAAGGGGTAGCTCTTATGTTATCTAAAGAAGCACAGAAAGCACTCATTGAATGGGAAGCTGTTGGACCCATAATAATAACATATGGATAAAGTAAAAAGAAGAGACATCACAATTTTGATGGGTGACATGAATGCAAAGATAGGTACAGTCAACACCGGATTTGAAGAAGTCATGGGAAAACATGGGCTAGGAGTAATGAATGAAAATGGAGAACTATTCGCAAACTTCTGTGCTTCAAATCAACTGGCTATAGGAGGAAGCATGTTTCCACATAAGAGAATACACAAGGCAACATGGATATCACCAGACCATAGAACAGAAAATCAGATTGATCATATATGCATAAACAAGAAGTTTAGATCATCATTGCAGGATGTAAAGGTATATAGAGGAGCAGATGTGGCATCAGATCACCATCTTCTGATAGCCAAAGTAAAAATGAAACTCAAGAGATATGCAACAATGCAAAAAAAATTATAGACAACAGTATAATGTAGGACAGCTAAGAAATCAAGAAACAAGAGACAAATTTGCGGTCACAGTATCCAACAAATTCCAAGTGCTCCAACAGCTGGAAGATGTAGAGAATACAGAAGACTATTGGCAGCAGGTCAAAACTGTATGGAAGGAGACATGTGAAGAAATACTGGGGAAAAGGGAAAGACAACAAAAAGCATGGATAACAACAGAAACCATCAATAAGATAAAAGACAGAAAAAACAAGAAAGCAGAGTTAAACACAAGCAAAACCAGAAGTTCCAAAGCCAAGGCTCAAGAAGTGTACACAGAAGCAAACAAAGAAGTAAAAAGAAGTATCAAAAGAGACAAGAGGAAGTATATTGAGGAGTTGGCAAGAGAGGCAGAAGATGCTGCAGCCACAGGAAATATGAGAGAACTGTATAGCAGCACAAAGAAGCTAACAGGGAAATACAAGCAAACAAGTTGCCTCATAAAAGACAAGAATGGGAAACTGCTCAGCAATATACAAGAGCAAATGAAGCGGTGGACAGAATATTTTGGGGACCTTCTCAATAGACCAGCTCCACAAAACCCGCCGGACATCCAGCCAGCAGAAGAAGAGCTACAAATTAACGGTGAAAGAACAACGAAGGAAGAAATAAAGAAAGCCATAAAGCTTCTAAGAGATGGAAAAGCGTCTGGACCTGATGGCATTCCAGCAGAGGCCATCAAAGCAGATATCGACACGGCTACAGAGATGTTATATAAATTACTTGGTAAAGTCTGGGAAAAGGAAGAGATACCAGCAGAATGGAAGGAAGGATATCTGGTTAAGTTGCCTAAGAAGGGAAATTTACAAGAGTGCACAAATTATAGAGGAATAATGTTACTATCAGTGCCAGGAAAAGTATTAAACAGGATTATCCTTGAGAGATTAACAGAGTCCATAGACAAGAAACTGAGAGATGAACAAGCAGGTTTTCGACAAAACAGATCATGTACAGACCAGATAGCCACTTTGAGAATAATAGTTGAACAAAGTCTGGAATGGAATTCACCACTATACATTGGATTTGTGGACTACGAAAAGGCATTTGACAGTGTAGACAGAGAATCACTTTGGAAATTGATGAGGTATTATGGAGTTCCCCTGAAGATCATTATTTTAATAAAGAAAACATATGAAGACATGACATGCAGAGTTCTTCACGAAGGACAGCTTACAGAACCGTTTGGGATAAGAACAGGAGTGCGACAGGGATGCCTCTTGTCTCCATTTCTTTTCTTGCTGGCAATAGATTGGGTTATGAGATCATCGGCAACACACAACAGAAATGGAATCCAGTGGACTCTGACTAAGCAGTTGGATGATCTGGATTTTGCTGATGACTTGGCTCTTCTGTCCCATAGCCGTAATCAGATGCAGGACAAATTGAAAACACTCGATGAGAGGTCACAGCAAATGGGTCTGAAAATACACAGGGAAAAGACAAAAATAATGCGAATTAATGCAGGTAATGATAACAGGGTTGAACTTGAAGAAACACCAATACAAGATGTAGAATCATACACATATCTTGGCAGTAATATAGACAAAGTTGGAGGGACAGATAGCGATATCAAAATAAGAATACAAAAGGCAAGAGGAGCTTTCATTGCATTGGGAAATATATGGAGATCAAGAGAAATAGGATCCAACACGAAAATAAGAATCTTCAACTCAAATGTGAAGTCAGTCCTATTGTATGGCTCAGAGACATGGAGAACAACAAAGACAACAACCAAAAAGCTACAGACTTTCATAAATGGGTGCTTGCGTAGAATAGAGGGATTAAAATGGTATGACAAGGTTACCAACGTGGAACTGATGACAAGAACTAGACAAGTGCCAGTGGAACAAGAAATGAGAAGAAGACGATGGCGATGGATAGGACACACACTGAGAAAACCTGTTGATAGCATTACAAGGCAGTCCTTGTTCTGGAACCCCCAGGGCAAGAGAGGCAGAGGAAGACCAAGAAGTACATGGAGAAGAGAGTTGGAAACAGAGGTGAAAATGATGAGAACATGGAAAGAACTTGAGATGATGGCACGTGACAGGAGGACTCACCTCTTGTTCCACTGGCACTTGTCAAAATCTTGTTGTACCATTTCAATCTTCCCACTTTTATCCACCCCCATACCTTGTCATTTAAAAAAAAAAAATTAATACACATTTAAAGAAGAAATGCCATGTGTTTTTCAGCAGAACAAGTCACACAGATTGTGGGAATAAAACTGTGATTTTTAAAATGCAAATATTTTACCAAATTTAGAGCATGCAACAGTTCACAACCAAAGGCAGTTCACAACTTTTATTCAATTTTTTTGTGATGGCTCTGCCTGTACCCCTTTAATGCAGCTAATAAAAAATCCTCAGACGTCCGCTGTCAATCTTTTGAGAAACACTAACTTACACGACATTGTGTTAGCTTGAGAAACTGAACATCTGCATTGCTTTTTAAGTCTGCCAATTCTGGGTCATGTGATGAATCCACATCAGTATGCTCCTGAGCTGGAACATCATTCGCTCCTACATGCTCATTTAAGGCACGCTGTGTAGTGGTAGCAGCCTCCTGTTGTCCTAACACTGAATCAAGAGGCTTGATAACCTCACCTATAACCTCAGTGCTTGCAACAGTGATGATATCAGTGGTATCATGAACTGCCCCAATACTTGGATTCCATTCCTGCAGAGTAGATTATAGCTTGCATGAATATAAAGTATGTTTATGAAAAATGTAATAACTTGAGTGTGGGAAAAGTAGTTATCTGATCTTTTATGTTTAAAAAACAGGTAGTCCCATATTAGATACTACCGTACGGGACAGAAGCGTTACTGACTTCAATATATTAGACCTAGCTTTATGAGCTGAACCCCAGGGATCACACAGGGCAATTGTCATGACAAAATTATTAAAAATCCATTATATCAAAACTATTTAGCAAAAGCACTACATGTGAACAATTATTAGAAAGTGCAAAGAGTGAATGACACTCAAAATATTTGTAATTAGATTACTCTTGTATGGTCTCACCACTGTCTCTGCTGTATCCTCTTGCTCTAGCTTCACAATTAGAGTAGAATTTGACTCGTCCATCAGCTGGGGAGCTATGACTTCAGGGTTAACAACTGTGGCAGCTCCACGCCTCACATCACTAATGTGTGGTGCAATGATTTCAGCAGTTATGACATCTGACTCTGCTGATCCTGTGATCAGATAATGTATCTCTTCTTGCGTTTCTTCAGCTTCAGTTATCCTTACAGGGTGCTGAAGTGTGCTTCGTCCTTGGTGGACGTCTCGCTGAGATGGGTCAATAACTGCAGGGATGTTGGGATGATACGTCCAGTTTTTCATGTATCGAGGATAAGCAGAATCAGGGGTCTGAGCACAGTTTCGCCTGTTTACAGATAAAATAACAGAGATGTCTTTATAAGTCACGGAATTACATCATTTCAAGACGGCAGTAATTTTTCCTACACTAAGGTTAAGTAGCCAGCATCATACACAACCTCAGGTTAGTTGCCTATTGTGACATGCAATAGGGTACCATAGCAAAAATGATGTTACACACACAGGATAGCAATTAAAAACTCAAAATTTAAAAAAAATATAAGAGCACACAGAAAACTATTTCTTCATTTAAAAGACACTGTTTTCAACTGCATTTTCCTGCAGTGCCACTGTTTTTCTTGCTGCTGTCGTGAATATTTTTGTGTTCTTTGGCTTCACATTTGTCTGTGTGCTGTAGTAAAAGTGTTATTCATAACCTTTTTTTGCTCAACTGTTTGTTTTTAGCAGCTCATCATTATCAGCTGCCATCTCCACAATGAAGGTTGGCTGTAATGGATCTCCAACATCTTCTGTCTCTTGTCTTGATGGTGCACTCTGATAGACTCTTTCCTGTCCATCGCTTGATGTTATCTTCCCACTTATAGCGCTATCTTCCCCTTGCATGTCTGCCTTTAACTCTGCCCTCCATTACGGTCTTCAGCAAGGTATTATGTCTTTAAATGGCCAAAAAAATTATAGCTGTCTAATTTTGATCTCCTACATTAATTCTGTTTTCATTCTTATGTTTTCTAGGACCTTTTTATTTGTTTTCTTCTCTTTCCATTCGTTGCTTCTCTTGCACAGCCAGTTTCAAATGTCAAATGTGGCTGCAATGTAGGCAATTTTCTTTGTCCTAGTAGGATGCATATTTTAGTTTGCCAGCCATTTCAAATGTTAGCAGAGTATAAAGAATAAACAGTGCATTTACAAACACATGAAAACAATGTTACGGCAATAACCATGTCTGCTAATAAAGGTAAAGGATCCCGTTACACGTCCATAGAGGCATATTGGGAACATAGTGTTAGGCCCATATTTTCTTGACCATCGGCACACTAGGGGTGATGTGGTCAGCATCACGCTGGCCGCCTTAACCTTCCCAGAGTTGCTATGGTACCCAATTTATGAAGCTGGGTCGACCCCGGAGCCATTTGCAGTCTAAAAAAATCCCACCTCAACTGGGGATCGAACCATGTACCACCGAGCTAGGAAGCCAGTGCACTAACCACTGTGCTACCGCAGCTCCATGTCTGCTAATGCTCAGAGGATATTTAGCCTTTAGCACGCTGCAGGCGCATTATTGCGACAGAGGTACGATATGCTCTGCCAGCTGCAGGCGCATTATTGCGACTGCGGATATCTTCGTAGCATTAGGATGTGTGTACACGTGATATCACCCCCGGATGTTAAGTTTTAAACTTATCTGGGAGAGAGTTAGCTTCCGTTTCCGATCTTTTTTTTAGTAATGGGTGTATTCGCGTTTATTTTCTGTGAATTTTTTTAATTGAAATGAATCGGCATCGAACACGCGGCCATTTTCACTCTAATTTTAATTGATTCTGACTCCGATGCGATGACGAGATCTTTGTCTTTATTAGCGCTAATATCGGTTCTCAGAATATGGTTCATGGCAGAGATGGAAACGAAAGTAGAATGTCATTACTAGTATGTATAATTTTAGGGGTTAGGATTAGGTTTATCGGAAAGGTTTAGGGTTACGGCCGAATGTCACTGCTTTGCTACTGATGATGGGTGTAACGAAAAGATCGTCATTTGATTTGTATTGGTCAAACGACTTTCATTGAGATGCAAGGGATATGGACTCTTCGTTTGTTGGTTTTTTTTTTAAATTTAAAAAAAAATTTATAAATTTAAAAAAAAAAAATTTTTATTTAAAAAAATTTTTTTTTCCGTTTTTTTCATCTTTCCTTTCCTCTCTTCCTATCACATCTAACATGTACACAAACAAATTTTATATCATCAGATTCATCATTCATTTATTTATATAAATTCCAAAAATTATAGCAATTGACCAAGAAACACAAAAACTATAGACATTACAAGTCGCCCACTATAAAAACGGGGCGTTGTGAAAAGGAATGCAGCTGCAGGAACATTGTTTTGGGAAAAGAATGCAGCGTGCTAAAGGTTAGGAAGGTGTTAACATCATCTTCCTATTATGGGTTAGAGGCAAGAAAATAAGCCATGGGTATTTAAGATACAGAAATATCATAAAAGTATCTCTTAAACTTGCAGAAAAATGAATGCTATTTAGCTCATAAATGGTTTACACTACATTTATAATAACATTTTATAAAATCATATTTTTCCCAAATGAAATGTAAAATCCTTTCCAGCATGGCATTTGTACTAACCGAGATTTCATGTGACGTGTGAGCGCTCCAGACTCGGAGAATGACCTGCCACAGTTTTCACAATCATATGGGCGCTCACCTGAAGAGAGAAAATGAAAACGCTGTCTTTTAAAAACACTGAAATATTTCTCTAAAACAGAATGAAATTAAATACATTAATATTTTAAAAATTAAACAAACACAAAAAATTATGCAAAAAAAAAGAAAAAAGTCTACGACATTAGGTCATTATCTGTTAAGTTTAATTATTATAACATGTTAAGTTTATGTGTGTAGTAAAGTACTCTGTGTGACACCCCGCTCAAATTTCCCCGATTCAAAAATCTAGTTAACGTAAATTTACAACCTATAACCCACTACTACTATGTTTGAAATTTGTCAAGGGCAAGGTCAAACCTACCGCTAAAAATTTGACAAAATAATTTGAATTTTCTACTACCCCGTTAAAAATCTATAAATAATTTCCATGTTTGACCTTGGTCTGAAGGCCACGGCAAATCAACCGCTAGAAAATTAACTAACATACTCTTAAAATCTATTAATAACTACAGCATTTGAAATTTGTCTCAAGGCCATCGTCAAATCAAACCGCCAACATTTAAATAAAGATTTGAATTTTCTAACACCAAGCGTAAAAGTCCCACCCCCAAACACACACATGCTCCACCCTTCCCAAATATTTATGAACGAACGCCGTAAAGTTTGGCAACTAACCAAATTGTTACCTCGTTTTATAGGGGAGAGGGGAGGGTGTTTAAAATGGAAAGCAAGCCTAATCGGTGTGTTTGGAAAAACTTAGATAATGTATTTCTTTATAAATAAAGAGAGTTTAAATAAAAGGGATGTCTTGAATTGTAGCGTTAATATTGTTGAATGTAATACCATAAGAATTTCCCTTATAATAAATTATCTGGCCTTAGAAACATTTATTTTACTAATATTTTAGTTCAGTGAAAGGAGCAAATAATTACTTAAAAATTACACATATGAAAATGGGGACGAATAATTAAAAGAAACCTATATAGGAAGATAGAGGACAGTTGTCTGTTTAATAATCACTTTCAATATTAAAAATCGACCCATTAATAACAAAGATATTGTATAAATAAAATTGAGACAGATGAACAAACACACTTCTGAACTGCTCAATTTGATAGCCTTCGGAAAAGTTAAATTTTCTTAACGCGTTTCTGATTGGTTAATTGTAGTTTAGGATGGGGCAATAAAATTAACAATCTGCCGGCATAGTGCGCCATTTGAGAAAAACTAAAACACAGACAGATTGAGAGCAGAGGCAAAGCATTGATGTTGAATGCCTTTGCCGTCTGGATGATAGCGGTCTGAACTTGAACCATTAACCGCCAGTCAATCTTGTGATTGTGTGATTTATTCTTTACTTGCGGTAAGATAAATAAGTTTATTGATATTTCATTAGCATGTACAGGCCACACAGATAGGGCGCCATAAGTTTGTGTTGTTCGACATTGCCTATTGGGAGAGAAATTGGGGTCACGACAACCCAAGTAGGAATGTGCCTAAAGCAGATTTATTTGGAAAGTGAAATAAAATGTGTAAAAATGTTTGAATATTGCCATAAAATATTACGACTGTAAGTCCAGAAGCTACTAGCAGTTTTCTGCAGTGCATTAGTGTTCAAATAACACATGAAAACCTACATAGGATGTTAGCACAAAATATTTAACAGGTCACAAGAAGAACATTGTATACCCCATCTGATTCTATGGAAGAAAATCAATGCTTAAGGGGTCAGTGGCGTTGCAGCCATATGGGAACAGTATGAAAACACTGGAAGAAAAATGGTCAAACAAAAATAGGGTTTGGTGCAATTGGTTGGCACGCGTAGCTGACCCTCCTTTTGAATGTATTATTGATAAAATTGGGGAATGATAATATAGATATGATATAAAGAGGGGAACATAACCTTCCTATTTCAGGGTTGAATTGCCAAATTGAAAAATGACATAACCCCTGGAAATTCAAATCCTGTGGGCACAGAGAGAGCTTCTTATATAACTGCAAGCTTCCTGCCACATCAGCATCCAGGGGAACTCTGAAATACTTGTTGTTCTTGAAGATTCTCAAGCCACCCCCACAGACAGGCTTTTAAGATAAGTCCATTAAAATTGGCACTTGAGGACTCATCCTTATCATTCCACCCAAATACAAGAAATTAAAGGGGGGCATGATGAAACACACAAACCCTCAAATCATTGACAGAATTCTTATCCAGATTTAACATATTCCAGTAGGGAGTACAAACCTATTGATATTTTAGACTTATCAGTTTATGGACAGGATGTCCACCCTATTTATTTAAAACTTGTAAATAAAGAAACATTTCTTTTTGAGTTGAAAATTCCTGTTCCAGAAAATTGAGGTTCAGGAATATTAAAAATTGTAATATAATTATATAAATTCACACACTTAATTCAATTATATTGAGTTACAGATGTGTTTGTTTTATTGACACATCACTATACCTACATTACCCTAGACACGTAGCCATATAACATACCCAGAAAATATTTCCCAGAGTGAGATCTCAGAGAGGTAGCGGATAGGTACCCTGAGAATACAACATCATCAACAATTAGACTCAGGGACTTACACAGCCTGACCTCACTCTGTTTACACGTAGTTGAGTAACACCAATAACCTCTCATATTACCACAATGTGTAACTGAGAAACCCTTCAGACTTGATACCAGCCTGTTAAAAGACTACTGTATTCATCTTGAAGAGTAACACTGTATAAATATTATTGTTTGGAAGTGAGTCTTTGGCATTGGGCAAAAGACTAAATAAAAAAATAAAAATAAATTGAAGACGATAGAGACGTAATATCAGAAAAAAGTTAATAATCATTTGCATAGCAAAGATAACTGTTGAGAATGGAAGACGAGATCTAATAAATAAAGAAATATGTGACTTATAAGTGTATATATATATATAAGGACAGTACCCAACTCCTCATCAGTACTTTCCTGCTCTCATTAATGACATCTTCTTCTATATTATCATTACTATTGTAATACTCAACTCCTCATCAGTACTTTCCTGCTCTTATTAACGACAATTTCTTCTATATTATCATTACTATTGTAATGACAGCGAATCACAATCCTCTAACAACTGAGCCAGAAACATCAAGAGTACAAAATCCATAGTTCATTTTAGATAAGGCGAAGTACTCACTTTAATTTCTATAACAGTCTGGACGAAAATCAGGTTCAAGCAGCCTTGTAGTTACAAGATGAGTTCATATTGTCTGATGCAGTAATATAAATATGACGAATACCCAGCCATCTTCCATCTGAGGCAGTATTCAGTTTCACTAAGCTAGAGCTACCTCCTTCCCTGTCGATGGTTGAAGTTCATTTTTTTTATCCTAGAGCCTATTATTTTATTCAATTTTGCTCATAACATCATGTGCTTACGTTTTTGGCCGTTGTTCATGTGATTCCAGTCAATGCGGTTAAACTAACCTACTTTTACCGCAGAAGGTTTTGAGAGTATTACCCAAGTATATGATGGCGTCTTGTATAGTGCTCGTATAATTATTACACTTTGACACATCCTTGCAAAAAGCCTAAAATGCGGCTGGATTTGATAAAAAATTCATCATTACAAACCTGTGTGACGTCGCATATGCCGAACTAGCCCCCCTTTTGTTTTAAATCCGTATGGACAATTTTCGGCTGTACAGACATACTTTCTTTCCTCTGAATGGACAACTCCATGGGCTTTCAACACTGTCATCTGTTTAAAAAATAGAATGAAATTTTTCAGGCTGTATTGCAGATTTTACATTTTTTTAATGGGAATAACTGAAATATAAACAAGGGAAATAATATCACTTACTTAGTCATTCCCCTTCTAACGTGAGGTGGATAGGTTTGGAAGAGAGAGCGCCAGACTATCCTATCGGCTGTCTTCCTCCTGGCCTGGTTCCATTCTAGTCCTCGGTCATTCAAAGATTGTCTAATGTTGTCCTCCCAGCGGACTCTGGGTCGTCCTGGAGGTCTGGATCCCTGGCTCTTAGTTTCCCATGCTTGTCATGGTAGCCGATCTTCTCCCATTCTACAGACATGGCCAAACCACCTTAGTTGGGACTGTTCTACTTGGGTCTGCAGGGGGTGGGATTTTAGGTCTTGACATATCGTCTGGTCACGGACCATGTCTCTTCTTGTTACTTCAACCACCTTCCTCAGATATCTCATTTCTGAGGTTTGGATCTGGCTTTTGTGGGTTGTAGTCATTGCCCATGACTCGCATCCATATGTCAAGACTGGGACATAGGTGGAGCGGTATACAGCCATCTTCGTTTTCTTACCAACCTCTCTCTTGCTGAGGAATCCTCGATTTATGGCCTGAAAAAGTATCCCAGCTGCTGCTTTTCGAGTGGCCAACTCTTCTTTGATGCCTCCCTTTCGGTCTATAATAGCTCTGAGGTATTTAAAGTGGTCGACCTGCTCCAGGACCTGTTCTCCCAGCTTAATCTGATGTCTTCTTTCTTCTCGTGATATCACCATGGATTTTGTTTTAGAGCTGCTTATGACCATCCCTCTCTTCTCCAGCTCATCCTTCCAGACTTGCAGGTTGGATTGGAGATGTGCCTCTGATTTAGCAATCAGGGAAACATCATCAGCAAATGCCAGTTCTGAAATACAGACCTGTCTCATCTTCCAGTACCCCACTGAAAGCTTTCTTGTTCTCTCCTTACATGCCTTGATGACATCATCCATGAGGAGTATGAAAAGGTAAGGTGACAGGATATCACCTTGTCTTACACCAGTGGTGGTCCTGAACTCTTCTGACTTATGGTTTGCTGTCCTCACATAATTTCTGCAAGACTTGTAGAAGCTCTGTATAGCATGAATCAGAGGTGCTGGAATATTCTTCCTTGCCAAACAGTCCCAAAGTTTGCTCCAGGGGACCCTGTCAAACGCCTTTTCCAGATCTATGAAACAAAGATGGATCTCACTCTTATACTCAAGGGCCTTTTCACTCAGCTGTCTGAGTGTGAAGATTAGGTCTTGAGTACTTCAGTTTGCTCGGAATCCGCACTGGACCTCATCCAATTGTGGCTCAGCTAGGCGTTGGAGTCTCTGCTCTAGGATTCTAGAGTAGATTTTACCAGGGACACTGAGAATGGACATGCCTCTATGGTTTCCACATTGTCGATTGTCACCCTTTTTGAAAATTGGTGTTATGATGGCAATCTCCCAATCCTTTGGTATGATCTTGTTGCACCACGCTGCCTGTAGGACCCTTAAGAGTAATAGGTCGCCTGATGCTCCCGTGTACTTAACCATTTCTGGTGTTATACCATCATGCCCTGCTGCTTTGCCCATCTTGATTTTATCCAGTGCTGCCTTCAGTTCTTCCATCTTTATGTCATCTTCACCATCATTGGTTTTCTCTTCTGTGCTAGTGGTTATCATTTCTGATGCTTCACCATCCCGGAGTTCTGAGAAATATTCTTTCCATTACTTCCTTCGGGGCAGTAAGTAATTTGCCTTGCTTGTCCTTTATAAATTTGAGAGGGCATTGTTTTTCCTTCCTCATGTTCTTTAGGGTCTTATAGAACAATTTCTGGTTTTCTTGTGCATCTTTTTCTAGCTTTTCTCCAAATTCTTCCCAGGACTTCTGTTTTGCTGCTAGCACCTTGTTCTTTGCTTCTGTTCTGAGTGTCACATATTCTCTATATTTCTCCTTTTGTTCTGTTGTGTTTTTAGCTCCTAAGTATTGTTTCCATGCCACTTTCTTCTCTCTTATTTTCTCTTTGACTTCCTCTGTCCACCAAGGTGTCCTCTTTCTCTTGCAGAATGTTAGACGGGCCTGCGCGCCCAATTCTTTACCCTTCGAAAATAAAGTTCGTTCGTTCGTTCCCAAGTCGGACTTCACCACATGCTTCTGCAGCAGTTGCCTTTATGATGTCCTTGAATTTAAGCCAGAGGGTTTCCAAGTCATCAGGTTGTTCTTCTGTGTTGCTCACCACTGCAGCAATAAGCCCCTGATATCTGGTCTTAATTTCTGGCTCTCTCAGCTTGTAGATCTTAATGCTCATTTATCCAATTCATTTACTTAGTTTCTTGATGTTGGGCAGTTCCTAGGCTGAGCAACTCTTTCAGTTGTTCTTTTGATTGTAAGCAGGTAGTGATCACTTCCAATCTCTGGCCCCCTCCAGACTCTAGCATCCCGGACATATTTGAATGAGCTCCTCCTAACAATGGCATAGTCGATCACTGACTTCTCATTCTTTGTTGGTTCACATCTAGTGTATGCATGTATGCGCTTATGGGGGAACTTTGTGTTTGTAATGATCAGATTCTGCTCACTGCAGAATCTAAAGAGTCGCTTTCCATTGTCATTGAGAGTATCTTCTCCATATCTTCCGATAACTCCACCCCTTCTAGCATGGTCATTTCCAACTCTGGCATTGAAATCTCCGAGCATGATAATTTCATCTAGGCAGTCATCCACTGTCCTTTGAAGCAGCTCGAAGAATTCCTCCTTGACCTCTGCTCTCTCATACTCATTTGGCCCATACAATATGACCAGGTTGACTATGGTTTCTCCTTCTTTTAGTTTTACAACCATAATGCACTCCGAGACAAAGTTTCATCCCTTGATACTATCTTTTTGGTTTTTGGCCACAATGAAACCCACGCCCCATTTAGCTCTTTCAGATGTGGTTACACCACTGTAGAGCAGCGTGTTGCCATTGAGATCCATGATTCCTTGTCCTTTTTTCTTTGTTTCCGTTATAGCCAGGATTTCTAGTTTTGCTTTCCTCATCTTTTCCACCAGCTCCTTGTCTTTCCCATTTATACTTCTTGTGTTCCAAGTTCCATAAGTCGTAGTCCGTTCCAGTTCGTCGCCTTTAGAATCAATCCGGTTTTCTCTCTAGTAGTTCGCGTAATCATGATTTAAAGCAAACAGGTGATTGGCCTGTTGTGCCTTTGCATGGTGGAGGGGGCCGCCCTCCTCCTTTTTCAGCCGGGCTTGGGACCGGCCTAGGCGGAGTTGAAATTAAAAACATCCATACTATAAACATTGTCCAGCTCTGAGTAAACTCCTGATAAGCAGAGTTTCGGATAAGCACAAGTATCTTAGATGGTCCCAGCGACTTCTACTTATTTGGACTGCACTGAATTATGAATTTTCTATCACAATGTAGGCGATCTCTGACTATTTTGGGTTTGAGATATTTTTTCGAGTTCAGTTTGGGTGAATCAGCACTAATTTGGGCCATTAGAGCTAACTTTTTAATGTGATTTGGGCGCGATATGAAAACTGAAAAAAAATCTTGTTTTCAATACAAAGCTGTCCCTGAGCATTTCAGATAAAAAGATACAAACCTGCATGATGGTGTTCCCAATGCTTCACTCCCCTGGGCAAATGTCTGCTATGAGACTACCGTTATATTTTATTCTATAAGAAGTGAAGTATGTGTATGGAGGCCACTACTGACTTAATTAGCATAACAAATGGATTACATAAACCTAATACCTCCTTAAAGCAACGGCCACAGACATGACAAGTAAATGGGCGTTCTGAATCTTTGTCCTTAGCCACTCTGTCATGCTTGCTTGTAGGCTGTTTACGAGGCTGACTTGACACATCTCCTTCTTGCAGATCTTGTGTTCCCTCAAGCTTGACCATGTCCTGCGGTTGTTCGATTATGACATGTATTTCTTGCGGTGTCTTATTATCATCCTTCTCAAAGTGATGGTCATCAGTTTCCTCTTTCTCCAACTCAGCACTAAAGTCTCTATCATTTTCAGCTAAAGCCTCTTCCATTAATTCACCATCAGAGTCTTCCCCATTTTCTTTGTCACCCTTATGCTCGTACTTCATGTGCCAGCGTAGAGTGGCTTCTCTGGGAATATTTAAAAACAAGAGAGTTAAATTATGTATAAAAACCTAACACAATAACTTTCTTTAAAACACAAGAAGATTATAACCAAAATTCTTTAAAAAAAAACCTGACTGATCATACTGTATACGCTACGTTTTTTTTTCTATCTCCCTTTTTGCTGTTTAATACACTTGGGGCCATCACTGCGGAAGCCTGCATCTAAGCACTTTGTGTTCTCTTGCTACAGTGGTTCCTACAGCTATTTCTCTTAGATGATGAGGTTGCTAGTCCCATACACAACCTCATATTAAATGTGACAGGCAGGAAGCCTGCATCTAAGCACTTTGTGTTCTCTTGCTAGTGGTTTCTACAGCTATTTCTCTTACATGATGAGGTTGCTAGTCCCACACACAACCTCATATTAAATGTGACAGGCAGGAAGCCCGCATCTAAGCACTTTGTGTTCTCTTGCTGAAGTGGTTTCTACAGCTATTTCTCTTACATGATGAGGTAGCTAGTCCCATACACAACCTCATATTAAATGTGACAGGCAGGAAGCCCGCATCTAAGCACTTTGTGTTCTCTTGCTGAAGTGGTTTCTACAGCTATTTCTCTTACATGATGAGGTTGCTAGTCCCATACACAACCTCATATTAAATGTGACAGGCAGGAAGCCTGCATCTAAGCACTTTGTGTTCTCTTGCTGAAGTGGTTTCTACAGCTATTTCTCTTACATGATGAGGTTGCTAGTCCCATACACAACCTCATATTAAATGTGACAGGCAGGAAGCCTGCATCTAAGCACTTTGTGTTCTCTTGCTGAAGTGGTTTCTACAGCTATTTCTCTTACATGATGAGGTTGCTAGTCCCATACACAACCTCACATTAAATGTGACAAGCCTAAAGAAGCTGTGGCCTTATTCTTGCTTAGTTTCCTCCAAGATCCCCTGGAATCACATGTCAAGGGATGATTTTGAGTAGGTGCTATGGTTATATGCTCCTGGGGAGCAAGATTTGGTGCATGCATTATTGCAGCAAATGTGAAATCAATGTAAGTTGAGTTAAACAATTATGAACTGCATGTAATGTTTGCACGAGCAGCTGAACTCTGATTGTTATGTCATGTGGTTAAAGTAGAAGTTAGTATTGGCTAGAGTAAGCTTGATGTGTAGAAAGTTAAAAGGTTAGGACGTTTGTGTAAGGGGAATTGACAGAAGTTTTGGAAGAGAATGGACGTGCCCTGCTGCTGGTCTTATGTGGAAAAGCTGTGGAAGGCATGGGCCTGTTCTGTGGTTTTTGTTGCTGCAAGGATCAAGTTTGTTTCTGATCCAAGAAGTGTCGCAGTGCCAGAAGTCACGTTAGTATTATTTGAGTACTGGTAAGTTCTCAAGGTAGATTGATAGTTTCTTATGCCTTCTGAGTACCTCTTATATATGACATATAGAAATTGTGTTTATATCATGTTGAGATAAACATAGTCTTTGAGTTTACTTATTTCTATGTACAGTGTGGAAACGTGTCCTCTAGACAACGTTGCCGTTGTTGTTGCTAGGTTGGCAGTAACAGCGATGGTGTGGCCATTTTCAGGGACACAGGTGTGTGTCCTTTCCCTGCCATGTTTATCTTGGAAGCAACTTTTGTCTCATGACACCACATAAAACTTAACATTACATATTAATGTAACAGGAAAGTTATATTATCTGATATGGGACCTAAGACGCGTCAACAGTGAGGAATGCAGTTAGCGACCCATAGCTAGACTGGCCTGCGTCAGGGTCAGCGAACCAGAGCTGACCAAGACCCTACTCCACCTCCAAGTGGTGGTCCTGGAAACAGGCTGCATCACTGCAGTCAGGCTGAGTGAGTAGGGATCGAAGAGGGAAGGCTAACCCGGTCCCAAAAATGCCGTGCGGAAGTCGGATGTGTCGGCCGAAAGGCGCAAATATCGCAGCTTCGCTGTAAACGGCAACACAAGCAACGTCCTTTTCAGGACGAACGAAGAAGAAATTATCCGATATAAAACAAAACCAGTACATTCATAATTTACATACAACATAATGAGACAACTGCCACGTGCAGTTCCCTGGGTCTTTGATGAGATAAAGAAAGAACTGGACTATTGCTCCCTCAGGCATGTCATACAAGGCAAATAATCAGAAGTTGTGCAGGGTGGGCAAACTCATCATGTAAAACAAATGACTACGAAAAAACACTGCTGCAAGAAAGAACATGTGAATGCTTGCTGCAGGTCTCCTGCAAATGGGGCCCAGCTGTAGAAGTGGGTGGATGCAAGCTCCGTAAGGAGTGACAAGTAAAATGATAATGATGTTAAGATAACTTACATGTTATAATCACAACAATAAAAATAGACATATTCTGTATACAATAATAACATGGTATTCATATATTTTTTATATAAAACATTACAAGAAAATTATCTCACTGACATAAAATACACAAAAACAAGACATCACATTCTACACACAGCACACAAACAAAACCACATCATCTGATATAAAACATTAGTCCTTTTATTTTATATTAGTCACAGTAACAATGGTGGATAATTTTTGACGGAACGAATGGAAAGAGCTAAACAAATACCAGTAGAACCAGAGGTGGAGAAAAGAAGCTAGCTTTGGATCAGACACACCCTGAGGAAGTACAGCTGATAGAATTGCAAGGCGGCCTCAGTTCTGGAATCCCAAAGGTAAAAGGAATAGAGGGAGAAAAAAAAATAAACGGAGAAGAGAATATTAGATAGACTGAAAAAAAAAGTTAATACCTATGCTCCCCTGGAACAGAAAGATAATGATGGCAGCAATAACAAGATCATATCATTGCACATTTGTCATCCTGTATGCTTCATTATTATGTCCTATGACCAGCTTGCATGCCTTATCAATCTTGTGAGCTATGTTGTTAGAGTTGTGTGCTCCTGGAAGGTTCGGTCAAGACAAACAGGTCATGGAGGAGAGAATTAACAAAATGAGAACACAGTCTCTTCATGTTTGGGTGTTTTGAGGATTTAAAAAAAAAAAAGTCACATTTACTCAAAACACCTCAAGATTGTGCGTATTAATCATAGCAACACCAGCCTCATTCATCTACAGGTTGTATTATTTTCTTTAATGTATTTCACTTAGTTCTTGCTTTCTTTCCCTTCAGGTTTGGTATATCTGACCCTGGCAAAGGCCTTGTGACCATTACATTGGCAATTTTCTTTGCCCTAGTAATAATAATAATAATAATAAATTCTTTAAGCACCAAACAAAGCGCATAAGGCAGAAACCAGTGCTCTCCAGGTTGTTCGTTGTGATGCCACTCCTCTTAGCTCTTGCACATTATTTAGGCCCAACGTTCTTCCTTCTCTTATTATTGTTCTTCTGAGTGTTTCTTTTGGTCTTCCTTTTTTCCTCTTACCCTCAGGAACCCAAGTGCATATTACCTATTTTTGTTTACCTCATCATGTCATGTCACATGATCAATCTGCACAAAACATAGAATGAACCCAAAGGATTAGTATTATAACCTCTTACCTATCCCTCCCTTCACCAAAGGGAAAAAAAACCACTTAACCTTATATACGCACATGTAGGCACACAATGAGAGAAATCCTAAACTTCTAAAACACTAGTTACTCAATGGAAACTCTCACCTCCTAAATTTCTTATCACATGCTGTACATAGGTACATAATTTTTAAATCAGAATTAGTTGCTGGAACCTCTGACACGACAGACTTTCTCTTTCTACCTGAAAATGTACAATAAAATAAATAAATAAACAGATGTGCATGTGTGAGTGTATGACTGGCCCCCATGTAATAATTGATGCTTAAACAGGGTTCAAATGAGTATAAAATGAAAGAGTAAAAGACGTTAAAAACATGAAATACAAATTTATGGTTCTGTCTTAGAGTGTACAGCTAGAAAGTTATCCATTATTTTTCTGGAGCTTGTCTAGTTCTTGTCATTAGTTCCATATTAGTGATCTTTTCATTTGATTTTATTAAGATTCTTATTGGAGTATCACCAGCAAATTCAATTTCAGAACACACGATTGTTATTTATCTTTAATGCAATTAACTTATTTCTGACTTTCTTTCTCTTCTGTTTTTGTTTGTTTGTCCGTGATGAAGACCATGCAGCTGTAAGGTAGGCAATTCTCTTTGTCATTTATCCTAGTAAGACTTGTTACCTATTACTGTTTACCCTACAGTTTATGCTTGGAGGCATATCTGGAGTCATCCTTATATGACCACCAGCCAAGCACAATGCTATAGTATTCAAATGTCGAAGTGAACCTGTCTGTGAGGCTAATTACACCCTCATTGACTCTTGAAATCACCCACAACAGGTTGAGAACCCAGCATTGCAAGCTAAGCTTGGAGGAGTCACTTGAGCCCCAGAAGTAACTCGCTTTTTACCTGGTTGGCTGCATGCAGGAGGATCTCACTTTGGGCACACGATGGGCAAGAGGAGCTGAGAAGTGGCTCTGTGTAGGGCATGACATTTCCTTGGGAGACCCCAAAATCAGAGCGCAGTATTTTAGCTCTGCATATTTGGAGCCTTCTTGGATGGCTGGGACTGCATAGTTTTCCACGCACTTCTTCCTCCTAGCTTGGGACCAGATGTGATGATCCTTTAAATGCCAGTCAAGCTGGAGAAACTAGAACTCATGACTTCAACTCAACACATTTCAGAATGGCAGAAAAGCTACAGGAAAAGTCTAGATCTACAGTGTAGATCAGAGGTTTTCAAACTTTTTTGGTCCGCGGCTCCCTTGACCTGTGCATAAATCACCGCGGCTCCTCTCTATACTACGAAGATCTATATTTATTGATGGACCTTGGCTCATAATATCGAGCCCAACACTTTTCCCAAGCCACCGCGACGCCCTTAGCCGAGGGCCGCGACGCCCCTGGGAGCCGCAACGCACAGTTTAAAAACCTCTGGTGTAGATAATACCAAGGAGTCTTCAACTTGATATTGGCTGCAAAAGAGAGAGAAGCTCAGCAGCCCTAGTTAAATAACAACAACAACCCTTTAGTCTGTCATGTCTTACTGTGGTCCTCCTCATTTTCTTATTTACTGCTAAAGAATGGAAGTGAGTACATTTAAGGTAAATCAAGTCATGTGTTGTGCCTCAAAGGATAAGTGATCATGTTCCCACTATATGCCTCAATTTGTTAAGAGCAGTTTTTTCTCCCCTGTGCCATAGTGTCAACCTACCCATTATTTTTCTGTCTTCCTCTACTTTTCTCTCCTTCTATCTTCCTCATGGTCACATTTCCTTTATCAAGACATGTCCAGGGAAAGTTGATTGTCTCCTCCTTATTTTTGTAACTATATTTCTTCGTCCAATAGATTTCTCAATAATTCTTTGTTACTTATCTTAACTGTCCATGGGATTCTTTATATACTTTTATATACTTTTGAAAAACCACATCTGCGCTGCCTCAAGTGATTTTCTCATTATTTGTTAAATGTCCAGGACTCACTTCCATACAAAAAACTGCATTCAATGTAACACTTCTGAGACGTTTCTTGTGTTCTATGGCAGTGATTAACTGCATAAAATTTGCTTGGCATATTCTGTTCTTGATCTCATTGATGACTTTACAACATGATGTAAATCACTGTGTCTAATTATATGAAATTATGTGTTTTTATGTGTTGTTCCATTTATTATTACTCTACATTCAGGTGAGGTCCTTTGCTTTGAAGATAACTACTGTTATTGTTTTCATGCTATTCAGGCAAGCTCTTTTTTTGCATTTTATTTTACTACTTTTTGGTTTCTGCTATAATGGATTGTAAATACATATAAAATGGATCGCCAACAAGCACTGTTGAGAGATTATTTAAATTACAAATTCTTTTTCATGCTGTTGCTTTAACTTTCTATACAATTTTTTTTTCTTCAAATTCTGATATTAAATCCTAGACCATTTTTTACTGTTCACTTGAGTGAAATCTATGTAATCTCTTACCACCTTGAGTGTGACACAATACTGTCAAATAATTAATGGAACATAGTTCACACACTGCACCAGCTCAGATACAACAGAATTATACACATATCTTAGCATCAATGTAGAAAAAATTGGAGGGACATGCATTGGGAAATATATGAAGATCAAGAAAAATCAAGTTCAACACAAAAATAAGAATCTTCAGCTCACATGTCAAGTCAGTTTTATTGTATGGCTCTGAAACACACAGAATTTAAAAAACAACCAAAATGTTACAGACTTTCATAAATGGGTGCGTGCGTAGAACAGAAGGACTGAAATGGTGTGACAAGGGCACCGATGTGGAACTGATGACAAGAACCAGACAAGTGCCAATGGAACAGAAGATGAGAAGATGTTGCGATGGATAGGACACACATTGAGGAAGCCTGCTGATAGCATTACAAGGCAGTCCTTGTTCTGGAATCCCCAGAGGCAGAGATAGGCCAAAAAAAGAAAAAACACGGAGATGAGAACTGGAAGCTGAAATGAAAATGACGAGGAAGACATGGAAAGAACTTGAGCTGGTGACATGTGACAGGAAGTCTTGGCTTGTGTCTGTTGAAGGTTTATGCTCCTTGGGGAGCTAAAGGATTGTGACTGATTGATATAAGGACAGGAAGGAATGGACAAACATAAACACATGTGCCAACTGACATGGGTTTCAAGGAAGAATAAGTAAACCGGTGTTAAAAATTATTTTACTACATTCTCGTGTTGTCTGGCAGATATGGTGTGCTTAAACATGTGAAAGAGTAGTGAAAGTCTGCATGGTGGAGGGGTCACAATGTGCAGTAGATCACAAGTCAGACATGCCTATACTAAAGAATTAAGTTCTGATAAAATGTTACTCAACCCCCTCATTGTTCTGTCTCAACTGTACGCTTTCACTACAACCTCCACTTCAATAGTAACAGGCTTACCTCTCTTCTTTGGTGCTTGATCTTGAACTACATTGTCCTCTTGTTTCTGTTCAGTAACACGCTCTTCATTTCCTGAAGATTTGTCTAAAGATGGCTCACTGCCAACAATGACAAATGACTCTGGATTAGAAGAATTCAAGCCCTCTGGTTTTGTCAAGGTTACAGCTTCGCTTTTTCGTGCACTATCCACCTTTTCCTGTTTTTCTTTTCTCTTCTGCTTCTGCACCAATTGTGGTAGAACCATCCGACGGTCCAACTTTGACCGTGTTTGAGAGATACGGTAGTTTTCATATTTAATCTTATGTTCTAGGTATTCTTCTAAGCTCTTGAAGACTTTATTACACTTTCGACAAACATGCAGATCATCACTGTCATTGCCTGTATCTGACACCAGTGACTGATCTGAAATGCAAAATGAAAAGCCGACACTCTGAACTAGGTTTGACATGAGGACTGCACAAATGTACACACTTAAAACAAATATTCTATAGTTTCATCTGGAATGTCATTTGCATTTTATAACCAAATCTCTTGGATCTGTGAATGTTTTTATGTGTACTATCATCATGATCACCCTTCAGCTCCATCAGGAGCATAAGCCTTCAACAAACTTATGCCAAGTCTTCCTGTCCTGTACCATCAGCTTGAAGTCTTTCTAGGTTTTCTTCATGCCCTTCATGTCTGTCTCCAGTCTTCTTCTCCATGCGTTCTTTGGTCTTCCTCTACCTCTCTTACGTTGAGGATACCAGAGCATGGACTGGCAGATAACGCTATATGTGTATTATGGTAATTAAAACGATTGACTTTAATAAATCAAGTGAAAACCAGTTCCACAAACCCAAAGTACCAACTGAAAACTGCAGCCATTTATGACTACACTGGATGTACTAAACTGGTGTTTCAGAAAGTTTTGTACAGGTAGCACTTGTGTTACAAAAAATATAACATTAAGTGGTATGAAGACAGACGTGATTTTTAAAAGACTGCAACATTATCAATCCTTTTGTACCAATAGAGTTCAATATTTCACTTGCATGCAATAAAAATGATTTATATTAATGTCACATACCCGGTATTTAAAAAAAATGAATGACAGCACAAAGAAATAAGTAAATACATTGAGCAATTGCAAGATAGATAAGCATAAACACAAAGAAATTTAATAGGATTTCAAAAATTTGTTAAAGATCACATCCAGCAAAAAAAGAACAGGACAAATATATATTTACTGGACAAGAGTTAAACTGAAGGTATATTTCAATGCTTGACAAATTACACATGAGGTCAGTTCTCATTTGAATGTCTAATCCATATGCAGTTCTGTTTCCTCTTGATATATTTGTCTGCACAGTAATATCCTGCTGTGTACTCAGGATGTGTTCCTAGAAAATAGAACAGCAAAATATCATCATTTTCATTTGTGCTCCTTAAAGAGCATGCAGTCACCCTGCGGCCGGTCCCCTTGCAGGAAGCGTGCACCAAGCAGTCACTTGCTCTTGCAGCTGTGGTTTTTGTGGCAGTCTGTTTTGCATAATGAGGTTGCCACCTCAATTAAAAAAACAAAAAAACTTTCATAACTGCCAGCTCCACAAACAAGCTAACAGAATGGCTTTCACCAATCAGAGAAAAGCTAACAGAATGGCTTTCACCAATCAGAGAAGGGAGAAACTGTATAGCAATAAGAGAACTGTCAATTGTGAAAACTACAGTACAGTTATGCTAATCAGCCACATGACTAAAACACTATGGTGCAGGCTTCCTGCTTAAGGAGCAACGAGGACAGTGTTGATGAGCAGAATTGTCCATTTGGAATTTAAAATCAAGGATATGTGTTTATCAATACATTATTTTCTGTCACTGGATTATGAGCCCATAACCAGCTGTTGGATTTTGTGCAAAAATGTTATTTGCGGAGAAATTCATGGAGATTCTTGTCTGTATCATTTTTAGTGTAGGCCCTTTTTTCTTTTTATCACCTTGGATACAGTAATAACTTTTGATAGGTTAAATCTTTTAAATCACTTTTTCATAGAACCATAATTTTACATTGCTGCAGTAATTATTTTCTCTTTTTTGAGTAGCCTACTTAGTAATTAATTTAAATGCATTTCACTTCATTCTGAACATGACAAAAAGATCAACTTATATTTATTTATGAGTAGCATATAAATTTATAAAAATAAACGGCTGGTTTTTTTTTTTTTTTGCACACTAGGGCCTACATTTCTGCTCTGGCTAAATTCACTTCTTTGCCTGGTAGGCCCTACCCTTAACTTAAAATAAACAATTAAATCGCTCTCTCATAAATTGCAAACGAAAATGGACAAACATAAACAGCTAACATTGAGCCCAAGCCTGCCCATATTTGCGACAAAGATGGCATATGTACAGTGAACTGTGATTCAACCATCAATGCCTCTCATGATGGTTGGAAACAATAGTGCTTAATCAATATAAGACATATGCATTATGAATAATCCAAAGAATACAGGTGGTGGTTACCATTATGCTCAATGTAAACTATCCTATCAACAATGGGAATGTTGTCGTCTATTGACTCCGTCATTTTGCGACACCTCCAATTCACCACTGAATTGTAGATGTCATCGGACGTTTTAGAACCATACCGAACATATTTGCATAATTTTGTGCGCCCCGGATTGGAATATTCCAAGAAGATTGATTTATCAACATTTTAAGAAAGATTCAATTATTGTCAGACCCTAAACTTTAGGCAACACAATTGTCTGGAATTAAAAATTATTGTTGAATTATGTAACAAGATTTTACTTTATGCTGAAATTAAAATAAATATTTACAAGCCAAAGTTTTTACTTTTTCAAAATACGCCCAAAATCCTGATAAGGGCATATTCGTTTGTGGCGCTATTAAAATATCGAAAGTAACCGGAATTGGCGTAAAGCGTCAAGATGGCGAACGAAGTAGCTCATGCACCTAATAAGACGTGGGAATTAAGCCTTTATGAGCTTCATAGAACCCCGCAAGAAGCAATAACAGATAACACGGAGATTGCAGTGTCTCCTAGAAGCCTTCATAGTGAACTTATGTGTCCCATTTGCCTTGATATGCTTAAAAACACAATGACAACAAAAGAGTGTTTGCATCGATTTTGTCAAGAGTGCATTATTACCGCATTAAGAAGTGGGAACAAAGAGTGTCCAACATGCAGGAAAAAACTCGTGTCAAAAAGGTCTCTTCGTCCTGACCCTAATTTTGATGCCCTTATTTCTAAAATCTACCCAAGTAGAGATGAATATGAGGCACATCAGGAAAGACTTATGGCAAAGTTGAACAAGCATCACAATACTGCTGCTTTGTCCTCCAGCATTGAAGAGGGACTCCGATTACAAGCATTAAATAGAGCTCAGCGTGTGCGTAAACAAAACTCAGATAGAAGGAATGACGAGGAATCAAATGATGACAACGTTTCAGAACTGCAAGCAATGGCAGACAATGATGAGAATATGTCTAGTGACACAGTCCAACACAAACCAGTGAAACATTTTTCTGATGACTCTAGTACAGAAAATTCCACTGGAGAAGCAAGTATGTCAGAGCATCTTTCACGTGGGAGTCCAGAAACAGTGATTCCACAGCTTGTTAATGAAATTGAGTTAATTTTCAGGCCTCATCCCCATAATGCTGATCAGGACTCAGCATGTCAGACACGCTACATTAAAACTACAGCCAATGCAACAGGTAATACAATAATTTGAGTTGTTTTGCTGCACTGATGTTTATGATTTTCACCTTCCAGGAATTTCGGTCACTTGATCTGTGTATGACATTGTTAGATATTTCTGTTTAGGCCTACTTTTTTTCCTTGCATCTTGCTTCATTTTCAGGATCATTCTTTCTTACCATACAATGAGTGCAAGTGATAGATTCTAGGCAGCTTTTTAAAAGATGTCCCAGGAATTCAGTTTGTGGTTTTTTTTTTTTTAAGATTGTGAATGTTCAGGACATGCCTGCTCTTTGGAGTGCAACTCCACTGATAATTTGTGCAGTGTATGAAACATTGAATGTCTAGTTAAAGTGAAAAACAGTGGGAAGTTCGTTCAATAAAGCCTTTAAAACAAAAAAATTAGAGATGCTGTAATAAGGTGTTAGGGTTAGGAATCCTGACCTTAATCCTAACCGTAATGATGTCAGTGACTTATTTGGATGGCATCAGTTCTGCTGAATATCTTTATGCAGCACACTACTCATTTACTTGTAATGTTTTCTTTAACTGAGATAACCATTGCCAGCTTAGTGCATCATATGTGGCACGAATGACCTTCACATATGGAGCGAAAGTGAGTAGGTGTGCAACCTGAAAAACAGCTAAAGATCAGCTGTGCAGTAGCAACAGAGGCTTTTATAAATGGGTACAGCACAGTGCATCCGATTGACATAGTGGTTAGAGCGCTGGTCTCTCGCGGCAAAGATGCCGGATTCGATTCACGGTATCGACACGCTTAAGTCTACCCAGCTATAAATGGATACTTGACTTTGTACTTGAGTTAGGGAAGGAACAGGCAGTGAGGAAGGGAACTGGTCACCCCACCTCTCCAGGCTGGACCTAGTATAGTGATGTCTCTAACACTTCACTCCCCTATGGCAGTATCTGCTGTGGGACTACTTTACCTTTAAGTTTTTTTACTGCACAGACTGGAAGGACAAATGATATGACAAGATCATCAGTGTGGAACTAATCATCTTCCCTTTGTGTTCCTTTCTGAACTAGATGCCACCACTGCAGCTAGTCTCCTTGTAGGAAGTCTGCACCCAGCATTCACATGCTCTTGAAGTGGTGGTTTCTGTGACAATTTGTTTTACATGGTGAGGTTGCCACCACCCCCCTCCCCATGCACAACCTCATTTTAGTCAACCTTGTACGACATGCCTGAGGGTGCAGTAGTCCTGTTCTTTCTTTGTTCTCTTCAGAGACCCCTGGGAACCAAACACGGCGAGTGTGGAAATAATAGAAAGAACCAAATAATAGTGGGACAAGCAGTGAGTGCAAGATATTGGCATTGGACAGGGCACAGACGGAGGAGACAAGGTAGCGCGTGTTCTGGAAACCTTAAGTTGAAGAGAAATAGAGGGTGACCTAAAAACACATGGAAAAGGGGAATTGGAGACAGATAAAGATGTGGAAAAACTTTGAACTGTTGGCACAGGATAGAAAATCTTGTTGGCTCATGCTCCACAGAAAAAGTTGATGGATAATGAATGAACTTTCTCCTGATAAAAACGATGAGCAAAAGGAAGCAGTCATTAAGTAATTAGCATTTTCCCAAGAATGTCATGCATGCATACATACCACACCTCCGAGATGAAAAACCTGTACAAAAAAATCCAAAACCCTGTACAAAGACCCGCAAAACCTGTACAAAGACTGAAAAAAACATATCAAAAGAGTTAATTTGTGTAAAAATATTTTCAATTACAGTGGGCTGCATTATAAATGAGGCACGGCGACTTTGCCTTTTAAAGCAGGTCTTCGCTTATTTTAAAACCAAAACAATAAATGTCTGAGTTTATTTTACACTGTAAAAATAATGTGATGGTGTCATCATTTAGTCTATTTCTGTACTTAATTATCACTAACAGACTGGGAAGTCCTGTGTTCAATAGGACCTTATGAAAGAACTCTGAGACACAGTAATATGGGGAATGGGTTAGAAAACCTGTACAGAAATTATGTACAGGGTGTACACATCTGAAAACGCAAACACCTTGTACAGATTATGGGTAAACCATAGCACGTGGCATGTATGTGCATGAGGAAGAAAATTAAACAAACAATGTAAACAAAGTCTTCCAGAGACCATTTGGAAGGCAGTAAAATATTTAGTTTGGAAATATGGGACTCAGATGCACAGACTGCAGTAAATACTCATGTCAGCTTTGTATTAACTAAAACATATGTATCAGGGTTTCTTAACCTGTGGTCCACGGATTCGATGAGGGGGTCTGTGAATAGATTCTAGGGTGTCCTTGTACTTAGTTTAAAATGTTTAATTATTTTTATATGTTCATTTTTTAAAAGAAGGGGTCCATAGACAATCAGAGGGGTCCATGGCAGTCTGTCACGAAGTGGATTTATGATTAGATCTTGTCTGAGTTATAGACAAGACACTAGTATGAGAAAGTCTGAGAAGATAGATTTTGTATGAGAAATAACAGTGAATGTGGAAAGATGAGACTTATAGCTTCGAGGGTGAGAACCTAGATTGACTCTCCCTCGCCACTCGTGGCTAGTTAAGAGCTAAAGACTCACCACCTCTGGCTACCATAAAGGAGATAAGGTTACACTACAAAATCCACAGACACAACTATACAGACAAGCATATACGTACAGTATAGTTATAGAGTAACTGATCCAGGGTATAGTTTATG
The DNA here is from genome assembly GCA_024509875.1 of Oreohelix idahoensis. NCBI lineage: Eukaryota > Metazoa > Mollusca > Gastropoda > Stylommatophora > Oreohelicidae > Oreohelix > Oreohelix idahoensis. The sequence continues at coordinate 132,749 of JAMPIV010000027.1, read as the reverse complement.
GTTTATTAACCTTTAGCACGCTGTTGTCGACATATGTTGACTGCAGCGTGCTACGTTTTTTAGGATGTGTGTACACGTGATCTCACCCCTGGATGTTAAGTTTTAAACTTATCTGAGAGAGAGTTAGCTTCCGTTTCCGATCTTTTTTAGTAATGGGTGCATACGCGTTTATTTTCTGTGAATTTTTAAAATCGAAATGAATCGGCATCGAACACGTGGCCATTTTCGCTCTAATTTTATTGGATTCTGACGCCATGCGGTGGGGATGAGATTTTTGTCATAAGCGCTAATATCGGTTCTCAGAATATGGTTGATGACAGAGATGGAAACGAAAGTAGAATGTCATTGCTAGTATGTATAGGTTTAGGGGTTAGGATTAGGTTTATCGGAAAGATTTAGGGTTACGGCCGAATGTCACTGCTGATGAGGACGTTTGTTGCTTTGCTACTAATGATGGGTGTAACAAAAAGATCGTCATTTGATTTGTATTGGTCAAATGACTTTCATTGAGATGCAAGAGATATGGACTCTTCGTTTATTGGTAAATTTTTTTTTTTTTTTTTAATTTTAAAATTAAAAAAAAATTTTTTTTTTTTTAAATCGTTTTTTTCATTTTTCCTTTCCTCTCTTCCTATCACATCTAACATGTACACAAACAAATTTTATATCATCAGATTCACCATTCATTTATTTATATAAATTCCAAAAATTATAGCAATTGACCAAGAAACACAAAAACTATAGACATTACAAGTCACCCACTATAAAAACGGGGCATTGTGAAAAAGAATGCCGCTGCAGGGCAAGTTCTCAGGAAGATAATGCAGCGTGCTAAAGGTTAATACAGAAAAATCAAATAACACAGTGAAATAAATAACGTGCGAGGTTGCACAAACCTGAAAAAAACCAAAGAATGATTAAACTGACAGACAATATAAACAACCTCTTTCACCCTGCCTGGGAAAAAAAACCCAAGGAATAAAAGATTAAATCAACAAAAAAACTACTACTGGGTGGGGTCTCAACTTAAGAGCCGCCACTCTGAACTTATACTAATTATTATTATAAAAGCTAACCCACTGTCCTGCTGCAGACAGATACCTGTCTACACAAATCTGAATGTACGGTGGGAAGTCCTACACAACTAACACTCTGTCCCACGCACTGATCCACTAACAGACTTGTCAGTGATAACTCCGATGGCTATCCTCTGATTTTTATTAAATCTGACTCTACAGTTCTCCTCTGCTTCTACTCAGTGTCTCTCTGACACTACTGTCTTCTGCTGAGTGGCGTCTCCATTACGCCCTCCTCTCGTTAGCATTCGGAAAAAGGAATGATGACCCTATCTCCTGCTCCTGACTACTGCAACTTAATACTTTGGTATTTAGACTGTGGTACTTGACTCAGAATGTAGAGGCTTCACTGCTGATAAAAACTTCTTTCAACTGCCCGGTTACCCCTCTTTGGGTTTAGGCCCCACAGCTTTATTATGGCCGGGTTTACACAACACCAGGCAACGCGCCTTTTTCGGTGTGTTAATACGAGCTAAGAGCTCCAGATTTTAAAGATGAACCCATTCCCGCTGAAGCATGGGCTTAACGGCCTGAGAACGTCTTGTTTCTTTCACCTCTGGCGATATCTCGAGCCCTCGGCTCCTGAGATGACAAATTGCTGTTGATAAATTGTAGGGGCAGGTTACACCCTCCCTATGTGCCGTGAAAGTGCTGTAAAACGAAAAAAATCACAACAAATATACAACACGTCAAAGATATTCTCATACTTGACACATAAACCCCTTAAATTCCACTACTCCCCTACCCAACTAAGCACAGCGATAAACAAATATTTACGCCCCAAAAGTCAGACTACCATACACTTCCCTTCTCTTTTCTCTCCCCCGCTTCAACGCTGTCTGTTAGGTAAACCCCAGACACGGCTGACCTAAATCTTTTGTGCCGTCTGGTCTGGCCCTTCAGCCATCACAACATTCACTGAGGGAATTTCCCTGTACTAATTAATTCCCCGGCCCTACTTCTGATAAAAGAAGGACCCAAGAGGGTTTTATCAATTAACACCAATATATATATATATATATATATATATATATATATATATATATATATATATATATATATATATATATATATATATATATATATATATATATATATATATATATATATATATATATATCTATCTATCTATCTATCTATCTATCTATCTATCTATCTATCTATCTATCTATCTATCTATCTATCTATCTATCTATCTATCTATCTATCTATCTATCTATCTATCTATCTATCTATCTATCTATATCTGTATGTATGTATGTATGTATGTATGTATGTATGTATGTATGTATGTATGTATGTATGTATGTATGTATGTATGTATGTATGTATGTATGTATGTATGTATGTATATATATATATATATATATATATATATATATATATATATATATATATATATATATATATATATATATATCTATCTATACAAAGAAAGCAGTAAATCATGCTTGGGATTCCAGGAAAGGAAGAAGCAAGACTGGATAACACCAGAAACATTAAACACCATAACGATGAGAAAGGAAATGAAAAGAAAGAAAACAGAAGCGAAGTCCCCCAGGTTAAAGCAACTATATAGCGAACAGTACAGTCAGCTGGACAAGGAAGTTAAACGCCAAACCCGAGCCAACAAAAGGAATTTCCTAGACGATCTTGCAAGACAGGCAGAGGAGGCAGCACTGAGAAATGAACAAAGCACAGTATACAAAATAACTAAATTCATCAGCGGAAAACGAGGTGCAAACAATATTACATTAGTAAGAGATAAGCAAGGTAATCTCATCACGACAGCAGAGAGACAGGAAACAAGATGGGCAGAGCACTTCAGAGAAACTCTGAACAAGGAACCACCAGAGACACAATTGAATGTTCCTGAAGCTGAAAATGATCTAGATGTGAATACAGACATTCCACGCAAAGGAGAAATCATCACAGCAATCAAAGGGTTAAAGAACGGCAAAGCTCCGGGCCATGATAACTTAAATGCAGAGCTATTTAAGACAGACCCTGAGCTAGCAGCAGAACTATTAGAACCACTATTTGCACAAGTCTGGAAAACGGGGACAACACCATCAGAGTGGAACAAAGGAATAATTGTCAAATTGCCCAAGAAGGGAGATCTTGCAGACTGCAATAATTGGAGAGGAATCACTCTTCTCTCAGTTCCCAGCAAAATACTAGGCAGGATAATTATACAGAGAATTTCAAAGGCAGTAGACCACAAACTGAGGAAAGAACAAGCAGGATTTAGAAAGAACAGGAGATGTGTAGATCATATATTCACTCTCAGGAACATTATAGAGCAGTGCTCAGAATGGCAGACAGCTTTACATTAATTTTGTTGATTTTGAAAAGGCTTTCGACAGCATACATAGGGACAGTTTATGGAAAATACTGAGGGCTTATGGAATTCCAAGCTGCATAGTGTCAATCATAAAAAGCCTCTATGCCAACTTTACGTGTAGTGTTGGGCAGAGCAACCTAACCTTTGAGGTGAAGACAGGAGTACGACAGGGATGCCCCTTATCAACCACTCTTTTTTTAACAGTCATACACTGGGTGATGCGCCAGACAACAGAGGGCAGTCCAAGAGGAATAAGATGGACAACATTTTCTACATTGGAAGATCTGGAATATGCAGATGACATTGCACTACTAGCACATTCACATCAACACATCCTGGAAAAAACGGATAGACTTAATAAGTTTAGCCAGCAGGTAGGCTTGAACATCAATTTAAAGAAGTCTGAGGTCATGACGCTCAATGTGAGCAACCCTGAGCCCATATCAGTAAGGAATAAGCAATTGGTACAGACAGATACCTTCACATACCTAGGAAGCATAGTAACACCAGACGGCGGGGCAGGCAAAGACATCAACATCAGAATGAATAAGGCAAAAACAGCCTTCTTTAGCCTAAACAACATCTGGAAATCCTCCCAATACAGCACAAGCACAAAATTAAGATTATATCAGAGCTGTGTGCTTTCTGTGCTTCTCTATGGTGCGGAATGCTGGAGAGTTACAGAGAAGGAAATGTCGAAATTGTCCTCTTTTCACACAACATGCCTAAGAAAAATTCACAGAATCTTTTGGCCGAATACCATCACTAACCAAGATCTGCTTACTCGTAGCAAGCAAGAGGACATGCACACCATCATAGCTGGCAGACTCTGGAACTGGGTTGGTCATGTCCTCAGAAGAGACCCCGATGCCATCACAAGAACAGCTATGCTTTGGACCCCTGAAGGAAAACGAAAAAGAGGCCGACCAAAAACAACCTGGCGGAGGACTGTGGAGGCTGAGATGCAAAGAATGAACCAGAGTTGGGGCACTGTACGAAGGATGGCCACCGACCGAGCAAAGTGGAATCAATTTGTTGTTGCCCTACAAGACGCCACTAGGCGTGATGGCCACTGACTGCTTTGACGGTCGGTGGCTAAGGATCAAAGAAGAAGAATATATATATATATATATATATATATATATATATATATATATATATATATATATATATATATATATATATATATATATATATATATATATATATATATATATATATATATATATATACGAGGGGAAGTCAGTAAGTAGGTTACAAACTGATATGGGGAAGCTGAAAATGGTATTTGGTAGTTTCTAAGGTGTCATTAGGTGACAGTATTATCCAGCTTTATGATTAGCTTAGGTAGCAGACTGCTAGGTGTAGCATGCGCAGAGCAGATAAAAATGGCGACCGTGCTAGTGGAGTGTACCAATGAAGAACAGCGCGCTGTTGTGTGTTTTTTGGGGGGGGGGGGCAAAAGGACTTTCTGCAAAGGATATTCATAAGGAATGTGAATGCTGCATCGTACTGTGAAGTTCTGTTGATGCTTCGGGATGCAATTCGAAAAAAACGCCCAGGCCTACTGACTAGAGGAGTACTGCTCCATCACGACAATGCCAGACCACATACAGTTCGATTAACCCAGGAGAAAATTGAACAACTAGGGTGGCAAATTCTTGAACATCCGTCTTACAGTCCCGACTTAGCCCTGAGTGATTTTCGCCTGTTTGGTCCACTAAAAGCTCACCTTGGCGGTAAACATTTCGCGGGTGATGCAGGTGTTGAACTTGAGGTGCGAATGTGGCTGAGACAGCAGAGCACGCACTTCTTTGCTGCAGGTTTCGAAGCGCTAATACAGCGATGGGATTGTGTATTAAATTTAGGTGGAGATTATGTTTAGAACAAAAGGGGAAATGTAAGTGCAATAATACATGGTGTTCAAGTTCGTATCTCATTTATTTTATTTTTTTCATAACCATTTGTAACTTACTTACTGACTTCCCCTCGTAAATATACACCATCTAGGAATTATTAAATCCCCTCTCTACCCTTTGGCTTCTGACTACCCGAGGTTATCAATTTAACACAAGTAGTAAATACACAAATTCCTCTCACGTATATATACACTACAAACTATCATAAATCAAAGATGCGGGTTTTCTACAGACCTTCTATTAGATATTACAGAGCACCAGTTATCTAAGCATGTATCCTCACACACTTAATATCTCAAAAGCCTTTACACCCTCATAGATACTGCTACTATTCACAGAAACTTTATATGCACCACTTACATTTTCATTATTCTATAAGATAGCAATTGATGGCACTACAAGCTAAATTAACTTTAATTAACTCCCAGAAGAAAAACTTACTCTACCATGCTACAATCTATTATAAAACAAACTTTCTACGATGCTAATAAAGTTATGGACATACCCAATTACCAAGTTTCTCCCGCTTGGAGCAGACGATAGGCATTGATTATTTTTAGAGAACACAAACCGATTTTCATCTTACATATATAGTAAGATGTGATGATGAAATAAGACGCGATGAGTCATCGCTTGGCGTCCCTCTAGTCCGACCTTTAACCAATGAAATTGCTGCAATTTTAATAAAGTCTGACCTCGGCCATTGATATTGTAAGCCAACACCTGAGTCATGCTAAGGTGTCTCACGTGCATCTTATTTTTCAGACCGTTCGCGGTACCAGAATAAATTTGATTGGTTATAGCGTTTGTCTACGTACCTGGGTCGTGGTCCGACACCCACCCCCGTCTAACCATAGAACGTACGGGAGTACGGAATTTTTTCCTAATGTCAGGAGAATTTGCCCAGCCCTATAATATCAACGCGCTCAACTGCTTAATAAAATAAAAATGAACACAATTATTATACAAAGAAAAGAAGACTGGGGCACCTTGAAATTAAAACCCCCCAGTAACTCCTCCTAAATAAAACGCAATTAATACATGGAGACGAAAAATGGGGCCTGTTGAAAAAAAATCATAGTAACTTCTCACACACACAAAAAAGACTAAGACACCCTGACATATATGAAAGACATATTGTTATTTATATTGTATTAATGTGTTCTTGCTGAGTATATCAAGATCATTGGGATTGCATCTGTATCACTTGATATTTTTGAGTCTGTTGGGTTAATCTGTAAAGCAGTGGCATAGCTACAGTGTAAGGGGGCTCAGGGTGCAAACTAAAAGTTGGGCCCCTCCTTATATAGTGGGCTCTACAATTGTAATCAGTATATGGCAAATCTGTGTCAAACTTTGTCTGCTTAATTTCATCATCAAGATCATCCTTCAACAAATATGTACCAGGTCCTCCTGTCCTGTGCCATCTGCTCAAAATCTTTCCATGTCTCCTTTATCTCTTTCATTTCTGTCTCCAGAAACTGGGACATGCTATGACATTTAGCTCAGGAGCAATGAAAATTAAACGGAAATATTGTCAAGGCATCATAGAGGTACTAAATAACAGCACCACTTCCATACCCTACCACTGTTCGTGCTAGAGTCGATGGACCCAGGCTCGTTCACACCAAGGGACCGCAAAAAACAATGGCTGACACAAGAAAATAACGCTTCCAAACAGCTAATATCCCTTTATTAAGGTCATAATGAGTTGGCCCCAAATTGCTGTAATGAAATACACGAAATACAAGTGCTACCACTGCAAACCAGTATACAAAATAGGCACTATCGAAAAAACCTATCAGTTACAGTGACCATCACTCACTCTAGTCTCACTAATACAACTACATCAAAGTGACAACGGCCATAGTGTAAATCGTACTTACAAACGTGAATCAGCTTGCAAAACGAACAACTGAGAGAATATTCTATCTCTCTATCACATAAGATACCAGGACTCAAAACTAATGGCAAACGCTGTCTCACTGATACGACCAACGATGCATGGCACACAGGGCCGGAAAATATGCCCGCTCTAGGCGACAGAAGAAACTTGTGTGTCCTAGACTGCGCTTTTGCACCAAACAATCTCCGGTTGGTCACATGACCATAGCCGCTCTTACAGTCCCATTTTCATTTGGGCTTCCATCTATAGACGCTGTACTCTTCGCTTCGTCTTACGGCCAAGTGTGCTAAATGCACAGGAAAAGATCGGCCGTGCCATATATATAAAGGTTGAAGTCATTTCTTACCACTACTTTCCTAGGCCCATGTGGTGCTGTGGCTCTTGGGACATGGCCGGTCCACCCAGGCGGTAGTTACACCACTGCTCTAAAGTATTGTATGTAAGTTATAATATGTATGTTGATGATGTTGCACATTTTTACATAACTTATTTATATACATGTATATAATGTTGGATTTTACTGTCAGTGGGTAGGAATGTACGGAATGGGAGTTCTTTTGCTTAATTATTATGTTAAAAATATTTAAACATCTTTATTCTCTTCATATAGTGGACCATTTATCAAAGTATCTGGCCATCAGACTGTCAGTGGATGTACATACTGACGGGGATGAAGGTGAAATTGATTGTTTTGTATTGTTTGTTTTGTTTTTTTTGATCGGTAGACTAAGAAAAATAAATGCATTGTCTGTCAAGCGAAGATATTTCACTTCAGTCAGGCTAATCTAGACAAAGCAATATGCACAGTCCATACAAGGTAACAAATATGATTTTCTGTTGCACTAAATGCCAGGTATACTGATTCAGTGGCAGGATGTCACCACCTGGAAGAATTACCACTTGATGAAAAAATATTGGAAGTAGCAAAGGCACCTGATAGATTTTGAAGGCTGCTTTCTTAGAACAGTGTAACTTGTCAGTGCTGTAGAACAGTAGGGTTCAGAAGCTTTGGGGTGAAATGATTTCCTACCCTAGTTAGCATGCCACTTGATGACGAATGTAAACTTGGTTTGGTTTAGTTTCAGTTTCCATCATTTGTCATGGAAAGAAAAAACAATTATTACATTGAAATATTAATCAATGTTATAAGAGCTTATTCACACAGAGATGTGGTTTAACAGAAGAATATTAAAAATACCTTGGACAGCTACAAAACAATGCTGAGGATGTCCTGAAAGAAGCCAAGGCGCAAAGGAGGCTTTTTCCTCATGTTAGAAGGAAGCAACAGGAAGTTGTGGAGATGCATGATTGCCTATGCTGCCGGGCATGGTACTTGAAGAAGATTCACACCAAAGACATCCTAATTATTTTTATCTAGAAGATGTGAGGTGAATTAAGAGCAATGGACTTAGAGAGGATCCCATTACACGCCTATTGAGGCATACTGGGAATACGATGTTAGGCCCGTATTTTCTTGACCATCGGCACACTAGGGGTGAAGTAGTCAGCATCACGCTGACCGCCTTAACCTTGCCAGAGTTGTTCTGGTACCCAATTCATGAGGCTGGAATGGACTTGGGGGAATAAATTAACACTGTGAACTTTTCAGAAATGAGAAGTATGCAGAAATTCTATAAAGAAAAATTGCGTTTTCAAGTTTGTGTGGTAGTGTGGACTTTGTTGAAGTTATTTTGGATTCACAGGCATGTCGTAACAGGAGACTATTATGAGGTTGAGCATGAGGCTCTGGCAGCCTCATCACGTCAAACAAATGACTACAAAAGTGCATTAATGCTTTGGTGAAAGGGAACCAACTGCAGTGGTGACTTCATGTTCCATAAGAAGCAAAAAAGGAATATGATGAATTTGGATGCAATGTTTTCTTAGTTCATTTAAGCTGCTAGAATGACAGCATAAATATATTGACCTTTGTATTGGAAGCAGTTTTGCACATCAACACACCTTGTGACTTGCAACATTGTCAGTTTTCTTTGTCGTTTGTCCTAGTAAGACTTTTTACCTGTTTTATTTTTTTATAAACACACCATTCACCACGTCATACTGCAGTTCCCTTTGTCTTCTTACTATTGTGTTACATAATTTTGTGATTTTTTAAATGCATTTACGTCAGCTTGCTTGAGTTTATAAACTAAGTTGTAAGATGCTTGTATGAACTCTTTCTTTACTTCTGTGTTAGCTTTTGCAGTGTTAATATGCAATTACTAATATACTTTTATAATGCTTTTTTTTCTTAACTCAGTGGACACAGCAGGCAATAGATTGTTTGACATCTTTGTGTCATCACAGCCAGGGCATTATGTCCTTTTGAGTGGTTCCACGACTTTGGAACAAGTGAAGGAGAAGTATTGGAAGGCCAACAAGCCACTGGAGATTTTCTATTCCATGAGGAAGCAAGGTTCACAGCCCTCCACTTTTACGAAAGCTCTTACAGAAAAATAGCTTGCTTTCTTGCTGGCATGATTTAAGAAAGTATGTTGTATGAACATGTAAATTCAAATGAGAGTTTAGGGCCTGGTTGCATTTAAAAAGCTTGAAAGTTCATATGGGAATGTCAAATGATTTTATGTGGGAAAACGTGTAGTATGTTTTCAAGTTGCATCAATTACTGTTCTTTCCAAGATAATTAGTGGATTGTGTCTTGCTTGCCATTTATTTTCTGTCCCATTGAGATTCAGGTCAGGGGCCTCATTACTGTAGGCAGGGGTTTACAGAGAATGCCTTATCACTGACCATTGTATCTCTCAACTCTCATTCACCATCATTTCTTGGATCATCATTCACAGATCTTACACTGGTGACTGTTTTCATTTCGCTTTTCTTGATGACTCTCTCAGTTAGTCTTTGAATTTAACTCTTGCATCAGATTTTATTGTAACTGTGATATATAGGCTTTGTTGATGGCTGTCTTCATGTGGCTTTTCTTGATGGCTGTCTCAGTTAGTCTTTGTTTGTAATTGTTGCATCTGATCTTTTTGTGTTATATCAGCTTTGTGTGGCAGTCTTATATCATTTTTTGTTGAAGACTGCGCCATTTAATTGTTCTCATATTGTCTTTGATAGTGACTTTATCACATGGTCTGTGTTGTTGATTGGTTTCAACAAGTCTGTCTCAACAGGTCTTTATTGGTCACATCACCATGTGGTCTTTGTTGATAGTGGTCTTTACATTGACATTCTCATAGTTTTACATTGTCAGTCAAAACAGGTATTCGTCATCATTTCCCTTTTCGCTCCTTAAGGAGCATAGAGCCACCACAGGCAGCTGGTTCCCTTGCAGGAAGCCTGCACCAAATATTTACATGCTCTTGAAGGCTGTGGTTTCTGCAGCGATTTGTTTGACATGATGTTTCCAACCTGATATTAGTTGCCTTATGTGGTATTACTGAGGGAGCTGTAAGGCTATTCTTTTTATTGTCTCATCAGAGAACCTCCGGGAAATACACGAGCAACACAAGTATTACTGTGGTTTAACTGATGTATTACTGTGGTTTAACTGATGTATTACTGTGGTCATAATTAAGGGTCTTACAGCAGCGCTGAACTTAATGTATGAGTTGAAGGCTCTCATCTTGATGTATTTTTTGAATTACGAGGGACGGTCAAAAAGTAATGCCTCATAATTTTTAATTTCATTCAATAGGCAAGAAAACAGATAAAATTCACATTGAAATGTAGCCCCAAGTCTGAACTTCAAAAATGTATTTCTCAATGTAGTCTCCGTTATTTGTTACAGTATTTGTCCATCTTCGCACAAGGGCATGTATCCTCGCACGGTAAAAATTTGTATCCTTTTTCCTAAACCACTGGCGTACGCCGCGTTTAAGGGTCTCGGTGTCCTCAAAGTGATGTCCGCGAAGATCTTCTTTCAGTGGTCCAGACGGATGGAAGTCAGAAGGTGCAAGATCGGGACTGTAAGGGGGATGTGGTAATAATGTCCAGCCAAATTCTGCAATCGCATCAATGGTGCGTTTAGCGGTATGTGGCGTGGCATTATCGTGCAACAGTAGTGCAGTTCTCTGATCTTTTAATGGGTAAAGTCGCCGAAGACGACCTCTAAGCTTCTTCAAAGTTTCAATGTAACGGTCTGCATTCACCGTGTTTCCCTGTTCCAAGAAGTCGAGAAGAATCACACCCTTCTCATCCCAAAACACGGAGGCCATAACTTTCCCTACAGATGGTGAACTTTTGAACTTCTTTTTTGTCGGCGATGTTGTGTGATGCCATTCCATTGACTGCCTCTTGGATTCTGGTTTAAAAAAAAAAAAATGAACCCAAATCTCATCACCTGTCACAATATTCGATAAAAACTCTTCTCCTTCAGTTTCGTAACGGTGCAGGAGGTTGATGGCTATGGTTTTCCTTGTTTCTTAATGTCTGTCTGTCAACATTCTGGGTACCCACCATGCACAAACTTTTGAATAACCCAAATCTTTAATGATGTTCTGGACGGGAGCCGCGCTGGTGTAATGGCTTCGGCGTTGTACTGGCGACCAGGTGTTCATGGTTCAAACCCGGGCGTCGGCGTTTGAAGAAATGTTTACGGCCGGAAATTTGACTGAACAGCCTGAACGGCTCCTGTGATAAACCCTCTGTGGATGGGAAGGAGCGAAGCTCCTGACCGGGTTGGAAGGAAAGTCCTCAGGTTCCCCAGCCTCACAATGACATGTCATTGGGCCGAAGGGCTGAAAGCCTAAGTGCCGCTGGTTAAGGGAAAAAAAAAAAAAATGATGTTCTGGACACTGCCTTTACTAATGGACAACATGGAAGAAAGTTCATCCAGTGTTACCCGACGGTCGCCACGAATGATGCCATCAACTCAATGAATGTTGTGTCAGCCATTGAGGATTGACCTACTTCAGCTTCGTCACAATGATGTACCCAATGTCGGACAGTGCTAACATCCACCGTTGAATCTCCATAAACATTCTTCAAACGTTCGTGGATGCGAATTGGGGTCTCGCCTTCAGCATTGAGGAATTCTTTGACATAACGTTGTTTTAACCGAACGTCTTTGGCAGCCATTTTTAAACTGTTACAGTGGTGCCACCTGTTACTGAAACAGGTTGGTAATGCTATACAGTGCAGAAGAGTGTTTGAGGAATCCGCTAAATTTACAAATTGCACACCGATGCAGTATTTACATACATAAAAAATAGGAGGCATTACTTTTTGACCTTCCCTCGTAGAACATATTTTTTAAACACATGCACAAATTTGTAGTGAACTAAATTGTACTAACATATTAGTAGATAACTATTAATTCTTTACTGAACATGTACAAATAATTTTGAAAGAAAGGGTTGTCATGGCTTAAAATGCCATGTCAAGTAGCGGAAAACACTAATTTGTTCATATAAATTAGTCTGTTGAAATTAATTCTGTATTCATATTTCTGCTGTTAGCTGTAAAATTTTCGCGAGGGAAATGGCTAGCAATAAATATTAATTTTGGGGTCACTTATTTGAAAAATGAGTGAACTGCAGATTTTTATGCTTTGATATCTTCTTAAATAGTCTGCTATTATTTTGTGTAATTCTTAGTAGTTTTATGGAGCGAAAAAAACATTGGCTTTGAAATATACTTCTTCAGCTTACTTAAAAAAAAAAAAAATTACACAACTTAGCACCTTAGACAGGCTGGTTCTACATTGTGCTGTTAGCTACCAATTTTTTATGCTTTGAACGCACCGCTTAAATATCAGATTTAATGTTTAATTTTAGCATTGGGGGTCCAAAATAGAAAGTAGCAGAATGTGGTACACAGATCTCCATATGTGGTAATACCTTACACATTTTCTGTCAGTGGCAACAGGACAATTCTCAAGTAACTTCAGGGCATAGGCCTTGAAAACTGCAGCAGAGGTTATAATGACAGGAAAGCACAGAGAGACATGTTGCTTTCTTTACCGATGCACAGTCAGTAATTGCAATGTTAAAAAGCCAAAATAATACAGACCTGGATGACCTCAGAATAGTGCTCCACAAACTATGTCAACGATTCTTCTTCTTCCTCGTTCGTCCTGAAAAGGACGTTGGTTCCGTTGTGTCTGTTTACGCCGGAGCGGCGATATCTGCGCCTTTCGGGCGACACATCCGACTTCAGCACGGCATTTTTTGGGACCGGGTTTGCCTTCCCTCTTCGATCCCTACTCTCTCAGCCAGACTGCAGTGATGCAGCCTGTTTCCAGGACCACCACGTGGAGGTGGAGTAGGGTCTTGGTCAGCTATGGGTCGCTGACTGCATTCTCTATTGCTGCATCTTTGGGTCCCATGTCAACGATTCGAAAGTGTTGTGATCCAATGGATCCCATCTCATTGTAACATCACCGGCAATGAAGAGGCTGACAGATTGGCAAATGTAGGTGGAAATCTACCTCAGCCTGATGCAAGCGTAACTTTCGAGGAGGCAAACGGTTTTATCAGAATCAGGTACAGAAACAAATGGGATGTAGAGCATCCAGGTTACACACAAGATGATGCTTACTACCAGCTCCACAGAAGAGAACAAGTGGTAATCTTCAGACTCCGCACTAGCCACAACAAATTGAGATACCATCTATTCAACAAGCTAAAGATAGGAACTACCAATCAGTGTAACTGTGGCACTGATAAAATGACTGCTGACCATCTGCTTCAAAGTACCCAACATATGCGCAACAGAGAAAGTGCATATGGCCAACACCATTACCATTCGTGGAAAAGCTCTACGGAGATTCAAATACCCTCAAACTGACTGCTGCTTTCTTTGAAAACATTCAAGTGAACGTCTGAGAGTGTACGAAGAAGATAATCAGAAGCCACAGAGGGTGCCATGCATTGATCATATTTGTTGTAGGCATAACTTTCTACAGCAATGTGACACTTTATGTGTGTAAACTTTATTTATCATGATTTTGTGAAAAAATATCTAGCCCAATTAAAGGAAACTGCAAGGGATAAAACTGGAAAAGCATTCTAGAAAAGCACAGTAAGCTGGTGTACATAACTAATAAACTTGAATTAATTAACCTGATTCGCAGAAGCTATGAAGAACATAACTAGCCACACTGAAATTTGTGCCAGGTGTGTTAGCATGCCTCATCAGCTTACAGTTTGTGACTCTGACTTCAATCAATGCAGTTATGCTGTGGGTTAGATGTAGATGTTGTGATTTTTTAAAAAGGCGATCTATAGACAACTGAGAGATGAGCAAGCCAGGGTTCGTAGCGACCTTGAAAAACCTGGAAAACGAAAAAAAAAATTCCAGGCCTTGAAAAGCCTGGAAAAATGGATAACAGCCTTGAATTTCCCGCATCGGACCTTGAAAAAATATTAAACATCGGAAGTTTTCCATTTTTCGGTTATTGATGGTATTTTTCGTTAAACTTCAGTTACCGCAGAATTTTTACTTCCCATTGGGCACTAAATCCATTTCCAGACGTTTTCGGGAGTTTGCGTTTTCGGAGGTTTGCGTTTATGGCGTGAACGCACAAATTTATATTTAGCGCTAGACCTAGTGCCCGTATCGCTGGAAAAAGGACCTTAGATACAAATATGTGCTACTGTATTTGTAGCTAATTTTGAAAGTCGCGATTGGGTCCTTTTTCCAGCGATACGGGTTATCGGCCAAACCTTAGTTGGCGTTACTCTCTATATACAGGGCACTACTAGACCTAGCGTCCGTTCACTCGTATCAAACATCGCCACCTTTTAAAGTCGAAACTTTGACATTTTGACAGCATTCTTCACTCTTGAATTTATTATTTAGAAACATGCCTGGTTGTAACTTTCAGCATAAATGGCTAGAAATGCCAAGTTATAAAACATGGATAGGGCCTGGAAAAACTGCAAATTACGCAAATTGCACCATGTGTAAAAAAAGAAATATGTTTGACCAGCATGGGAGAAAGTGCAGTAAAGTCGCATGTTACTGGAAAAAAACACCAACAACTTGTCTCTGCACATTCAAGTTGTATTAAATTGTTCATTTCAACTGAGGTAAGTAATAAATTTATTTATCTCATTTATAAAACATAGGCCTATTTAACTCTTTCCGTCCACAGTGGCGCACCACGCGCCAGATAGGACTTCCGTTTGGACCAATGACGCGTGGCACGCCAGTACGATATATGTCGAGTTTGAACGAAAAGTTATAAATACTTAGCAACTAGCTGGTTTTTAAATCATTTCATTACATCTAGGACATGTTTATGGACGTTTGTGAGCGAAAAACAAATTTGTGAAGCTAAAATTGTGTGTTTTTTATCCATTTCTATTCCTTTGTTTACATACAAAATGGATCGAGAATCTTCAGACCAATGACGCATGGCGCGTCAGTGCGATATATGTCGAGTTTGAACGAAAAGTTATAAATACCTAGCAACTAGCTGGTTTTTAAATCATTTCATTACATCTAGGACATGTTTATGGACGTTTGTGAGCGAAAAACAAATTTGTGAAGCTAAAATTGTGTGTTTTATATCCATTTCTATTTCTTTGTTTACATACAAAATGGATCGAGAATCTTCTTCTAAACACCTGCTTTCGGCTGAGCAAGCACGACGCTAATTTCTCAGTGGACAGAAGATAACTCGAGCGACACGGATTTTAGAAGTTAGGTTTAGTAATTCCAATGAAGACATTGTAAAGACTTTGTGTCAGAATATTCATGAAAGTGATCATGAGGGCGATGTCGATCAGCTGATTGAACATGCATCAGGTAGGGCTGGTATAAAAAGAGCAAAACTTTCAGTCACTAAAGGAGAAGGATAAAGAGGCAAAAACACCATTGTGACCAAAAGTAAAGCTATGAGAACTGCCACAAGTCTAGAGGCAGGTGCATCCTCACAAGATGTCCCAGAGTGGTTAGAAATTGCTGAGGGGATGACACAAAATGCATTTCGATTTTGTCCAAAGAGAACACCAGGTGTGACTGAGGGGTTTGACCTGTCAATCCCATTGAAATGTTTCAGTGTTTTGTTTACAGATGAGGTTCAAGATTTTATGTTCCCGTGCATCAATGATTATACCAGACTCAAATCTATTCAAAATAACCCTGCGAAACAATATTCATTGTATTCTCGGTGGACCAAAGTCACACGCCATAAACTTGATAAGTTTATTGCTGTCCTAATAAATATTGGGATTCAGAAAAGACCATGCATTCGCAACTACTGGTCTACATCTGCAGAATTTTATACTCCTTGGTTTCTTCAAATGTTTTCAAGAAGTAGATTTGAAGCATTATATCATACAATGCTTCATGCCTCTGATGAAAATTCACAAGGAAAAGAAAAGATTTTATGAACATGTTGTTGCAAAATATTCAGAGTGCCTTTTACCCATTCCAAAATCTCAGTTTGAATGAAGTGGTAATAGGGTATAAAGGCAGATGGCAATATAAGCAGTATAATCCAAGGTTTTCCTTGTATCTTCTCAGGCCAAAGTGGAAGCACATTGTCAAACCAAAAATGATAGAATATAGTTGGTGTAAATAATATTAGTCATAGTTGTTTTGTATTTACAGAAATTTGTGGTGTAGGAACAAAATCATATAAATTATATATTTGAAGTGATTGTGGTAAAATGTGTTGTGTTTCAAAATGGATGTGCACTGATATTCTGAGATTTTTTCTGCTATGGATTAAACTGGAGCTGACATATGTGAGTACAGTTTATTTATCTTTTTTCCAGTTATTTTTGATTAGATCTACACTTCACATAACATGACAGACTCTTTTCCTACATCAAATAATTATCTACAGCATTTCACAAGATTCTTCAGTCAATTTCCCACATGTTGATGTATAACATCAACACCTAGTTAAATAAAATGTGTATCTACTGCCTGTTTTTAAAATATAACCTGAAGAGAAAAATTGCAAATATTTTGAGCGGTGGTTTTTACAAACATGTGGTTTTGAGAACAAAAATCATAAAAATTACATCTATGAAGTGATAGTGATAAAAGTTTCCAGATATGTTTCAAACTAAATGTGCACTGATAGTCTTAATATTTTATTGCCATACATTAATTGGGAGCTGAAATATTTAAATTTAAGTATACAATTTTATTTTATTTTTTAAACATTTTTAAAATCAAGTCTACACTTCACAAGACATAACACACACCTATTCATATCAATTAATTATATGAATCAATTCATAAGATTCTCCAGTCAATTTCACACATTTAAATGTATAACATTAACACCTAGTTAAATAAAATGTGTATCTACTGCCTGTTTTTTTAATATAACCTGAAGAGAAAAATTGCAAACATTTTGAGCGGTGGTTTTTACAAACATATGTGGCTTTGAGAAAAAAAATCATAAAAATTACATCTATGAAGTGATAGTGATAAAAGTTTCTAGATATGTTTCAAACTAAATGTGCACTGATATTCTGAACATTTTATTGCCATACATTAATTGGGAGCTGAAATATTTAAATTTAAGTATACAATTTTATTTTATTTTTTAAACATTTTTAAAATCAAGTCTACACTTCACAAGACATAACACACACCTATTCAATATGTGGCTTTGAGAAAAAAAATCATAAAAATTACATCTATGAAGTGATAGTGATAAAAGTTTCTAGATATGTTTCAAACTAAATGTGCACTGATATTCTGAACATTTTTATTGCCATACATTAATTGGGCGCTGAAATATTTAAATTTAAGTATACAATTTTTATTTTATTTTTTAAACATTTTTAAAATCAAGTCTAATACACTTCACAAGACATAACACACACCTATTCATATCAATTAAAAGGAATCAATTCATAAGATTCTCCAGTCAACGACATTAAAAATATTAAAATGTATAACATTAACACCTAGTTTTTTTCAAAAAAATGTGTAAAAACTACGCGCCTGGTCAAATCCAACGTTTTGGGAGTGGTCCTGTGAAAGGATACTTTTTGAAAGAATATTTTAGGACAAAAATAACTTAGATTAATCTGGTTTTGTAGCTAATTGTGGGGTCGCGATGTGGCTTGGCGAGACCAAAAACAAATAAATAAAAATTTTGATATCAGGCATGTGAAAAAGAACTCATGACATTTATGGACTTTGATGTTATTATTAAGTGCTTTATCATGGTTGAAAACTGGTTCTTGGAAATGGAATTGAATAGGCATAATTGAAGTTGCACTTTGTTTGGGAGTGATTGGAATTGAAACGGATGGTTAACCGGTATATTTGCAAGCCTATTGGACAAAAAAAAACAGTTTTGCTTAAAATAAAAGAATAGGGGCGTTTTGATAATTGGGATCTGTTCAACTGAGAATAAATATATGTGCCTCGTCTTTTCTCCTATAAGTGATATCAACCCAATTTAGGTTCTAGGAGCCAAGTGGGATTTTGCATAAATTCTTGGAAAAGGTATAAAAGCTACTATATTGGGATGTAAGGTTTATCGATGGTAGGGACCTAGGTGTATGTAGAAAAATAGGTGAGTTGGTTATTTTATCTGATAAAGTTTTTAATTTGTGATTACATCTATGTGCGTGGCGTTGTTTTGAAAAAAATATTATACATAGCATTATGGTGGGTAAATGTTGGGTTCATATATAGGAATGGAGTGGACGACCCAAAACAAATTTGTGACAAAAATTTGGTTTTTATTTCCATAAACTTGTGAATAAAAAAAACATAATACCTTAAAACCTGAAGTAAGGGTAACATCTTTTAAAAACTGGATCTGTGAATTTAGTAAAATTCCCATCAAATTAGTGCATACATGTAGATGGCAAAATCACTGCCCATCAAACAGGGTGATGGGTAAAAAAGTAAAAAATCAAAAAAAGAAGGCAGTTGTAGTGTACCAAATCGTAAACTAAACATGCACCTGAGTTGATATCAACAAGAATGGTTTGACCCTTAAAAATCCAAAAAGTGAGAGGCGCTTGAAAATGCATTTCGACTTCATATGTGACTGAGGACCTGGAGGGTAAACCCCATTGAAATGTTTCATCAGTTTTTTAATCAAGATTTTAGGTTGCATACCATAAATGTAATATGCGAAACATTTATTACCGGCATTTTGTACGTTTTACCACAGCCATGATCTTGAATGGATTTATATAGTATTCCCATAAAAACCATATCCTCAATCCAATGTTTTATAACCTTGGTTTCTTTCAAAATGAAATTTTTAAATGTTTTATGCTATGGCCAGAAAGTCTAATTCATAACTGAAGTCATAAGTAAAAAAAAAACCCTAACGTTCAAAAAAAAAAAAAATAAAAAAAAAATGAGAGAACAGGGAAAAAGAGAAAATCCGAGAAGTAAACGGCTACAAAAAAAAAAAAAAATCTAAAAAAAGTGATAACAATGGAGAGAGGGATAAAAAAAAAAAAAACTTCACTCCACTCAAATGGGAGAACAAAATCTTATATAAATAGAAGCTGATGAAGAGGTAAGTGGATGTGCCTATTTTTTTATCTGCTATATTAAGTTTCCAGGGACAATGGATGAGGTTTATTTGGACTATGCAAAGTTATGCAGGTGAAAAAAAATACCCTAAATTAGCAGGTTGGGGGGTGTAATATCTACAGTTTTCAAACTCAAGTTCGCAGTTGTTTGTAAAATTACAACCTAGTTAAATTAAAAATGTGTTCTACTGCCTGTTTTTTAAAAATATAACCTGAAGAGAAAAAAATTGCACCAACATTTTTTAGCGGTTGTTTTTGCAATCAAACATAAAAACAAAAATTTTAATTCTATGCCAAGTAATGTTATGTGTATTTTTTGTAAGTTTCTGTGGTGCATGGTCTTTACACGTCAAACTAAATGTGCATGATAGGTTTGGTATATTGCCACTATTAATGGGAGCATGAGATGGAAACTATTTAAAGTTAAGTATTAAAATTTTATTTTTTAAACATAAAAAATCAAGTATTTTTACTAAAAGACATATCAAACATCACAAAACCTATTCATATCAATTAATTATATGAATCAAATAAGATTCTCCAGTCAATTTCACACATTTAAATGTTTAAAATTAACACCCTAGTTAAATAAAATGTGTATCTACTGCCTGTTTTTTTTTAATTAACCTGAAGGAGAAAAAATTGCAAACATTTTGAGCGGTTGTTTTTTACAAACATATGTGGCTTTGAGAAAAAAAAATCATAAAAATTACATCTATGAAGTGATAGTGATAAAAGTTTCTAGATATGTTTCAAACTAAATGTGCACTGATATTCTGAACATTTTATTGCCATACATTAATTGGGAGCTGAAATATTTAAGTTTAAGTATACAATTAAAAAAAAATTTTTTAACACTTTTTTAATCAAGTCTACACTTCACAAGACATAACACACACCTATTCATATTAATTAATTATATGAAGCAATTCATAAGATTCTCCAGTCAATTTCACACATTTAAATGTATAACACAACTACCTACTGAACTTATGTATTTGTCCACTGTCTGTTTTTAAAACCTCACCTGTCTGAAAAAATTGCATCCATTTTCGGGCCTGGGTAAAACCCAAAAACAGCCTGGGGGGGAATGAGTTAAATAAGTCCAATGTATTTGCTGTACTTGGCGTCTTTAATTTCACTTCTGTTAAATCACTGTTATTAGGATGAATGAAAATTACCAATTTTATGCATAGGCCTATGTTATTTTAAAAATAAATAAAATTTTAAAAAAATATCTAAACAAACAAACAAGATAAAACAAAACAAAAACACCCAAAGATAGTAAAGATAGATTGGGGGGGGGGGGGGGGGGGTGTAAAGGCCTGCTGTTTCCAGTTAGATATTTAATTTTTTTTTTTTTTTTTTTTTCGTGCGCCCGCTAATACTCGGGGCGAAATCTCAGGTTATTATTTTTGTCTAGCCTGACATTGATTTTACGTGAGTATCCCTTTATTTCTTGTACAGAGACAGGTGTCCCTCGCCATTCAGGCAAATACTCGCCGATTTCGGAGGTACCCATTGCAGCTGGGTCGGCTCAGGAGTTAACGCCTATGTCCCTGGTCGGACGTCAGACACTGTTCAAATGTCCTCGCCAGTCTCGAGTTAATCCAGTGACCATAAATTCGGGCGACGAAAAATCCTCAAATGCCGTCGCCCGGGTTTGATCCTGTATCACCCGGTCGCCAGAGCGGTGTTGTAACCACTACGCTAGCGCGGCTCCCCAGATATTTAATTGATTTTCACTTATCCTATAAGAATATCATACCTTCACCTTCCCAATTGCTATATATTAACTTTTGTTGTTCTAATTAAATATTGTTTGACTATATTATATTGTTTGACTATATTATTCATCCGTTTAGAACTTTGACATAGCTTAGGCCTACTCATAAGTTATTTGTGTGTTCCATTTTTTTATTTTTATTTAAACAGAAAAGAACACAACCTCAAGGAGCAGTTTTTCCCTCAGAAACATTAAAACCATCTAATAGTAATACTACTCCCTCGGACACGTCAAAAACGTCTAACACTACTAGGAGACCTACAGATGTAACATCATTTGTGACCAAGGAAGAAACTCTCAGAGCTGAGATTATTTGGACTCTTTTTTCAGTGAAAAGTCACCATAGTTTTAATTCAAATACAGGAATTAATAAAAATTTTCAGAAAATGTTTCCTGATAGTTCTATTTGCCATACAGTTTGGTCTATCTGAAAGGAAAACTTTCTACTCTGTTAGAGCATCTGAAAAGAAGAAAAATTGCTCTTGACCTGGATATCAAGTCCCTGACTGCTGCTGCAGATGACAATGCTTCTCAGGCAGAAACACTGCGCAAGATTTCTCTTATTAATGTATCTAATAGCCTGCTGAAATGAGTAAGAGAAAAAGAAGAAGAAAGTAAAGCTGTTGACAAAGAAATTGATGAAAAATTGTCTGAGCTGAAAAGAAGAGACGTCTAAAAGATGACAAAATATTTTTATATAATGTAAATAAACATGTCTGTATTGTAGGAGGTCAAAACAAAGTAGGGGATTGCTGGGCCTGGGCTGCACACAGTTCATGGTGCCACAACTGAATATATGTCCATTGATTTGAAGGTTGTGTTGGGGCAACTTTCAGGGTTGTCAAAGATCTTTTTGATGGATAGGCAACAAGGGATATATTCTTTTCTGTGTTAGTTTTTATTCAGCCTTCAGCTTTATTTCAAGACCTGAAATTCAGATTGGTACATTTGGAACAGTAGCTGAAAATAGGAAGCATTTTCCTGTAGCATTGAAGAAAAAACAACTCAAATTGAAAAAGACAAATCATCCTGTGTTTTGTGCGACAGAAGATAAGGCATGCCGACAGTCACCTGGCATATGAAAAGATTTAACCTTATATCTACTGTTCACTCCAATGATAATATAAACAAGACAGAAAGACAAATTCTTTAGGGCAGAACAATTCAGAAGCCAGTGCTTGCAGAAAAATACAGCAAAAGTATGGGAGGGGTCGACTACTTCAGCCAACTAAGTGCAAACTACCTCTACCCACACATATCCTATGTTTATATCATTTCTTAGTTGAAACTGCCCTGGTCAATGGGCACATAACCTACAACACTGCCAACTCTACAAAAAAAAGATCAAAGCAAAGATCAGGATGTCAGTATGACTCTTATTGAACCTGCTATTCTTCGACGCAATGTGACACCTTCAACACCACAGGTCACAACAACATGACTTACTGAGCACCACTTCATTGAAAATATGAAAGGACGAGGTACAAACCAGACTGTAAAGTGTGTAAGGCTGCAGGGAACAGAAGCCAGACTTGCATGTACTGCCCAGATTGCAATGTACCTCTATGCCTGATACCCTGCTTCAAGTTATACCACACAGTCAAGGATTATCAACGATCCAGACAAAGACTCTTGCAGAGGCCTACAGCTACAACTTCAACCCCAGTTAATAAAGGAAGCAGCTCAGACTCCAACTAGAGGTACGTAACTACTCAAACATTTACAAATGCACATTGTCATGCCACAGACGCAGAATACAGTTTTTTTTACATTTTATTCACAATTTTATTAGCCTTTTATGTTGATATACGTTAATCATAAAATCAATATGTCAATCAAGCTTATTTTATTCATTGCCATCCATGTCACTAACATTTTATTGCGCTGACGTTGAACAAATTCGCTAAAAACTGGGAAAAGATGTCTGTTTTTCAATCTTTTATGAATTTAAAGAAAAAAAAATTTTCTTTTTAAAGAAATCTGCAAACACCCTTGGTAATGGGAGACGGTAATGCTCCGGATTTCTGGTCAGCAAAGTGATAATTATATCTGAGAAAATTAGATGAGGAAAATATTAGAGTTTCCCATCCTTGAAAATCACGTGCTGGACCTGGAAAAAGCCTGGAAAATGCTTGAAGAAATTTGCTATGAACCCTGGCAAGCAGATTTTCTATAAAATTGATCCTGTACAGACCAGATGGCCACATAGTGAACACTGGTTTAACAGAATTTTGAATTGAGCTGACCTCTTTGCATTGGATTTGTGGACTATGATAAAGCATTTGACAATGTAGAGAGATAATCACTCTAGTAACTGAGGGTCATTAACTTATTAAAGAAAACATATGAAGATGGGAAATTCATAATTCTTTATAAGAACATCTTTCTAACAGTTTGACATAAGAACTGGCAGACAGCAAGGATGCCTTTTGCCACCATTTCTCTTTTTGCTGACTGTAGATTGTGTTATAGAAACAGCAACATTATCTACGAGAAATGGTGTTTGGTGGTCTCTGGCAAAACAGCTTTTCGAAAACGTGATTTTGATCTAGCAAGTTTACTGCATGGTTTTAGTAATTGTAATCACCTCTAGTGTGCCAATGGTCACGAAAATACGGGCCTAACACCATATTCCCAATATGCCTCAATGGGCGGCTAATGGGATCCTATTGTAAATGTACCTGATTCTGTAAATATGCTGGCTTATCTGGGCTGCATAAATATTCATTTCAGTAGAATTATGAAGAATTTTACTCATGGATATCAAAATTTGAACAGTTTTTATTTAGTAATGCATTATGACAGCTTAGAGCAGGGTTTCTTAACCTTTTTTATGCCTTGGACCCCTTTAATTATCCAATAAAGGCTATGGACCCCTTCTTGGGAAAAAAAAAGTACATATTAAATTTTAGGTTATGTACCCGGACCCCCTAGTCCATTCACTGACTCCACAAGGGGTACATAGACCGCAGGTTAAGAAGCCCTGGCTTCCAGAATCACAGTTTCATATGGTAGGTAATACAGAAGACACACGCATGACCAAACAGAATAACAAAGAATCACTTCATTCCATTATCTGTGTTCCTTGTCCCCCCAAAAAAAAAAAACCATAGTGCTGTTAATGAGGTATGCAGCAGTATTAAAATGTAAATGTGGCCTAAATACAGCCTCTGAAATATTTACATGTTATGAGCTTGGTCTTTGGACCAACTTCAGTTGATTGGCCAGGTCATCAGAAAAGAGACGCACCAACAGAAGTCCAAAGTTTATAAATGACACATCACAGGACACATGGGACAAAGTTAGACTGGCCAGAATTACCAGAGAGCAGCAGCTAACTAAAACAGAGAGTGGCTCTCCTTACAGAGCTGGTGACATTTGTTGTTATTATTCTTTTACTTTATGTTGTTGGTATTTCTTTGCAGTTATGACTATCCTTTCAAATGTGCTGATAAATAATTGACTGCCACTGCATTTTAGTGTGAGGATGCTTATATTTGTGTTGTATATATTTCATATTGACAGACTTTTCTGTAGTTTGTTGGTTATTGTTTTGTGCTGAGGGATGTGTAGTACACCAATCCATTATTTTAGGAAATGGCTGTATTCTTGTTTGTTTGTTTTTATTTTAATGGATAAATTGTGTAAATTATTTTGAGTGCTTATATATTATGTCTTAATGAGGACAGTTTGCTTATTAGTTTGTAGTTATTGTTAATTATGGCTAAGAGTACGTAAAGAACTGCCTAGCTTGTTTTTGTTATGTTTTCATTAGCGTGATAAGTTATTTAAAAATGTGTGCTTGTCATTATGGTTAATGCACATTAAAGTTCTCTTGTCAAGTACAGCAAGGCTTGGTTATTCTTTCTGGCTGGGAAAGAAGCAGTCATTTGAAACTCTTTTTTTTTTTTTACTTTAAACAATAGGATTCTTATGTGCCTGACATTTAGGAATTTCACTTTATTTATTTATATTTTTAAGTTGTGAATTTAATAATTTTTATTACATACCGTGAACTGGGGTGACTTTGCCCCATGGGGTGACTTTGCCTATTAAATACTGAAAATGTGAATGTGTTCATACTTGCATTTCTAGAGTTGTTTGCCTTCATTTTTCAACTCTTCATGAAAGAAGACATGTTTAGTGGGATGTTTTTGGTGTTTCTTCCCTCCTAAGCGCTGAGACACGAAAGAAGCAGCCCTGGTGTTCTTGACATCGTTTTTTTGCTGATTTAGGTGAGTTTGTACTTCTATTTGAATGTGATATAGTTTATTTCCCTATGTACTTTATTCTCATGCATTTCGATGATAAAAAGGTTAATCATTTGTTTGGATAAGCTTTAGTCTCAAGTTTCTTAAATGCTTTCCTTCCACAGTCTGGGGCAAAGTCACCCCATTGATCTAGACTTAATGTGGTCTTAAACTTGCTTTTTCAATGTTGCACACTTTGGTGTTTATATATCTTTGTTTTGTTTTTTTCTTCAGATCACCATGCCCAGACATCACAAGAGAAAGCCTGGTAGCAGACACTATAGAGACTATTCTGAAGAAACCTTGCTTAAGGCTGTTGAAGAGTGTAAAACAACTTCTATAAAAGAAATCTCAAAAATCTACAACATACCATTGAGAACTCTACGGAACAAGGTGAAGGGAGTCCACAAGAAGACACCTGGAGGACAGTCTGCTCTGTCAAGAGAGTTTGAGGAAACACTTGTAAATCACATAACAACATGTGCAGACTATGGAATGCCCGTTGAAAAAAAACGACGTTAAACTTCTGGTCAAAGGAATACTAGACAAAGGCAAAATTTCAGTTAAAAAATTCAAGAACAATACACCTGGAGATGACTGGGTGAGAGGATTTCTGAAGCGACACCAAGATGTTGTTTGTCAGAGGACATGTCAAAATATAAAGCGATCACGAGCTGAAATAAATCCCAAAGAAATTCAAGGCTACTTTGACAATTTAAAGCTGTCTTTAGAAGGTGTCCGTGCAGAGAACATACTTAATTATGATGAAACAAATCTTGCTGATGATCCAGGGCAGAAAAAATGTGTCTTCAAAAGGGGAGTTAAATACCCAGAGAGAGTAATGAACTATTCAAAAGGCAACATCTCCATCATGTTTGCTGGGACAGCTACAGGGGAACTACTTCCACCCTACATCATATACAAGTCAGAGCACCTGTGGCATTCATGGTGTGAAGGTGGCCCACCAGGCACTAGGTTTGGGAGGAGCAAAAATGGGTGGATGGATGGTACCAATTTTGATGAATGGTTTCTGAGTGTTGTAGTGCCTTGGGCCAGGAGAAAACATGGTCGCAAAGTAATCATAGGGGACAATTTAAGTTCACACATCAGTGCATCAGTGATATACAAGTGTGAAGAACTGAATATTGCTTTCATCCTGCTTCCTCCTAACTCCACAGACAAGTGCCAGCCACTTGATGTGTCTTTTTTTGCTCCTCTCAAAAAATTATGGAGAAAGCTGTTGGAGAGTTACAAGCAAAAACACCCATCTTCTGCATCACTAGACAAGAAAGTGTTTCCAGCAATGCTAAATAAATTAATTGAAGGGATGGGTATGAGATCAGCCAACAATTTGATTTCTGGGTTCAGAGCCTGTGGCATTCACCCCCTAGATGCAAATCAAGTGCTGAAAAAGCTGCCAAAGTCAACTGTCACTAGTGACACAAGCAAAGACCCACAAGGTGTTTCAGATGCTGTGCTAAACTATTTGCAGACTTTTAAATACTCGCCCAATTCAAATGGTTGCACAGGAACTGGCAGCAGGCATAAGAGGAAGAAAGTTTCTGTGCCACCAGGGAAATCGGTGAGTGCGGAAGACTTGCAGTCTGCTCAGTCTCAATCCTTGACATCTGCACCCCCAGCATCATCTTCAGCACCTGTTCAACATCAACCTTCAACATCTGCTCAAGCACTGCAGTTGCAACCTTCGGCATCTGTATCTTCCTGCCGGTCATCACCATCCGAGTTTGAACTCGAGAAAACAGATTCAGATTGTGAAGACATTCCATTTTCTGACACTGATGAGGAGTGGCTGCCACCAACGAAAAAAGCATGTAAAAAACATTTTTGATGTGAACTGGTGGTGTGATCTTTTCCCCCCCACTATAACAGATGTGTCTTTTTGTAACGCGTCGTAAATGATTTGATTAATTAATCAGTGAATGTAGAAAAAAATTTACTTGTTTGTATTTTAAGTATTCTTTGAAGCTTTTATATTACTATCAGGTATTGTGCATCTGATTTCCCTACTTTCAGGGTTTTAAAAGTGTTTTTAACTACTGGTACGTTACATGTTTTGTCTTTTTAAAAAAAAATTAGGTATGAAGGCAAAGTCACCCCATTTTTACTTCAGTTGAAATATTTCACAATACCTCTTAAATGATCTAATCCTGGTGGAATTCTGACTTCATTTAAAAATAAAAACAAAGCTTATGTATCCACTCTGTATTTCAGCACCTTTGGGCTGTATTTAGTGTTGGTTAATATACTGTAAAAAATCTGTAAAGATGAAATGTAGGCAAAGTCGCCCCAGTTCACGGTACTTTTACTCTTTCCTATGCTGAAATATCTGCCATCAATGGTACCTATACCTTGTAGCGGTATGGCAGCTTGCGTACCCTGACAATCCCCAGAGCTATGCCAGTGGGAGTTTTACTCCTGGTAGGTTCAACCAAGCTGGACTGGTCTGTGTGGGTAGGGGTCAGACAAAAGCTGGTACCCTGGTCCTCCAGGTTGGGGGTTTTAGCATAGGGCTGACACCCCTGTCTATGTAAAAAAAATAATGAAGTTACGGAAACAACATCAAATGAACAAACTTTGCTGCGGGATGGACATTCGGAGTCTGTGGCTCGTATGACTGTCAGTGGTGAAAGCCGAAAGGAAGCCACTGACATGAAAACGGATGTCCTGACCGCAAAACAGGATACAAGAATAGGATTTTGGAATGTCAGGACAATGTACGAGACAGGTAAACTAAGACAGGTCACGGCAGAAATGAGAAACTATAGGTTACACATCCTGGGGATAAGTGAGAGCAGATGGACAGGGGCAGGAAAAGTTAAAACAGCAACAGGAGAAACAGTACTTTACTCTGGAAGAGAGGATGGACAGCACAGTGAAGGTGTAGCCATTATTCTACAGAAAGGGATAGAAAGGACATTACTGGAATGGAAACCCATCAACAACAGACTGATACGATTGAGATTGAGAGGGAGATTCACCAACACTACAATAATACAATGCTACGCACCAACGAATGATAGCGATGAGGAGGTCAAGGATGAATTCTATCAACAACTGCAGAAAGAAATGGAAGACACACCTGGATATGATCTTGTTATAGTAATGGGAGACCTCAATGCGAAAGTTGGTACACACAATACGTACAATGAAAGAACAATGGGGAAATGCGGCAGCGGAACAGCAAACGAAAATGGGGATAAGCTAATAAGTTTCTGTAGCATTAACAACCTGGTCATTGGAGGAACACTTTTCCCACATAAGGAAATTCACAAGTTAACATGGGAATCACCAAATGGTCGGGACAGAAACCAGATAGACCACATCATGGTTAACGGTAGATGGAGACATGCATTACAAGATGTGAAGGTAAGAAGAGGCGCAGATGTGGGAAGTGATCACCATTTAGTAGTAGCAAAACTGAAAGTGAAACTAAGAAGGGCTGGACCAACTGTAACTACACAGAAAAGGTTTGACATCAGCAAATTGAAGGACCCCCTTACCAGAAAAGCTTTTGCGGCCGACATTAAGAAACGATATCAATTTGCCAAAAGCCAGGAAAAGACATTGACTGATGATATAGACCAGAATTTCAACACCATTTCAACAGTATATAAGGAAAGTAGCAAATCATGCTTAGGATTCCAGGAAAGGAAGAAGCAAGACTGGATAACACCAGAAACACTAAACACCATAAAGATGAGAAAGGAAATGAAAAGAAAGAAAACAGAAGCGAAGTCCCCCAGGTTAAAGCAACTATATAGCAAACAGTACAGCCAGCTGGACAGGGAAGTTAAACGCCAAACCCGAGCCAACAAAAGGAATTTCCTAGACGATCTTGCAAAACAGGCAGAAGAGGCAGCACTGAGAAATGAACAAAGCACAGTATACAAAATAACTAAATTCATCAGCGGAAAACAAGGTGCAAACAATATTACATTAGTAAGAGATAAGCAAGGAGATCTCATCAAGACAGCAGAAGGACAGGAAACAAGATGGGCAGAGCACTTCAGAGAAACTCTGAATAAGGAAATACCAGAGACACAATTGAATGTTCCTGAGGCTGAAAACGATCTAGATGTAAATACAGACATTCCACGAAAAGAAGAAATCATCACAGCAATCAAAGGGTTAAAGAACGGTAAAGCTCCGGGCCATGATAACTTAAATGCAGAGCTATTTGTCACGAAGTGGATTTAAGACTAGAGGTTGCCTACCTAAATAGACTAGACCCTAGTGGAAAGAAAGACTAAGAAGATAGATTTTCAGAAGAAAATAACAGTGACTGTGGGAGATGAGGCTATTGGCGTCAAGGGTCGAGAACCGAAATTGACTCTCCCTTGCCACTAAGTGACGTAATGTTTTGCGATAACCTCACTACCTCTAGCTACCAAGACTGGGATAAGGTTTAATACTTAACACCACAGACACCACTTACAGACAACATATAGGTTGAAGTAAGTGACTGATCCAGCCGGAAATTTACAATGGATTTTATTTACACCACACAAAAAAAATTCATATAACATACTACAAAAATAGAATAAACATGCGTGTTCATACACCTGGAAAGAACATAACAATTAATTTCAAGTGATTAGGTAAGGTAACCCCACAGTCGCCCTCCCCTCAACCTGTAAGGAAGAAAGGTAAGTAATACAACAACATGTGAAGGAGGATCTCGAACACCAGATCCGTCTTTCTCCTAATCAACCTGACTCCTACTGTCCGTCTGTCTGCAGACGTGTTTCTACACAAATGACGTGCCTACACCGCTGCTCCACTATAGGCTAAATATTCTCTGACTATCACCAAGTCCACGACCAGAACCCTTCTATCACCTCCGACACAACTTACAGATGACTTGCTGAGTTCTAGTGTTATGTTCAGTGTCTGTCTGACACTCCTAGTTCCTACAGAAAAAAAGCGACTCCTCCACTACTCTCCTTCTCTCCCTCTATTGCAGCTCAGAGGTATTTTTACCCTCTTTCCTCTGACTGCCGTTGTAGCTGCTAACTTGAATTGGCATTCTGGTTTCTCGACTTGGACTCTTCTGCACTACCAAATGACGATTCTGGAAAAATCACAGGCCCCGTTACCCATCTCTTGGGTCTGGGCCGTCGGTGTTATTATGACCGACCAATCACGACACCTCTAGGCCCTGCGCCTAGGTTCAGTGTGTGCTTTATCTGAGCGTGAATAGCTCCGAATTTTATTAAGAACCTCTTGTTCTTGCTGAAGAAGTCTGTGCTTCCAGCTCCTTGCTCTCTTGGGTACAAAACGTTTGCACCAGTGAACCCCTTGTCACTACTCCACTTTCTTTCCTGGCTCTGCCGACTCTTCTCCTGAGAAGACCGGCGAACTTCTAGCCGCTCAAGGACTACTGTAGCCCTAGCTGCCACGCCTGGAAAATATCTGCTGTGGACAAAACAATAACCAATATATATCGCACAACAAATTTCCCATATCCTTAACACTTAACTCCCTTAACTCTCACTCTTCAACACTTAAATCCCAACTCTTCAACCACTTAAGTCTCAAATATCTAACACTTAAGTTTTTTTTTCAAATCTCTAACACCTAAGTTTTCAAATCTTTAACACTTAAGTTTTCCAATCTCGACCACTTAAGTTTTCAAATCTCGAACACTTAAGTTTCAAATCTCTAACACTTAAGTTTCAAATCTCTAACACTTAAGTTTCAAATCTTCCATACAGCTCCCATGCTCTAGTATCGCTTCAGCGATTAGTAAACATGCCTACCCCCACTTTCCCTCAAATACTGTCCTATCGACACTGTAATCTCCAGACTCAGCTTAGGTTAGCCCGTCACAACATTCTAACCACTGAATGAACCTGTTGCCAGTAAATTCCTGGCCCTACTATTTAACAATGATCGATGTGTTTACCTGGCTACCAAAATACAATAGACTTCACCCGACAATAATCTCCCATCTCCATGAATTCATCAGTATACACATACGTCTATTAGATAAGGGACTAATTAAAAATCCCAACTAGACCCGTAACTGCTGACTTCAAAATGTAGGTTTTACCCACACAGAGAAAAATACACACTTTCCCATGCTCTAACATTTAAAGCCACTCGTTCTATTACCACAGCGTTACACAAATTAGTCCGCTGGTAATTTACACACACTTGAACAATTAAATACACACCAAAACCCTAGCGTATTATTCGCTAATATTATAACTCAAATATTGAGAAATCTTCACCCACGTGTCTGGAATATTATTTACACCCGATTCTGATAACAATGGACATTAAAATCTCTAAAGGAACTGAAATCCTATTCTACAATGCATGCCTCGTTATCTCCCTTCTTCCGTTTTCAGATTCACCCCTCTAAGAAAATAGACACAGCACGTGCTCCGGTACCCCTCTCTCCAAATCCTCGAAAATCACAATGAAATACGTGCATCGTGTCTCAAAATTATAGTATTTAACATCTACCATCTTTAAGCTTTCATTATCTCATAAAAAGAATGAATGCACTCTGATAATAATTTAGATAAGAGGGTAACTCATGGCATGTCCGTTACGAACTAAAATTAATTTAATTCCGCGAGCGTGTTTTACGCTGCACCATTTAAAATCACAAATCCAGGAAAAATTAGATCCCCTGTCTTCTGACAAATAACAGTAATATTCCAATTTATACAAACAGCTACTCTGAGGAAACTATCAAAATTCCCTACTACCTTTTCACAAAATACCTAATTGCGCTGTCAGTTATAGTCAATTAAAATTATAGCATTGATGGCTCTACTTCTATGAATTAACTTTACCTCCTAGAAACAACTCTGCAGAAATCTTATAAACTATTAAAGCTTAATTAACTTCATATTTACCAGCACGAATTTCTCTCGAAAGAGCAGTCGGCTCTGTATATAAATACAGACAGTTCTTTTCCAAGGCGTAGAAGTTCAAAAAAATCTCCCCTTCTGCCAGGGAACCCCGCTTATTTATTACCCCAGACCACGCTACGCGTGAGTCATAGCTAGGCTTTGTTCTTAAGCGGGTCGATCTATGAACCAACCAACGGGCCAGGAATCGACTGCGGTCATGATCTAAATTTAGAACTCCAAGCGGAAAATTTTGTTCCACGCGCTCATTGAGAAAGTACCAGAAATGCTCTGCCATTATGTTACACTAGAAAATCTCTACATGAACGAATTATCTAAATGAAACAGCGCGCTGGTGCCAGTCTAAAAGTTAAAACTACCATCTTTGCTAGAAACCGTAATTCTTAATCTACACAAAAAGTCCAAACTCTATTATTATACAAAGAGAAATAAAAAAAACGAATGAGATAAAAATCCCACCGTAATCTTTCCCTGAAAAACGTAAATAAATGCAAATTTAAAGACTAGGGGCCTGTTGTAAATGCAATCACATTAACTTCTCACACTATTTAAGACAGACCCTGAGCTAGCAGCAGAACTATTAGAACCACTATTTGCACAAGTGTGGAAAACGGGGACAACACCATCAGAGTGGAACAAAGGAATAATTGTCAAATTGCCCAAAAAGGGAGATCTTGCAGGCTGCAATAATTGGAGAGGAATCACTCTTCTCTCAGTTCCCAGCAAAATACTAGGCAGGATAATTATACAGAGAATTTCAAAGGCAGTAGACTACAAACTGAGGAAAGAACAAGCAGGATTTAGAAAGAACAGAAGATGTGTAGACCATATATTCACTCTCAGGAACATTATAGAGCAGTGCTCAGAATGGCAAAGACAGCTTTACATAAATTTTGTTGATTTTGAAAAGGCTTTTGACAGCATACATAGGGACAGTTTATGGAAAATACTGAGGGCTTATGGAATTCCAAGCTGCATAGTGGCAATCATAAAAAGCCTCTATGCCAACTTTACGTGTAGTGTTGGGCAGAGCAACCTAACCTTCGAGGTGAAGACAGGAGTACGACAGGGATGCCCCTTATCAACCACTCTTTTTTTAACAGTCATGGACTGGGTGATGCGCCAGACAACAGAGGGCAGTCCAAGAGGAATAAGATGGACTACATTTTCTACATTGGAAGATCTGGAATATGCAGATGACATTGCACTGCTGGCACATTCACATCAACACATCCAGGAAAAACGGATAGACTTAATAAATTTAGCCAGCAGGTGGGCTTGAACATCAATTTAAAGAAGTCTGAGGTCATGACGCTCAATGTGAACAACCCTGAGCCCATATCAGTAAGGAATCAGCAATTGGTACAGACAGATACCTTCACATACCTAGGAAGCATAGTAACACCAGACGGTGGGGCAGGCAAAGACATCAACATCAGAATGAATAAGGCAAGAACAGCCTTCTTTAGCCTAAATAACATCTGGAAGTCCTCCCAATACAGCACAAGCACAAAATTAAGATTATACCAGAGCTGCGTGCTTTCTGTGCTTCTCTATGGTGCGGAATGCTGGAGAGTCACAGAGAAGGAAATGTCAAAATTGTCCTCTTTTCACACAACATGCCTAAGAAAAATTCACCGCATTTTTTGGCCGAATACCATCACCAACCAAGATCTGCTTACTCGTAGCAAAGCAAGAGGACATGCACACCATCATAGCTGGCAGACGCTGGAGCTTGGTTGGTCATGTCCTCAGAAGAGACCCCGATGCCATCACAAGAACAGCTATGCTTTGGACCCCTGAAGGAAAGCGAAAGAGAGGCCGACCAAAAACAACTTGGCGGAGGACTGTGGAGGCTGAGATGCAAAGAATGAACCAGAGTTGGGGCACTGTACGAAGGATGGCCACCGACCGTGCAAAGTGGAATCAATTTGTTGTTGCCCTACAAGACGCCACTAGGCGTGATGGCCACTGACTGCTTTGACGGTCGGTGGTTAAGGATCGAAGAAGAAGAAGATGCTGAAATATAATTGTTAAGGAGTTGATTTATATTTCGTTGATCTGTTTAGAATATCTCTTGTAGGACTTTTAGTCATCCTCAAATAGCATAACAATATCTGAAGGCAAAGCGTCAAAAGAAAAGGAAATATATTGGATGCAGGGTCAACAGAGACTAGCTGCCCTTCAACATTTAAAAACAATTCAGAGATCCAGATTCATCACATTTATTTGACAATCATGGATTCACACATGGCTACCATTCTTATTACATACATTCCAAATACATTTTTGCAGCATAATAGTTTCATTGGATCGACATATTGATTATCATCAAAATTATATCACATTCCAACATAACTTGAGTTCTCTCATAATAGAACTCATCATGTGACGTATTCTTTCCAGAACGTTGTCTCCATTACAGCTGCTCTGAACGCATCACGATTCTGGGCAAGTTGACCTGCATCAGCCAAAGACAAGTTCAGACTCTGTGATGTCCTGGGTCCACCGTCGTCTAGGTTGACCCCTTCCCCTTTTTCCAGGGACTATTTTTTCCAGACTATTATGTCTTTTTATATGACAGAAAAATTTCAGCTTCCTTATTGCGATGGTATTTAGGAGCCAATGTTCCTGTACGTTTAGTGAGTGCAGTACTTCTCTGTTGGTCTTTTTTTTCTGTCCATGGTATTTGTAGTGGTGTTTGATGGTATTGTATGATGGTGTTATACTAAATGTAAATTGTATGAGGCCAGCTGTGAAGGCTCCTGAGATAAAATGTAGTTGAGAATTGTCAGAAGGCCTTTCTTGCTACCACTACGACCTCACACTTAATTTTTTTTTTTTTTTAATGAATGTGGCTACGTAAAGTGTCTAGGGTACTGTTATGTAGTGTGGTGTGATAGTTTATAAATACACCCACAGATATTTAAGAAGACTAATAATATTAACAAATGTTAAAATACACTGAACTAACTCACGTGTGTAAAATTTCTTGATAGAATTATATTACATTTATTTTGTTCTGCATCAATTTTTTAGGTTGACCAGAACTTAAAAGGATTTAGAAATTATGAAAAAATGCATGGAATATTATATCATAAATGCAATAGTGTACATATATATGTACTATACTAGTTAGTTTTATTAAAATGTTCTAGTATTCATCTGCTTGGGAGGATAGTTACTGTTTGTGCTGTTGGGGTGGCCTCATCACACCTGTCTATATTGACTATACAGTGTCCAGAAAATGGTGGGAATCTTTATGGGGTTCTTAGTAACTAAAGGGCGTTGGTGAAAGTCCAGCAGACCAGAGGCTCACTCATCTTGTGGTTGTCGCTCTGGTGCTGAAATCAGGTGGTCCCACCTCTCCGTGCTGGCGGGCAATAATGGTGGTCTCTGTCACAAATACTGCACAGATACACTCGAGTAAAGTCACCAACTGAATAGACCCTGCTTTGTTGACGACAGAAACTCCCAGCTCTGCAATCAAAGTATGGGCCATGTGTCAAAATCTATTCTCTACCCACGTCTGGACACAACAGTGACACAACAACCACATCATACAGACAGGTCAGATCTCTCTGACCAAACAGCACAGTTACCATGGTGGTTTTACATCAGATAGATCCTCCCAGACCATAGATTCTGAAAAATATTTATTAGTTGTTTGCCCTAAAAGAGGATAGGTAATATGTATCATTATTCTCAACACTTGATCTGTCTTGCATAATCCTTGTTGGAGTTTATGTACAGTGTTGGTCCCTAGACCCTGACTAGGGCGGGGGGTCTAGAGCAAATCCCTACTTGTTTGTAAGGCTAGATTTCGATATGGCAGTATCAAATCACTCAAACATGAAACAATATTCAAAATATATAAAGAAATAATTTCAATCTTACCAGATTATGAATAAATAACACAGAATTGCTAGCAAAACTCAGCTGAGCTGCTGGCTATAGTATGGCGTCCCTAAACTTCTTTCACTTTCGTTCATATGGAAAACACCACACTTTAAAATCTGTGTCTATCACTGAACAACTATTGAAGAATGGCCCCACTTTCGCGTCTGAGCGCTAATGATATGATTGTCTGTGGCCAATCACTGCCTAGTTTTATTTTCAATTCAAATTTCCTACCATAAAGTCATTTCAGTCATGCTTCAGTCAAGTATGGATGTTTATCTGTTAGTCTGTCCGTCTCTACTTGTGTTTCTAAAAAAAATGTGCTTGATTTTTGAACCAACCTTTCTCTCCCCTCCAAAATTTTGTCGTTAAAAGTTATATTTAGACACAGCTACCGCTCAAAAAACCCTCTCCTCCATACTAAGTAAATTTGAACACCTGCGTCCAAGGTCGTGTTTTTGTGTGCAAATTGCGACACTTTTTTTTATTCAACACAGTCTGTCGATGATGTGAACTACACTGTCTTTTGTCATTATCTTCAATATTATCTATCCGTTTGTAAAATTAAGACCATCTTAGTTCACTGCTCAGAATAGGCCATCCGGCCAGCTAATTTTTATATTCCTAACATTAATATTAAGAAAAAATTACTTTTTAATTTTTGTAATATTCCTAACATCTGCGTTTTACCGCTCCATTCAAATCAAAAGCTTGGTATCGCAAAAGCGTCCAATAAATGACTGTGGCGTAACATATCTAGGGTCCCTTCTGTGGAGTTGCTTACTTTTTATGTCAACTTGAGAAACGTGACTTTTCTCCGTTTCCCCCCCCAATTGCGTCTCCTTAGCCTTTCCAGTCATATTTTTTTTTCTTTTTGATCCGCCGTTCCCCTCCTGTCTAGCAAGTCAATTATTATGGAGGATGATGACCCGCGGTCTAGGCGATCATGTACATCAGCAGCCTACGCATTATGTTTTTATCCTTAAATGTTATCCTTGGAGGGATTTTACCGTTGTATCTCTGTCAATTTCACTACAGTATTCTCAACATCCTTCCGTAGCATTTCATTTTGAATGATGTAACCTTTTTTGCAACTGTTTTATTGAGTGTCCAAGTCTCGCAGCCATATGTTGCTACTGGGAATATACATGCTCTGATCAGTTGTAACTTTGTTTCTTTGCTTGTGCCTTGCCATAGGTTTTTCATCTGTATTAGTTTATGTGAAGCAATTGCAAGTTTTCTTTTAATTTCTACTGCACAGTCGCCAGAGCTGTTGATGATTGATCCTAAGTATTCGAATTCATTAACACTTAATAATAGAACTATATATACCAATATAATTTTAATCCACGGACACGAACTAGTAGTAATATAAAGGAGCCACATGGTCAACTCAGAACACTCCGTTCCATATACACACAGGACAGGGTTCCTCTGGTCTCTACTCAAAACAAAAGCACGCCATCACATGACAACATAAATACATGCATGCTGATGCCCTTCTGCGCAACACATACTTTTCAAACAAAATTTCTTATTTGCTGTGCAAAAAGTTTTGTAACAATAATTATAAACAAAGGACAGAATAGACCTACAGTTTCCTGACATGCGTGATTGTGAAAGGCGACTGAAGGCATTTGCGCATATGGTAAGGAACAGCTGGTCATAGGAACTGAAACAGCTTTTAACCAGGATGAATGATAAGGAGAAGACAACAAAATTGTCAATGATAAAAGAGGTGCGTGTAACCCAAAGAAAGGTCCGATTCCCCCACCCCCATACTGTATGTTGTACCCAAAACTATACCAAACTTACATATTGAAATGTTCACACAGTATTTGAGCTGATAAGACAATTCAAATAATCTGAAGAAGAAAAAAAGAACAAAGTTCAGTAAAGCAGGTGAACAGGATATGAAACCTATAACACATTTTTTTTCTCGGAACAATGTAGACAGTGGAGGGTTTGATGATCCCCAGTAGAGTAGATATCTGGGGTCAGAGTGGCTAAGAGGTATAGCGTCTGCCTCGAATTCTAAAGGTACTGGGTTCGATTCCCAGTAGAGGGAATGTAATTTATGGAAATTTTGTTAGAACCAGTGGTCCTAATGACATCATACCACCCCCACCCCCCGGTCTCCTGGGTAGTGAGATCGGATGACTAACCTTCTCGGATAAGGGCGAAAAAATAGGAGGTCCCGTGTGCAAGCTGCACACCTAAAAATCCCACGGCAGTCGTAAAGAGTAGGCTTGTTAGGCCGCTGCCCTGGCATCATTAACAAAATTAGAAACCTACCCACCACAACAATATTTATAGAATGTGTGATTCCTATATACAGGTTCTCGCCGGTGCTATGGAGTTCGTGCAATGTGCTGAGATTCTCCTTGTGTGATCTAAGGGAGGAGATCAGAGCACTGATGGAGTTGTCCGTGTGCAATAAAGATAGTCCTTAAAACCAAATCAAAGAAGAAATATCCATGAGCATAAAGATAACATTAAATGAGAGAACCATTACAGCCAATTTAAGCTTCTGATTCACAAAACTGACTATGTGCCCCAATAGACCCCTATCAGGGTATAGGACCAACCTTCTCATGGCATTGCATCACCTGCTGAGTTGGGGAAGTCCTCTGGGCTTGCAAAAAAAAAGTTCCGAAAATTCATCCCCAATTGCCGCAAGGGTAAAAGTTCCAACTCACATCCCTGGGGTTGGGAGAAGTAGAAGAAGAATTCATCCCCAATTGCCGCCAGGGTAAAAGTTCACTGACATCCCTGGGGTTGGGAGAAGTGGAAGAAGAATGCCCCCAATAAACAGCAAGTAAAACAGTAAAGGTAGTCCGTTAGCAGATACTGTCGTAGAGTAGTGAATTGTTAGAGACTTCAGCATCGAGAGATGGGCTGACCAGTTCCCTTCCTCGCTGCCTTTCCTTCCCTAACTCAAAGTTAGCAGAGTTAGAGCGTGTCGGTGCCGTGATTCGAACCCGGCACCTTTGCCGCGAGAGACCAGCGCTCTAAACCACTCTGCCACATGGAGGCTGTAAGTAAAACAGCACTGAAGCTAATGTGTGTTTACGTTTGGAATACCAAGTGAACTACATAACATGTCACAGCCACAAAGCTGAGCCCAAAGTTGGCAAAGACAATCCAGGTCTATAAACCTAACTTGTCATTCTTTAATGGCTTGATTATTGCTCGACATATTAACCCAAAACAAAGCTAAACCTCAACCGATAGTGGTGCATAGTTGGCAGGAAGGACAGTACGATTCGCTTCCGTAGCTAGGCGGTGTTGCCGTTCGGAATGTCCTGGGTTCGATTCTCCGGTAAGACTCTCACTTCTGTTGTTTTTCTGTTGTCTAGCTTTCTACTTCTTTATTTCTCACGAGTGCCTATAATATACCTTGATGTTCGTATTATTTATTTACTGTTTACAGGCCTCGGGTTTCCCTCTTAATTTATCCGATAGGACAGTATGGCGTTCTCTTTGGCAAATCTCTACATCCCAGGGTAGAAGAAGAACGACTAAGTAAAGTAAACTAAAACTGAAAGTCAAGTGAATAATGGCCAAACAAACTTCTATATGACTCAGATATGCTAATCAAGCCCGAACGAGGGAGGATTTTGCAGTAGAAGTAAAGAACTACCGTAATTTGATGTCCTCGCCCATGCACACAATGATGGTATACTTAATGTGAATGTAGATTCCTGGGATCTCTGAAGCGACATAGAAAGAATAGGCTTACTGTACACTCAGGTACAATGTGAGAAGGTGCATGTGGCTGGCAAGCTTGTCATTTAAAACCAATGTCCCAGGGAAACAACTGCCTCAAGGGCATGTGAATGCTTGATACAAGCTTCCTGCAAGGGAACCAGCTATGGTGACGGCTATATTGTTCCGCAGGGACCGCAACAAAATATTCATGAATACGAAAGTTCTGAAATAAAAAAGAAAATAACGGTAGTTCCATTGTAGATACTGCCGTAGAGGAATGATGTTTTACAGACTTCACTATACTAGGTCAAGCTACGAGAGGTGAGGTGATGTGTTCCTTTTCTCGCAGTCTTTGCCGTCCCTAACTCAAGAGCACAGTCATGTTTCCACATTACAGTTGGATAGACTGGAGCGTGATGCCACCGTGTGTTGAAGCTGGTAACTTTGCCGTGAGTGGACAAGTGCTCTAACCACTGCCTTCTGGACGCTCAAAAAGGGGGACAGTCCCTGAAGAAAACCGTAACTCATCATCGTAATAACGTTTAAACTTGATGGTAAAAAAAAAAAAATACAGGCATACCTCGCTTTATTTCAAATTATTTAAGTTTGTTTATTTTAGAACGTGCCTTCTTCTTCCGATAGATTTTGGCTCGGATGATTGTAGTGATATCCTCAATACAATCGATAAATTAGATAAAACATTATAGAGTATAAAGTTAAAATAAGGTAGAAATAAAATATTGGGTTGCGATTAGCTTCTTCGCCCCGCCTGCAAACCTATCGCTTTCAATAGGCCTTACTGCGGAGAAAATAAATATAACATGTTTTCAAAAAATCAATGCGTAAATTTTGTTCTAGACGGAGTGAGAGACACGAAAGGAAGGGAAAGGAGCGACAGAAGACTGCCATCGACACGCGTTCTCAAATAATATTGACGACTGATCAATAATATATTTTAATTTACAAAATCGTCCAATTAATACCCAAGATATTGCAATAATACTATATATGTTAGGACAGACTGACGAACGGACTATCACCCTTGCTTATCTTATCGGTAACATTTGGGGACGCAATTTTGAAAAAAGAGGCATAAGAGGGTAAGACAAAACCAAGTGGGGAAATCTAGGAGTAAGTAAGAGGTGGAATTGAAATTTTGTTAGCCCAAAAATCAAGCCTATTTTTAGCTGTAATGCCAAGATCGGACGGACCGACCGACAGCGGAACACCTAATTGTTTGGAGTTTTGTTTTTCTTTTTTAAACTTTGAATTCAAAATTTGATAGACACCGATTTCTATTGGCCAGCGTAGGGGATATTGAGAAAAAAATTGGAAGGCTGAACGCCATTTGTAGAAAATAATTCCCTTAAACAGGTCGATTGATAGACCAGAAGTTTGACTTGCTTCACTATATAATAAAGACATAACTAAGAAAAAGCAGTCATAGTCTAGCAGCGGCTCAGCTAAATTTGTGCCAAATCATCGTACCTGTGTGTATTTCATTGAATTTGTGGTAAGAACGAAATTATTTATATTTTATTTAAAAATTTGAGTGTGAGATACTGCCATATGAAAAATATTTTACGACTGTAAGTACCTAG
Source organism: Oreohelix idahoensis (assembly GCA_024509875.1). NCBI lineage: Eukaryota > Metazoa > Mollusca > Gastropoda > Stylommatophora > Oreohelicidae > Oreohelix > Oreohelix idahoensis. Next base: position 90,908 of record JAMPIV010000027.1, on the reverse strand, counting down.
GTCCCTAGCAGACTTATGCAGGGCCTAGATGTTGATCCATCATATAACAGTCTACCAGAGAGATAGAACCAAACGATTATATAGGTTGTCATCAAGGATCATATCACCTATCATATTTTATGGAAAAAGATCAATAATAATGGCAGAGGTGTTGCAGCCATTAGGGGAGAGGAAAAAGAAAACTGGTACAAACTGTAACATCAATCTATGTGGATGAACTGGGTTTGTCAGAGAGATCTGACCATGTTCTTTTATTTTGAATGTGTTGTTTGTGGAAATGGTAGCATAAATACTATGTAAAGAAGGAAACATAAATTTCATATTGCAGGGTTTCTTACTGGCACTAGCCAAGTGCCAGTTTTCCTGAGGAAAGAATCTGTATGATTGTGGAAGTTCTCTAGTGGTACAAGCTCTCTACCACTGGATTAGTAATATTGGTACAAGCTCTCTACCATATTTCCTCAGGACAAGTGTGACAGTGGCCGTTGGCCGGAAAGACAACTGTATTTCAACTACACGTGCCACATAAGTGAATATAATCTGGCACGCGACAATTCAACAACAGAATATATTATAAACTAATTGTATTAATAAAACACCATTTCCACCCAATTAAATGAACAGAAGATTTGTGAATAAGGACATGAGAATGATGTAAACACCCCAACCCGCCATCTAGTACCAGTAATAAGTAGTTAGATATTTAACAACACCATTATTATATTTCATATTATATATATATATATATATATATATATATATATATATATATATATATATATATATATATATATATATATATATATATATATATATATATATTGATTTCATTTGATTTTTGACAGTCCTGACCAAAATAATATTAGGTTCAGGACTAAATAAATTGTAAAAAGATTTGTTAAATACCAAATTTAAAACACTGTGTTAGTTGAGTTGATCATAGACTTTAATATCTGTGTGTGTTTGTGTATTGGGTTACTATCACACCACACCTACATTACCCTAGACATTTAGACGTAGTCATCATTTATTCTAGTGCAAAATATACTCTGAGTGAGATCTTAGGGCGGTAGCAGAATGGTTCCCTGAGAACACACCCCATCAATTGTTAGACTCAGGGGCCTTCACAGCTGGACCTCACTCAGTTACAACTTACATACAACACCAACATCCATAACATCTAAACCCACCACAAAAGAGATGAGGCAGGTAATTACAGACAATAGTCTCCGGAAGAAGAATCATAGAAAAGTTCAAGATAAGGTGCCTCCGAGTCATGTTGGTATCTAGACTGCTATGGCCACTGCATATATACTATATAGTACTACTACTATATGACACAAGCACAACTACAGTCGGAGCCGACATTAGGCCGATTTAACAGATCTGACCCAACCGGGCCCCGCGCCTACACTCTGGTTGTGAAAAAAATAAATTACATGACTTTAAAAAAAAAAAAATGTAGGCCTATTTTTAAAATACGCCGTGTTATAGTTACATATGAAAAAACAATGACCAAACAGAAAGAAATGTCTGACTTGTAAGTAAATTTTAACTGGTAATTTCCTATTACTCGTGCTTTTTTGCTCCGCAGTGAATATGTGTAGTTATGTGTTGTTTCGTAGCAGTTAGGGTTAGTATTAGGATTAGGGTTAACACTAACCCTAACTCTAAATGGTACGAAACAACACATAACTACACATATTCACTGCGGAGCAAAAAAGCACGAGTAATAGGAAATTACCTTTTAACTTGTATACAGTAATTTCACATGAATTACTTTGCTCGCGTGGTTAATGAGCACTATCACATGATGGCTGCATCATTGAATTAGAAAAATACAGACCAATGTGAATGCCATTCCAGATAAATACGGAACGCAATGTCGTATTAGTTATGTTCCATTCTGCTTTCAGTGCTTCGCGTTTTTGTATATTACAAACTTAACGATGTGTAGACTGTCTCAGTTTCAGTTTATTCATATCATATAGCGTTGAATTTAAAACAATTAAGTAAAGGAAAGTGATACAGTTGAGAAATTTATATTGTTTCACTTACAGGTAAGGATATACACAATCATTACAATGTTAAGGTATCAGAAGGGAATATGCAGTTCATAGTTTTTCAGGTACAAAAATTCAGACTTGTATATCCAAACAATATAACTTTTATCTCCGCCAGACGACCTACTTCATGCTAGTCCATCAACTGAACGGTGGAAAGTTCAAACTAAACGATATTTTAGTGAATTTCAAAGGCAAGACTTCCTTACTAAAGCAGTTTACGAAAGAAGTAGAGGCTCAAACATGTGTACAAGAGAGACATGAACCCACTTGACATAAATCCAACAACCTGGGCGGGTGAAGCTGCCGATCGCACCAAGTGGCGGTGCTCTCTACGGCGCCATCTCAGATTGTTGTCTCACAACAAGCAGAAGAGAATAGAACGCGCCGGAAGGAACATCAGGAACAAAAGCAGCTGAGGGCTATCACCTCAGGGGCACATTCTCTTAGTCAGTCACAACTGAAGGGGCTACAACTAATATTACTTTTTTTTTGCGTACGCCCGCTATTACTCGAGGCGAAATCTCAGGTTAGTATGTCTAGCCTGAGACTGATTTTTACGTGAGTATCCCTTTTTTTTCTTGTACAGAGACAGGTGTCCCTCGCCATTCAGGCAGATACTCGCCAATTTCGGAGGTACTCATTAGAGCTGGGTCGTCTCAGGAGCCGCCAGTCCCTGGTCGACGACACTCCTTCAAATGTGCTCGGCAGGTCTCGAGTTAATCCAGTCCAAATCCCGGTCAACGAAAAATCTTCAAATGTCCTCGCCCGGGTTTGATCCTGGGTCACCCGGTCGCCAGCGCAGTTTGGTAACCACTACACCAGCGCGGCTCCCACTAATACTACTAATGTGTCTTTTATCTCGTCGGACTGTTGTCTGTATGGTGATAACTTATTGTTTTATTTTTAAAAATCTAATTTAAATCAACAGTACAGCTGATTTATTCCACATTTTGTTTTCTTAACGTGCGTTTTACATTATATTTAAAACAGATAAAATATAATTTGGCGTTGCGTTCGATTTTTTTGAAATTCCTCGTCCCAATTTATCACAGAAATGCTAACCCCGCATCCATCTCTCGCACTGCGTTACGACATATATGAGGACGACCACAACATAATTAGCAGAACAGCCAGCAAGAAATATCTCTTTACAAGCATGATTGTGTTTTAACACGTTTTTGTCAAAATAATATTATATGTATGTGTTTGTGTGTGTGAGAGAGAGAGAGAGAGAGAGAGAGAGAGAGAGAGAGAGAGTGTGTGTGTGTGTGTGTGTGTGTGTGTGATTTTATTTTGAATCAATGAAACTGCATATATTTCTTAAATTTTAATCTGAAATAATCAAAAGTTCAGGGGAGCCACAACAATGGTTCAAGTCGCCCAGGGGATATGGAATTCAGAATAATTAGTTTGTGTGCAACAAAAACTGTAACTTTCATGGCCACTTCAGACTGGCAGAATTAATAAAAAAAAAAAAAAAAAGAACAACCAAGTAGACATTTTGGAGATTGCAACCAATGTGGAGTCAACGGCTAAGAAAAACCCTGTACACTAAAGTCATTAGTATTTCTTAAAGACGCCCAGATACATAAAATATAATTATCTTGTCAGCGAACTGAGACATTGTTGATTCACAGCAAAATTCACAGCTGTAGATCAGGGGTTCCCAACCTGGGGCCCCCGCACCCTCAGGGGGTGCGAGATGGCATTTCAGGGGTTGTGCGACAAAAAGCCTAAGGTCTCAATTTGACTTATTCATCTTCAAATGTGATATTACTTTTGTAGGGGGTGCGAACATTAATCAAACATTTCCTAGGGGTGCGGGGCATAGAAAAGGCTGGGAACCCCTGCTGTAGATGCAGGCGCAAAATTACTTACGTTCTCTTCAATGCACGATCTACTGAAACAATTTGGCCTGAAAGGGCAACCAAGAACAAGGGCACTTGAAAGATTTGGCAAAACTGGTGAAAAGGAATTTTGCTGAACAATCCCTAGGGGATACTGAATTCAGAATAATAAGTTTATGTGCAACAAAGACTTTTACTTTCATAGCCACTTCAGACAGGCAGAAAAAAAAAAACAACCAAGTAGACAATTTGGAGATTGCAACCAAAGTGGAGTATGTTCAAATCCCAAGACATGCGGGGATCAAAAAAAAAAAAAAAAAAATTGAATAAACGAGAGGATGACACGTAGAAGTCATAATCCATGTTTGTCCACACTTCTAGTGTATCAAGGAAGTTAATGGCCGAACCACTTGTCTGACAGTTTAATCATCATCATGTGACGTATTCTTTCCAGAACGTTGTCTCCATTACAGCTGCTCTGAACGCATCACGATTCTGGGCAAGTCGACCTGCATCAGCCAAAGACAAGTTCAGACTCTCTGTGATGTCCTGGGTCCACCGTCGTCTAGGTCGACCCCTTCCCCTTTTTCCAGGGACCATGCCTTCCATCACTATTTTTTCCAGACTATTATGTCTTTTTATATGACCGAAAAATTTCAGCTTCCTTATTGCGATGGTATTTAGGAGCCAACTCCGCCAATGCCGGTCCCAAGCCCGGATGAAAAAGGAGGAGGGCGGTCTGCATGGAGGCTGTAAGGAGGCAGCCCCTCCACCATGCAAAGGCACAACAGGCCAATCACCTGTTTGCTTTAAATCATGATTACGCGAACTACAAGAGAGAAAACCGGACTGATTCTAAAGGCGACGAACTGGAACGGACTACGGACTACGACTTATGGAACTTGGAACACAAGAAGTATAAATGGGAAGGAAGAGGAGCTGGTGGAAGAGATGAGGAAAGCAAAACTAGAAATCCTGGCTATAACGGAAACGAAGAAAAAAGGACAAGGAGTCATGGATCTCGATGGCAACACGTTGCTCTACAGTGGTGTACCCATATCTGAAAGGGCTAAAGGGGGCGTGGGTTGCATTGTGGCCCAAAATCAAAAAGATAGTATCAAGGGATGGATCTTTGTCTCGGAGCGCATTATGGTTGTAAAACTAAAAGAAGGAGAAACCATAGTCAACCTGGTCATAGTGTATGGGCCATATGAGGATGAGAGAGCAGAGGTCAAGGAGGAATTCTTCGAGCTGCTTCAAAGGACAGTGGATGACTGCCTAGATGAAGTTATTATGCTCGGAGATTTTAATGCCAGAGTTGGAAATGACCATGCTAGATGGGGTGGAGTTATCGGAAGATATGGAGAAGATACTCTCAATGACAATGGAAAGCGACTCCTTAGATTCTGCAGTGAGCAGAATCTGATCATTACAAACACAAAGTTCCCCCATAAGCGCATACATGCATACACTAGATGTGAACCAACCAAGAATGAGAAGTCAGTGATTGACTATGCCATTGTTCGGAGAAGCTCATTCAGATATGTCCGAGATGCAAGAGTCTGGAGGGGGCCAGAGATTGGAAGTGATCACTACCTGCTAACAATCAAACGAACAACTGAAAGAGTTGCTCAGCCTAGGAACTGCCCAACATCACGCAAGAAACCAAGTAAACGAGCAGGAGAAATGAGCATTAGGACCTACAAGCTGAGAGAGCCAGAAATTAAGACCAGATATCAGGGGCTTATTGCTACAGCAGTGAGCAACACAGAAGAACGACCTGATGACTTGGAAACCCTCTGGAATAAATTCAAGGATATTATAAAGACAGCTGCTGCAGAAGCATGCGGTGAAGTCCGACTTGGGAACCAGAGAAAGAGGACACCTTGGTGGACAGAGGAAGTCAAAGAGAAAATAAGAGAGAAGAAAATGGCATGGAAACAATACTTAGGAGCTAACAACACAACAGGACAACTGGAAAAATATAGAGAATATGTGACACTCAGAACAGAAGCAAAGAACAAAGTGCTAGCAGCAAAACAGAAGTCCTGGGAAGAATTTGGAGAAAAGCTAGAAAAAGATGCACAAGAAAACTAGAAATTGTTCTATAAGACCCTAAAGAACATGAGGAAAGTGTCGTGAAATATTCTAATCCACATATATAAATTATCAGGTAAATATAAAGCCTAACAAATAAATTCTAATAAAGAAAAGAGCAATGGTAAAATAACAGTGCTGTCACAAAGAATGTACTCGAAATCCCCCTTTGTTTTATGCTTCGTCTGCAAATTGTAACGTTTCCACGTTAAATATAAGCCACTGCATAAATACAAGCGTTTCCACAACACATTAAAACGGGTATTGCATTTCTAAGAAAAACATTGAGAGGCACACTGCGTAATGACCTAAATTAATCCTAACATTAATTATACTACGTTACCAAAACGAACGAACAGATGGACTCAAATAGAGAGAAGGGAGAGGCAGAAAGCCGAACACGTGCAACACTAAACACGCGTCGCGCGATACACAATTGCTGCCATCACGCGTGTAAGGCCACATGCACTAACTTTTTTTCAGACGGACAGTGATAAAAACACTAACCTTCCCAGAGTTAGGTTTTAAAATCTTGAAAAACGCTTATTAGAAAAGATAACATTAGATGGGTTTACGTTTGAAAACATTACAGTACCCAGACAGCACATCTTCGAAACAGGAGGTAGAAGAAATTGCATATTTTGAACGCAGCCACTTAGCTCTTTTAAATTTGTATATTTGGGTTCCTTAGGGCTTGCTGACAAAGAATATGTAAAACGTTACGCAAATAGTCTAGGAATTAATAAATTATAACCAAAATAAAATAGTGGGGATGCCTGACAGCATGAAATCATTTCTGCTCCTAAAATTTTTTTATAACGTGTTTGAAAAAACCTTACGTTACGGAAATAGCCTACCATGTTAACTCCTAATTGATTGGAGCGCAACAAATATAAGACTAAACACGATTGGTCGGGCTATAAATACTATCTTGCGTTGTTATGGGAAAACGAATAGAAGGGGTATTTTTTTTGAAAAGATGTGGAGACGTGGTTTCATTGGTTAGAGCTGCGAATATACACAATTCAGAGCGTTAGTTCGAGACCACTAGTTCAAATAAGCTTGATGAAGCAACAGTGCGTTGAAGCCAGCTCATATTTTTGCTAAATAAAAGCCTGGAACATAAGCAGATGGGAATTTGTGCCAGTATTTGTGCCAGAATTCATTGCTAGTCAACGTATCTGTGTATTTCCATGAATTGTGGGACTGTGGTCTTAACGTTATTGAGCAGCACCTGGTCAGAGCTTTGCTGAATCCAGAGTCGGACAGCATACTCCTTGGTCCATTTAGCTATCAGTGAGGTGTCTCCAGAGCCCAGGGGAGAAATCGAGCAGAGGAGTCTTTTCCTGCCGCCATCACGCAAGATAAGCTGATGTGGCCAGCTGAGCTCAACATTATGTACCCCCATCTTAAAATGACAGTGTAAAATACAATTAAGAGGGGAATTTAATTGTTTTAATATCAGGAACTGAGAACATCTCCAATACTAGTTCCAATAAAGACAAACTATTGAAGTCATGATGACAAATACCAACAGAGCTTGAACAAAACAAAACCAGTATTACCTCATATTACTACTACACCACTGACACACATAGGATACTATTAAAAATACATGTCACTACCAGATTCATATTGAGAAATTCTGTACATATAACTTGTAATTAAAATTGATTGTGATTCCTGGTTCCCCTTGGATTTGAATCAGGACACATATACATTCATGACAGCAATGAATACATATTGTTATTTGAAAAGTTATCAGTGACTCCTTTAAGATATCCTTGTAGAGTGTTTTATGTATGTGAGTGTCACAGTGTTGTCAAGTGTGGTGGAATAAATTAAATTGTTTATCTGTCTGTTGTTGTTATGACTTACACTTCATCATCACATACCCTAGACATATAACGTAGTCATCACACTATTCCAGAATAATTCTGACTGAGGTATACATATGTGGCAGCAAGTAAGGTTATATATAATACACTACTCTTATTAGATATATATACCTTCACAGCTGATCTCAGTCAGTACACTAAGTCCCCTATAAATATTTATAACATCCCACTTCACCACAGAAAGAAAAACAATGCCCTCTCAAATTTATAAAGGACAAGCAAGGCAAATTGCTCACTGCACCGAAGGAAGTAATGGAAAGATGGAAAGAATATTTCTCAGAACTCCTGGATGGTGAGCATGATGAAGCATCAGAAATGATAACCACTGACACAGAAGAGGAAACCAATGATGGTGAAGATGACATAAAGATGGAAGAACTGAGGGCAGCACTAGAGAAAATCAAGATGGGCAAAGCAGCAGGGCATGATGGTATAACACCAGAAATGGTTAAGTACATGGGAGCATCAGGCGACCTATTACTCTTAAAGGTCCTACAGGCAGCATGGTGCAACAAGACCATACCAAAGGATTGGGAGATTGCCATCATAACACCAATTTTCAAAAAGGGTGACAATCGACAATGTGGAAACCATAGAGGCATATCCCTTCTCAGTGTCCCTGGTAAAATCTACTCTAGAATCCTAGAGCAGAGACTCCGACGCCTAGCTGAGCCACAATTGGATGAGGTCCAGTGCGGATTCCGAGCAAACCGAAGTACTCAAGACCTAATCTTCACACTCAGACAGCTGAGTGAAAAGGCCCTTGAGTATAAGAGTGAGATCCCTCTTTGTTTCATAGATCTGGAAAAGGCGTTTGACAGGGTCCCCTGGAGCAAACTTTGGGACTGTTTGGCAAGGAAGAATATTCCAGCACCTCTGATTCATGCTATACAGAGCTTCTACAAGTCTTGCAGAAATTATGTGAGGACAGCAAACCATAAGTCAGAAGAGTTCAGGACCACCACTAGTGTAAGACAAGGTGATATCCTATCACCTTACCTCTTCATACTCCTTATGGACGATGTCATCAAGGCATGTAAGGAGAGAACAAGAAAGTATTCAGTGGGGTACTGGAAGATGAGAACAGGTCTATATTTCAGAGCTGGCATTTGCTGATGATGTTGCCCTGATTGCTAAATCAGAGGCACATCTCCAATCCAACCTGCAAGTCTGGAAGGAAGAGCTGGAGAAGAGAGGGATGGTCATAAGCAGCTCTAAAACAAAATCCATGGTGATATCACGAGAAGAAAGAAAACATCAGATTAAGTTGGGAGAACAGGTCCTGGAGACCAGGTCGACCACTTTAAAATATCTCGGAGCTATTATAGACCGAAAGGGAGGCATCAAAGAAGAGTTGGCCACTCGAAAAGCAGCGGCTGGGAGACTTTTTCAGGCCATAAATCGTGGATTCCTCAGCAAGAAAGAGGTTGGTAAGAAAACGAAGATGGCTGTATACCGCTCCACCTATGTCCCAGTCTTGACATATGGATGCGAGTCGTGGGCAATGACTACAAACCCACAAAAAGCCAGATCCAAACCTCAGAAATGAGGTATCTGAGGAAAGTGGTTGAAGTAACAAGAAGAGACATGGTCCGCAACCAGGGACGATCCGTCAAGGCCTAAAATCCCATCCGCTGCAGACCCAAATAGAACAGTCCCAACTAAGATGGTTTGGCCATGTCTGCAGAATGGGAGAAGATCGGCTACCACGGACAAAAGCATGGGAAACAAAGAGCCAGGGATCCAGACCTCCAGGACGACCCAGAGTCCGCTGGGAGGACAACATTAGACAATCTTTGAAGGACCGAGGACTAGAATGGAACCAGGCCAGGAAGAAGACAGCTGATAGAATGGTCTGGCGCTCTCTCTTCCAAACCTCTACACCTCACGGTAGAAGGGGAACGACTAAGTAAGTAAGTAATTTAGGAGCCAATGTTCCTGTATGTTTAGTGAGTGCAGTACTTCTCTGTTGGTCTTTTTTCTGTCCAGGGTATTCTCAACATCCTTCTGTAGCATTTCATTTCGAATGATGTAATCTTTTTTGCAACTGTTTTATTGAGTGTCCAAGTCTCGCAGCCGTATGTTGCTACTGGGAATATACATGCTCTGATCAGTTGTAACTTTGTTTCTTTGCTTGTGCCTTGCCATAGGTTTTTCATCTGTATTAGTTTATGTGAAGCAATTGCAAGTCTTCTTTTAATTTCTACTGCACAGTCGCCAGAGCTGTTGATGATTGATCCTAAGTATTCGAATTCATTAACACTTTCCAGTTCTTCGTTATCAATTTCAATTTCTGGTTTGGTCTTTACTTTGTCTGTTGTCAATACTTTGGTCTTCTTGGTGTTTAGGTATAGATTCTGGGCCTCGCAGTGTTTTTTGGTGGAAAGAATTAATTGTTCAAGTCCTTCTGGGTTGGTCGATAGGAGGACTGCGTCGTCAGCATATCTGATTTCTGGGATCTGGTACCCGCCGATGTTAAATGAGTCAAACTCTGTGTGTTCTTTGTCATCTCTTACGTTTCTCATGATATTCTCGGCATAAATGTTAAACAGGTAAGGGGAAAGGATACAGCCTTGTCTAACTCCTTTCTGTACTTCAAACCATTCTGATGTTTCCCCCCTCTATTCTTACGGCTGCCTGTTGTTCTTAGTACAGCAGTGCGATGAGTTGTGTAAGGTGGTTTGGAAATCTCATATTTTTCATAATAGCCCATAACTGCTGATGTTGTACACAGTCAAAAGCTTTGGTGTAGTCAATGAAACAAGTATGTAGGTCAACGTTGAATTCTCTACACTTTTCTATGATGATCCTCATGTTGAATATATGATCTCTAGTGCCTCTACCTGGTCGAAAACCCGCCTGTACTTCGTTTATTTCTGTTTCTAGCTTTTGTTGCATCCTTTTCGTTATGATTTGTAATAGTATTTTGCTGGCATGGCTTATAAGAGCTATAGTTCTGTAGTTTGTGCACAGTTTCAAGTTGCCCTTTTTTGGCAAGGGTATGTAAATTGATCTTTTCCATTCCTTGGGCCAAATTCCGCTTTGCCAGATCTTGCAGCATAATGCATGGTATATACGAGCGCTGCCTTCTTCTCCTGCCTGTATCATTTCAGCTGTTATTTCATCACAACCAGGAGATTTGACAGTTTAATGCTTCTGATAATTATCAGTTTGCCCCGTTAAAAAAAAAAATATTAATGATGAAAAATATTCCGTTCAACCTCTTATGGGTTATAATTAGGATGTACATTGCTTTCAATTACAAATAAAATGAACAACTGCCGATATGGGAAAGTGGCACCATACATGTCAAATCATTGTAAATAGGGTTTTAATCTTCTGCACAATCTCCTATTACTCGAGTGGCAGCCATCTTGCTACACGTGTCTGGACATAAGGGAGTATTTTTTTCTCTTATTTTTAAAGTTTCATGTTCTCCACTTAATTCTCATTTTCTTTCCCTCCTGTCTCTTGTTTGTCTGTCCCTGACGAAGGCATTGTGGCCGCAACGTAGGTTTTTCTTGTCCTTTCTCCTTGTAAGACGTATTACCATTTGTGTGTGTGTTTTTTTTTTTTTTTTTCCCCCATTCAACCGTATTACTCGAATGCAGTATCCATCTTTTTTTTTTTTTTAAATTTTAAACAAAATGTTGCCTCGTTTTGACGAGGCGCGCCGTTCAACTTAAACACTTGGTTCTTCGGTTATATTAGGACAATGTCCAGATATAAAAGACCCTGTAGAATGGTTACTTAGAATGCACCCTGCTGCTCCTGCACCACTGTATACTAAGAGTAAGAGACATCAAACATGTCCAGCCTTAAAATCTGCGAAACAACGAAAAAACGGCCGCAGGCTTTGGTTATCCCCCTTAGAAGGAGGACGGAAGTAGAACATAATTTGTACAGACGGACGCCGAAACTCAAATAGAACTGAGTTCTACACATTCTAGTGGATTGGCGAAATCAGAAGGTATGATTTCTGTTCTCAAGCTTTGCAGTTAGTACACAATTATAAGCTGACATTTTTCAGCGTAGATTTATTGTGATTGTAACTTTGAATTGAAAATGTGGTAATTTCCTTTTACTCGTGCGTCCGCAGTGAATATGTGTAGTTATTTTTCAGCGTAGATTTATTGTGATTGTAACTTTGAATTGAAAATGTGGTAATTTCCTTTTACTCGTGGGTCCGCAGTGAATATGTGTAGTTATGTGTTTTTAGGATTAGGGTTTGGGTTAGTGTTAATCCTAACCCTAACTGCTACTCCCACTATGATTCTTTCAACCAGTGAGGCAAATCAAATGGCTATCGCTTTGTCACTGGTGTCGCTCAGAGTGTTTAAAATATCAGCGAGAGTTTCTTTAGGGATCGTTGTGTATGTCCAAAATGTAAGAGTGGTTGAATTGAAGCAGGTTTTTTTTTAAGGACTTGCAGTTTTCTTGGGAATGTTACGCTAAGTATTTTCTTAGTGTTTTTATTTAATTTACTGCCGGCTCAAGACAGGGTTAGAGTTATGGTTTGTGGCAGCAATGTTTTTAATAAGTGGAAACAACACGGGAAACAAAAGTTGAAGAAATAGATATGTATCAATGCACAAAACGGAAGCAAATGGTAGAACATGTTTGTTCTGGAATGTTGGCTCCAAGAGAGAATCAGACTGACTGTCTGTCCTCACCTAACCCTCTTGAGGCAGAAACTGTATGGAGATGAGAAGCTTGAGACAGGCTGCCTGTTTAGTGAGATAAGTGTGGCTACATGAGAGCAAATGAAGATGAAGATTTTGCAGTTAACCTATGTCTTTATCACATAAACAGTAACATATGCAGGGAATAATACATAAACTGTTTGAAGCAACACAAATAGCAGGTACAGGTAAGAAAGAAGTTTGTAGAAATGTGATTACCTATACCTCGCTAGATGACAATGATGATGACTGAAAAAAGTTGTAGGCCCTAAGTGAATGCTTTGCGTTGAACGATATGGTTACCCTAACAAATAACTAACTAACTCAAGAAAAAAAGTCAGATTTCAAATACCAAAAATATAGTACCTTCTTTCCAAACAAATATCCTGTCAGATATTTAGTGTTGTAAACTAGTACTGAAAAATTTATCAATTACATCAAATGGTTTGTCATGAGATAAAAAAACATTTCAGTATTGTAAACACTTGTATCAACCTGTCAGTGCCTGGTAACTAACCATCTTGTTTTGCTGTGTGAAATTACCTTTTTGCCGTCCACAGTGGCAAACTCACAGTATTCCTTTGAAATTCCAACTAAATTATTGTAGTCGTTTTTTAAACATTTAAACAAATAAAGAGGGGAAACCGAGACCTGTAAACAGTAAATAAATAAATTTTACACACATAAAGGTATGATTCAGGCACTTGTGAGAAATAAAGAAATAGAAAACTAGACAACAGAAGTGAGAGGCTTACCGGGAGAATCGAACTCAGGACCTTCCGAATGGCACCACCGCCTAGCTATGGAAGTGAATCGCACTATCCTCCTTGCCAACTAGTAGCAGAGCGAAAGTGTCTACACGTTGCCAAAAGTAATCATGAAATGCAGATCTACAATCGTTCATTCGTTATTTATTCAATAACCTTTAGCTCCCAGAGGAGCATAGATCGTCAACAGATTCATTCCATGTCTTCCTCTCCTGTGCCATCTGCTCATGTCTTCTCCATCCCTTTCATTTCTATCTCCAGTTCTGATCTCTTTGTTCCTTCCGGTCTCCCTATACCTCTCTCACCATGGAGACTCCAGAACAAGGACTACCCTGCAATACCATCAGTAGGTTTCCTCAGTGTGCATCCCAATCATCACCAACATCTTGTTCTCATCTCATGTTCCACTGACATCCTTCTGGTTCTTGTCAACAGTTCCACATTGGCGATCCCACTGTACCACCTCAATCCTTCTCTTCTATGCATTACGTCCAGCCTTGAAAGTCTGTTAACTTCCTGGTCGTCACCTTTATTGCTGTCCGTGCCTCAGAGCCATACATTTAGGACCGCGATGACACCTGAGCTAAAGATTATGGATTTGTATTTGACCTATTTCCCTTGACATCCATATGTCTTACAGTGTAATGAAAGCACCTCTTGCCCTCTGCACCCCAACTTTGATATCACTGTTCCTCCAGCTCTGTCCATATTATCTTCAGGACATATGATTCCACGTGTTTCTCAAAGTCTAGTTTTACCACCAACCGCCACACCTCTTTCCATAAACTTTATCCACTCACTATGCATCTTGAGACCCAGTTACTGTGACCTCCCATCATTTCCTGCATCCAGTCACCACAGTGCGATAGAAGAGCCAAGCCATCAGCAAAATATAGGTGGTTAAAAAAAAAAGGGTAAAGGATCCCGTTAATCGTCCATTGGACATATTGGGAATATGGTGTTAGGCCCATATTTTCTCGACTATCGGAACACTAGGGGTGATGTGGTCAGCATCACGCCGGCCGCCTTAACCTTCCCAGAGTTGCTCTGGTATCCAATTGGGGGCTGGGTCGACCCTAGAGCCGTTTGCAGTTTTAAAAAATCCCACCTCAACCGGGTATTGAACCATGGACCACTGAGCTAGGAAGCCAGTGCACTAACCACTATGCTACCGCGTCTCCCTATTAGGTGGTACACTGATATATAATATGTTTATTGGAATTTGGGCAAATAATACTCTCAGTATTAGTTTTGAACATTAAAAAATCCACCCGGATGTTGATTTAAAAAGTGAAAAGGAGGATGTGTCCTGGTAAAATGAGATGGTTGTCAGCCCTAGAAAGAGTTTATTTTCATATTAATAAATGTCGTTTATTCATAAACTGGCTTGACTTATAGACCAGTAATGACAATTCTGGATCATGTTGTTTTATCATATGAAGTGAAAAGATTTGAAGTCAGAAGCGTTGTAATTATTATGATAAAACATTTACTTTAATGTGTAAAAAAAATTACAGGTGATTTTAAAAATAAATAAATAAAAAGAAAGAAAGATGCACAAAGTGAAAATATGTTAGTAAATTTATAGCATCTCTGTTTTTCATCATCATCAGCTGCCATCTCCACAACGAAAGTTGGCTGTAATGGATCTCCAACGTCTTCTGTCTCTTGTCTTGGTGGTGCACTCTGATAGACTCTTTCCTGTCCATCTGTTGATGTTATCTTCCTACTTATGGCGCTGTCTTCCCCTTGCACATTTGCCTTCACCTCTCCCTTATATTATGGTCTTCTGCAAGGTGTTATGCCTTTTTATGTGGCCAAAGTATTTTAGCTGCCGAACTTTGATCTCCCTCATTAGTTCTCTTTTCATACCTAGATTTTCTAGGACCTCCTTATTGGTTTTCTTCTCTTTCCATGAGATACGCCCCATTCTTCTATATATCCACATTTCAAGAGCCTCAATTCATTTTTCCAAATGCTTATACATCGTCCATGTTCCTGCACCATACAGAAATGCAGAATATATATAACACTTTATGATTCTCAGTTTTAATTTGTGAGAAAACTGTTTTGATGTCAGTATATGTTTCATATTGTTGAATGTAGCCTTGGCCATTCCTATTCTCTTCTTGATTTCTGTTTCACATCTGCCATGTTCTGTTATTATATGACCAAGATATACGTAGCTCTTGACTTGTTCCAGGATTTTCCCATTTACGTTTATCTTTAATGTGGGTTTATCGTCTGTTTTGCTAATTATCATAGTTTTTGTTTTCTCACTATTAATGTTGAGTCCATATTCTTGACTTATACTGTTCACTTGCTTCACTAGTTCTTGTAACTCCTGTTCGCTTTCAGCTAACAACACGGTATCATCTGCATATCTAAGGTTGTTTATTGACCTTCCACTGATGTTTAGTCCTGGTATTTCCTGTATCTGTTTGAAAATTTTTTCGGTGTATAAATTAAATAGGCAGGGGGACAGCACACAACCTTGTCTGACACCTCTTTTTATGTCTATGTATGGTGAATAATTCCTTCCAGATCTTACTGTGGCAGTTTGCTCCCAATAAAGGTTACTGAGTATTCTTATATCTTTTCCATCAATACCTGTTTTCATAGGGTGGCAGGAAAATGTAAAACCCACTGATTTTACTGTTCAACGTTTCTGTTTTACCCAACCTCTCACTCAAAAACAAGTGTTATTTGTTAAGCAACAGGCAAGGTAAAGTTTTCTGAACCACTTGTAGAATTCAGTTGCTATTCTGCCCATTCTCTTAATGTTTTCATTTGACATAATATAATCATACTATTATTAGACCAGGAAACTTGCGGTCAGTTAAATGTAAGACATCTTATTATGGTTTTCCTCAAAAGGTATCACAGACACAGAGGTAGTAATGGCTGATGTGGTAATGAAGAAAGAAGTGGAAAAGACTGCAGATGACAAGTCTGAAAAGAAAGATGAGAAAGCAAATGGTGAAGCTAAGGGTAAAGTTGAAGAGTCTGAAGAGGCTAAGAAAGCTGAAGAGCTTCTGGAGCAAAAACTGAAAGAAGTACAAAAGAATATTAAACGATTTGCACCTCACAGTATTCCAAAGTTGGAGCTGCAACAGTCAAAAGGTATTGTATTTGTAAGAGAACCTTCTAGAATTATATATATGTTTTTGAGAAGTGTTACAGTGTTATTTGGATTGGTCATTCATGGCCTTTCAGCTGTTTATGGAGCACATGCCTCCAACAAATGCTGGCCAAGCTTTACTGTCCTGTGCTGTTCATTCTCAGAATTGCCATGTCAGCATCTAATTTTGTTCTCCAGGTACAGCAACAGAAATGTAAACTGTAAAACAGACATCATGGTACTGCACGAAGCAAGATGGATAGGAATAGAAGAGGAAGAATCTGAACACAGTAGAATTGGTGCTGTTCTTAGGGAACAATCTTGGCAGCAGTATAGACACAGTTGGAGGGACAAGCAGTGATACCTAAATAAGAATACAAAAGGCTAGAGGAATTTTCATTGTATAGGGAAAAATATGGAGATCAAATGAAATCAAGTCCATCACAAAAATAAGAATCTTCAACTCAAATGAAATCAAGTCATTCCTATTGTATGGCTCTGAAACATGGAGAATATCAAAAATGCCAACCAAAAAGCTACAGACTTTCATATATGGGTACTTGCGTAGAATAGAGGGATTGAAATGGTGTGTCAAGGTCACCAATATGGAACTGATGACAAGAACCAGACTAGTGCCAGTGGAACAAAAGATGAGAAGATGCTGGTGGTGGATAGGGCACACCTGTTAGCATTACAAGGCAGCCTTTGTTCTGGAATCCCCAGGGTAAGAGAGGCAGACAAAAAAACACGCAGAGAAGAGAACTGATGACAGAAAAAAATGAAAATGAGGAAGGCTTGGAAAGAGCTTTAGCTGATCGCACACGACAGGACTTGGCGTGGCTTGTTGAAGGCCAATGCTCTTTGGGGAGCTAAATGGTATTCATTCGTCATTCATTCATTTTTCTTTGTGGTCCTTACAGAGTATGAAGCCCCCCACAGCAGCTTGTCCCTTACCTGCATGAAGGAGTTGCATGCTCTTGGAGCAGTGGTTTCTGTGGCAATTTGTTTTACACGATAAGGTTGCTAGCCCCTGTGTACAGCCTCATATTAGTCACCTTGTACGACAAGCCTGAGGGTGCAGAAGTCCTTTTCTAGTCTCGTCAGAAACCTCGGGAACTGCATGGGGCAAAGGGTATTGATTGATTGATTCTGGAGAGATTAAAAAAAGACCATTTTCAGGTACAGAATATGATCACTTGGCATTTTTTTTCATGAATGTTTTATCTATTTCATTTAATTTTCTGCTCTAGTGATGTATCCTGTGTTTGGTATAAACACCTGTCTTTGCTGACTGGTCTTGTTGCCTTCCGGTGAGATGACCATTCTAATCCTGTTTCTGTGTGTTCTACAACATGCCATGATATTAAACATAATTTTGAGAGGTTGATGAATTTTTGTATTTGCATTTACGTACGCACAGATCTGACATTTAAAGATTGGTTGATATTTCAGAGCGTTGTACATGGCATGTACGAATTTTCCCATTTGACCAAGAGGACTGTAAAAATTGCATCATGGAAGCGGCTTCAAAGATTGCACATAAAGCTTTATACTGCATACCGAAGCGCAGAAATGGCCCAGGGTATGTAATTTATCTAGAACTACTTGCTTTGATTGTTTCGTTGTGTTTTCTTGCACATATTTACATCCCTTATTTATTTAATCATCAAGATTGTTCAGTGTAACGATAAATCATTACCAGTGATCACTGGCTTTTAATGATTAGTTTCACTCCACTCAATCTCTGGCTGATCAAGATTGTTCAGTGCAACGATAAATCATTACCAGTGATCTCTGGCTTTTAACTCTTTGACTCCTGACCACAGCGTTGCAAAATGCAACACGCTGTGCTTGCGCAACGGTCAGAGCGATGTTTTTAGTTTATCACAAATAAACCCAAAAAATCGTCCATTTAACGCAGTTCATAATTTAAAACTCGTAGAATGACTTCCACTACTATTTAAACAACTAATCTGAGTGTAGTTAAGCAGCACCTAGGATGCATAGTAACACCAGACGGCGGAGCAAGCAAAGACATCAACAACAGAATGAACAAAACAAGAACAGCCTTTTTTAGTCTAAACAACATCTGGAAGTCCTCTCAGTACAGCACAAGCACAAAATTAGGATTATATCAGAGCTGTGTGTTTTCTGTGCTTCTCTATGTCGCGGAGAGCTGGAGAGTTAGAGAAGAAAATGTCGAAATTGTCCTCTTTTCACACAACATGCCTAAGAAAAATTCTCGGAATCTTTTGGCCGAATACCATCACCAACCAAGATCTGCTTACTCGGAGCAAGCAAGAGGACATGCACACCATCATAGCTGGCAGACGCTGGAGCTGGGTTGGCCATGTCCTTAGAAGAGACCCCGATGCCATCACAAGAACAGCTATGCTATGGACCCCTGAAGGAAAACGAAAGAGAGGCCGACCAAAAACAACTTGGCGGAGGACTGTGGAAGCTGAGATGCAAAGAATGAACCAGAGTTGGGGCACTGTACGAAGGATGGCGCCGACCGAGCAAAGTGGAATCAATTTGTTGTTGCCCTACAAGACGCCACCAAGCGTAATGGCCATTGACTGCTTTGACGGTCGGCGGCTAAGGATCAAAGAAGAAGAAGCAGCACGTGTGGGTGTTTTGATGTTATTATCACAATTTGTGTGATGATTCGCGTGTTTGCGTTTTTCGTTGTTATTGCTAGAGAAATATGTCATGCTTTGTATTTACATTTTCTAAGTCTCCTAAGCGATTAATTGTGTCAAACTACTTAGAAACATTGATGATGGTTGTTTGGTAGTCACAGTTTGTTGTCAAAAAACGGAATGAGTGCAGAAAAGCTAGATA
The DNA here is from genome assembly GCA_024509875.1 of Oreohelix idahoensis. Taxonomy (NCBI): domain Eukaryota; kingdom Metazoa; phylum Mollusca; class Gastropoda; order Stylommatophora; family Oreohelicidae; genus Oreohelix; species Oreohelix idahoensis. Next base: position 71,586 of record JAMPIV010000027.1, on the reverse strand, counting down.
CATTAGATTTAGTTGATGAGTGGGCATAGTCATATTCTGGCCGATCGAAAAGCAACAAAACTAGACCTCCCGTAACATCTAATCACTAGTCCTAGGTAGAAGATGAAGCTAGGGATACTATTAAAACATTAAACAAATGTAAAAAAATTTTAAATTATGTTATTCTTCTTTATTTGTTTGAAAATTACGAGATGCAAGATTGCATAATTTATTTTTTTCTCATAAGGGACCACAGTAAAAACTGGTGTGAATAACACTAAATGTACTAACTGTGGCCATAAGCAATGTTTTTTTACTTTGTAAATGGATTCATCATCATCATCTCAACCCATAACCCGTCATGGGTCGTAGGGGTGCCATGATGGAAGCATCAGCAGACAGGGTCCTCCACTGCTCTCTATTCTCAGCAATGCGTACAAGTGTGGAGAAACCGTGTCCTGCCCATTCTTTGATGTTATCAGCCCAGGATTTTCTTTGCCTTCCTCTTCTCCGTTTACCTTCGACTGTTCCCTGGAGGATCGTTTTCGAAAGGGAGTCATGACGAGTTACATGCCCAAACCAGGCAAGCTTTCGATGTTTCACTATTGACAAAAGTGGTTCTTGATGGCCTGCATAGGTGTTTATCTTCTCTCTAACATAGACATTTGTTTTGTGCTCTTTATAGCAAATGCGCAAAATTCTTCTATAACATTTATGCTCGAAAGCCTGAATCCTTCGCTCCGTATCTGCAGTGAGTGTCCAGCCCTCACACCCATACAAGAGAATAGATAATACAAGTGATTTGTATAATTTGATCTTCACAGGAAAACTGATGTTACTTTTCCAGATCACATTCAACCTTGTCATGGCAGCTGAGGCCATCTCAAGTCTTGTCTTGATTTCTTTATTTGATCTTCCATCACTACATATAGTGGACCCGAGATATTTAAAGGTGTTAACTTCTTCTAACGTTTGCCCATTTAACGTAATGTTGGTCGGAACATGTTTCTTATGGCTATTCACCAATATCTTGCTTTTTTCTATATTAATTTCCATCCCATATGTTCTTGTTACTTTCTCCAGTCTAGAGGTAAGGTCTTGAAGTTCTGATTCTGTTCCAGCTATCAGATCAATATCATCAGCAAAACGTAGATTACACAGAGATCGGCCTCCAATCGATATGGTTGATTTATAATCGTAGAGAGCCTCCTGCATAATATGTTCTAGATAAATGTTAAAGAGCACTGGTGACAGGATACATCCCTGGCGAACTCCTACAGTTGTTTTGAAAAATTCTCCAATGTCATTGCTTGCAAAAACAGCACTGCTTGCGTCCTTGTATAGTGCTTCAATGATATCTATGATGTTGGTATCAAAATTGAATTTTCTCATTATTTGCCATAAACCTTCATGCCAGACTCGATCGAAGGCTTTTGTGAAATCGATGAAGTTATGGTATAAATCATGTTGATGCTGGAGATGTTTTTCGATCAGTAATCTAATATTGAAGATTTGTTCTGAGGTACTTCTTTTTGGTCTAAAGCCAGCCTGTTCTTCTGACAAGATTTCTTCTGATTTCTGTTTTATTCTGTTCAAAAGTATCCTTAACATCACCTTACTTGGATGACTAATAAGGCTAATGGTTCTGTAGTTCTTGCACATTTTTAGATTTCCTTTCTTTGGAAGCGGTATTACTAATGACTGCGTCCATTCTTTTTAAATGGATTACCTTGATGTTTGAAGACTAAAAAGAAAATTTTATTGTCTACAACAGTAATTTGTCTTTGGTAAGCTCGTATTCTACAGTTAATTTTTTAATGTTTTCAATTTTACTTGCAAAATGTTTTAAGTATACCGAACTTACTTGTGTTAATACTACCGAAGACACTATATATTACAATTCTCTATTTCCCTACAGTATGGTATATAATAAGTACATGTTCACAGAAGAGATTAACATAAAATTTACACTAAAGGGCAGTACACTTCACCGTTTAGAATTCTTAAAAAAAAATAATCACGGCACAGGGTGGAAAATAATTATGGAGTCAAATAGTTAATGATTAGTTTCACACCACTCAATCTCTGGCTGAATGCCATGTGATTTTATCTTATGCAGTCTTATCAACCACATCCCATCATACCCATTGATAACCATCATGTGCCTTGTCTTGTCTTTGATCGACCGTCACTGAGCGTTAGCTCTTGGTGATTTTGATGTCATAATGTGCAGCTGTGTGGTTCTGATTAGTTGTTCAGGTCTGCTATATAGGGTATTTTCATTGGTTGGGTTCTTTGGTAGGAGGAGTTGTCTCTTCACTGCCATTTGAACATGAAAATGATATTTATTTGTGACAATGGTCTATTTCATGTTTTATGGGAAAATGTGGGAAAGAGGAAAATTCAAAACTAGCTGTAGAAGTAGCTGTTTAAACATTTTTCAATGTCAACTTTTGGAGCCCTTGAACCTCAGTGCCACGTTGAAAAGCCTTTCTGCTGGCCCTATATATCTTACTAAACCCTGACACCTCATGGCTGCAAGAAAATAAAAAAATTCCTTTTTGCGCACCTACCAGAGAATGAGCAGAACACCATTGGGTCACAAGACAGAAAAAATGAAAGTAATCTTGAAAAGTTGTGGAAGTTACTCAAGGGTGGAAGGAAACTAAAATTATTTTTGTTTTATTTAAAGATTTTTATTGTTTTTATTTAATTTTGCTCTTTGGAGAAAGATTGAACTTTTCTTTGACAAATGTAATCACTTTTTTCTAAAATTCTGCAGTGTAAGGCTGTTTCAGACTGACTCAGACAGATCAACAATAAAAATGTGCAACTCCTGGCTGATAAATGTAAACACTCAGGATGGCTAGATCCTTTGCTAATTGTAATGTTTCTCATGTGACACATTCCTGTCTAGATCTCATACTGACACTCAGCGCTGTTAACTGCATATCCAGTTAATTGACTGTTCAGCAAATCTCCAGTTCCTGTGTACCACTCCAGAATGGTAGTAACCACAATATGAAAGTTAACACAGACCGTTCGTCGTATATCCATGGGAAATAAATGACAGAGTTAGGTTTTCAAGTGTTGCGTAAACCAACTTATAATTAATGGTATTTGTGGTATTTGTTTAATGGTTATGCTGTTACTATTGAGACTATATAAACCCCTGAGTTGTCATTAGTCAGTTGTAGATACTCCACCGAAGAAGACGGACCCCTTGCAATGTTCACTGTAAAGATCAAAGTTTGAACCAAGTATAATATGCCATTAGTCAGATGTTAAAAGCAGATCAACAACCAAAAACTTTCCAGCTTAAACCTAAACGAACCCAAATTGCTTTGGAACGATATTCTGAAATCAAATTGGTTTTTACCCAACAACTATGTTACACGCAAATATATTATTCATCATCATCATTCCTTTCCGTTCCCCATGTGTAGTCCCATCTTTGCTGCTTCTGTCACTAATCTATTTCTTTTCTCCTGCATATCTTGCAGGGAATGCTTAAAAACAAGCATACAATCAGCAAATGCAAATTTACCTAAAAAGGAGTCTAAGAAAAATCAAATTTGGATGACAGATGACATCTTGAATAAAATGGCAGAAAGAAAGAAAGCAAAAAATACTCCAGAATATAAAACAATAGACAATGACATACGTACTATGTGTAGAGAAGCAAAAGAACGGTGGATAGAAACAAAATGTAAGGAAATAGAAGACTTGGAAGCGAAGCACATGACAAGAGATATGCATGAAAAAATAAAGAAATTATCAAATCGGTCGCGGTTTGCACAAGGAGGAAGCTGTATCAAGAACAAAAATGGTGTAATATTACTTGATGAGAAAGACATATCAAACAGATGGGCAGAATACGTAAAAGAACTATTCGAGGACAACAGAGGTAAAAAACCATCACCAGATTCTAATGAAGGCCCACACATTCTCAGATCAGAAGTAGAGAATGCCATTCATATGATACAAAAAGGAAGATCAGCAGGCATGGATAACATAAACATTGAAATGATAGAAGCGCTGGAGAGCTTTGGTATAGATACAATCACAGAAATATGCAATGATATATACAATACAGGATATTTACCACACGACATGAAGACATCAGTTTTTATAACATTGCCCAAAAAACCAAATGCAACAGAATGTTCAGACTTCAGAACAATCAGCCTGATGAGTCATGCAATTAAGATACTGCTCAAAATCATACAGGAAAGAATAAAAAGTAAAGTAGACGGCGAAATCCAAGAAGAACAGTTTGGTTTTAGACGGAACAGTGGAACAAGAGAGGCAATATTTTGCCTAAGAAGATTAGCAGAAAAATATACAGAGGTCCAAAAAAGTATGTATATGTGCTTCATTGACTATAAGAAGGCTTTTGACAGAATCCATCATGAGAAAATAATTGAATGCCTCAAAGACATAGGTATTGATGGAAAAGATATAAGAATACTCAGTAACCTTTATTGGGAGCAAACTGCCACAGTAAGATCGGGAAGGAATTATTCACCATACATAGAAATAAAAAGAGGTGTCAGACAAGGTTGTGTGCTGTCCCCCTGCCTATTTAATTTATACACCGAAAAAATTTTCAAACAGATACAGGAAATACCAGGACTGAACATCAGTGGAAGATCAATAAACAACCTTAGATATGCAGATGATACCGTGTTGTTAGCTGAAAGCGAACAGGAGTTACAAGAACTAGTGAAGCAAGTGAACAGTATAAGTCATGATGGACGGGAAAGAGTCTATCAGAGTGTACCACCAAGACAAGAGACAGAAGACGTTGGAGATCCATTACAGCCAACCTCCGTTGTGGAGATGGCAACTGATGATGATGATGATCTTGCTGTCTGTGTGATTCTTTCTTCTTCTTCTTCGATCCTTAACCACCGACCGTCAAAGCAGTCAGTGGCCATCACGCCTAGTGGCGTCTTGTAGGGCAACAACAAATTGATTCCACTTTGCACGGTCGGTGGCCATCCTTCGCACAGTGCCCCAACTCTGGTTCATTCTTTGCATCTCAGCCTCCACAGTCCTCCGCCAAGTTGTCTTTGGTCGGCCTCTCCTTCGCTTTCCCCCAGGGGTCCAAAGCATAGCTGTTCTTGTGATGGCATCGGGGTCTCTTCTGAGGACATGACCAACCCAGCCCCAGCGCCCACCAGCCATGATGGTGTGCATGTCCTCTTGCTTGCTACGAGTAAGCAGATCTTGGTTGGTGATGGTATTCGGCCAAAAGATTCGGTGAATTTTTCTTAGGCATGTTGTGTGAAAAGAGGACAATTTTGACATTTCCCTCTCTGCGACTCTCCAGCACTCCGCACCATTGTCTGTGTGATAGAAGGCACAAAACATCTGCAAAGTCAAGATCCTCCAGCTGTTTGTTGAATGTCTACTGTATTCCTGCTTTCTCTCCTTCTGTTGTTTGTCTCATAACCCAGTCTATGACCATGAGAAAAATTGTTGGTCTTCTTCTTCTTCTTGCGATCGCATCTTTGATGATTACACCGTCAGACGAGTTCTCATGATGAATTCGACTGTTGTTTGAAGTTCCTCTTTAACTCCATATAGCTTTGAGTTTAGTGTTGAGTCATTCGGCCAGTATATCTTTCTTAACTGGTCATACAGAGGACAGTCCTGTAGAACATGCTCAGCAGTTTGTTCGTTTAATCCACATGTGCACAGTGGTGAAGCAGACAATCGTAGCTTGTGCATGTGTTTATTCAGTTTGTTATGCCCTGTCCTGAGTCGAAAAATAGTTATCTGTCCCTGCCGGTCGAGAGTGTGATAGTCGTCTTTGGGTTGGTTCTGTTCTCTTCTGATAGTCTGAATAGCTCTCTTTTTCTCAAAGTATGTGACTTCATTATCTTCTTGTTCACATTCTCCTCCCTTTTTTGCAAGTTTATCTGCCTTTTCATTTCCGGGTACACCACAATGAGATGGTACCCACTGAAGTATGGTTCTCTTTTTGGCAGCTACCTTGTTTAGTTCATTTCTCAGATGCGGGAGTTTACCACCCTTGAGAGCTTGCAGGACAGACAGTGCATCTGTGAGGATGACTACCTGGTGGCAGTCAGAGTTGGTGTTATAAATCATATTTGCAGCTTGCTCTAGAGCTTGAACCTCAGCTGTATAGTTGGAACAGAATTTACCAGTGGGAATGTGCCTAGTCTCATAGTGGTTGTCAGGATATGAGTTAAAGATACCGGCACCTCCATTCCTAACAGCATTAGTTTGCTGATCCATCTGTATAGGCATGTATCCATGATTGATCGGGATAGCTTTCTTGGATCATACTCAATGTAGCAGTTCGTTTTTGCAGATCATTATACTCACATCCACTTGTGAGACCACTGACTGATGTATTAATTTGGAGGGCACTGCTGGCCTGCTCCCATGGTACAGGGTATAGGGTGGGCTTCAGTGGTGTTGTCTTCATGGATAGGTCCTCTTGATGCTGTCTTATAAGTCTTTTCCCCCGATGCACAAAGCTGCTACGCTTTAGACGTCCCAATGCCAGATCATCTAGTCTTGCCTTCATTGGGTGCATTGGCATACTGTTGTACTTTTCCATCTGGATCATGGTTTTTGTGTCTCTTCTATGGGACAAATGTCTGTAATCCAGCAACCTTCTGCATCTCAGTTATTGGTGTAGTTTTCATGGCTCCTGTAATGAGCCTGAGAACTTGATTTTGCACCCTGTCCAAAGACTGCAGATGTGAGTTAGCAGCTGATGACCATGCTGCTGAGCTAAACTCTAAGTGTGGTCTTATTACTCCATTATAAATCTTCTTTAGATTTCGTTCATTTGCTCCCCAGTTGGTACCTGCTAATTTTCTGAGTATGCCTAGTCGTCTTCGGGCCTTTCCTTCTGCGTTTTCAATATGCTTATTCCATGTAAGCCTTTGGTCAAATGTCACCCCAAGATAGGTGGGGTAGCTTTCTTCCTTGATCACGGTTGTCCCTAGGTGTATGTTAGCTGATTTGTCCTTGGGGGCGAGGGAGAACAGTGTTGTGGAGGTTTTGTCTGTGTTTATTGTGATAAGCCATTTCTCTGCCCATGACACTAGCATGTCTGCTGCCCGCTGCATTCTATAATTTGCTGTGGTGACATTTTCATCAGCGCACCAGAGTACTAGGTCATCTGCATATAAGGCAGCTTTAACTCCTGCAGGGAGATCTTTCACCAGGTCATTGATGTAAACAAGGAAGAGTGTTGGGGAAATTACTCCTCCTTGAGGTACCCCCTGATGGAGCAACACTTTTCTGCTCTGCAGACCGTCAAGAGTGACTCTAGTTCTCCTGTTATGCAAGTATGACTGGATCCATTTCATCATGTTGCCTTGGATTCCACTTCTCCTAAGTTTTTGCAATGAGGCCATCTTTCCACACCTTGTCAAAGGCCTGCTTGAAGTCGACCCAGATCGTTAGGACCTTTTTCTTCTCCTGGAAGGCATCTTCTATTGCTTGAGACAAGTAAGTAACTTGGTCTTCTATACTGTAGCATTCTCTAAATCCAGCTTGTTCCGGCACCAGGATCTGCTCAGACTCTAAATACCATTTCAATCTGTGGTTGACTATTCGCTCCATAGTCTTCCCAACACAGCTTGTGAGACTGATTTGGCCGGTAACTTGCAGCCTCGTCTTACATTTCCCTTTCTTTAGTATGGGTATTGTGATGGCTTCTCTCCATACTTGGGGTACCGTTCCTTTCAACCAGCTGTGGTTGAATATCTCAAGCAGTTTTGTCTTTGCTGCTGAGCTCAGATTTACTAGCATTTCGTTGCTGATTTTGTCTGGGCCGGGTGACTTTTGAAACTTAAGCTTGGAAATAGCCTTCTGTAGTTCTCCTAGTGTGATGGGTTCCCTCATTGGGGCAGGAGTATCTGTCTGTCCCATGGTTGCCAGTATTTCTTTTCTTATCTCTCTCTGATGATCTATGTTAATGGGTAAGTTGCTTTCTGAACTGTATCTTCTAGCAAACAAGTCTGCAGCTTGTTTTCCTCTGAAAAGTTTGCCACCTTCATCCAATGTGATAGTCTGCCTAGGTGAGGAACGCTCTTCATTTAGAGACTTGACTAATCTCCAAAGTTTCCTGCCGTCTTTCTCAAGGTTCAGCGATGCCGTTTTAGTTCTCCAGCTTTTCCGTTTTTCTTCTAGCTTTGTTCTCTGAAACTCTGCTACAGCCTTTTTCCATTTGTTGTGAGTTTCAAGTGAAGGCTGAGACTCTGCGTCCTTTCTAGCCCTGTCCATGGCTTCCTGACGTTCTTGGAGTGTGCTGGACCAGTATGGTATGTAGTTACGCCGGCATCCTTTGGGAATGGTTTCTTTTGCAGCTTGTAGTATGCATCTGTTGAAGTCTTTTACCACTTCATTAATGTCTCTGTTCTGTACCTTGAGGGTAGACAGCAGCGTGTTCACCTGATGCCTGAACTAAAAGCGGACTTAGACAGTGACGGACTGGAAGTTACCGAGAACATTCTCAGCAGTCAAATAAATCATCGAAGAAATACTCGCTATAAAGACATCAGTCATACTGTCGAAGAGACACTATAGATTGTAGCTGAATTCATCGTGAGCTTACTTTGACTACAACTTTGCGAGCGCTGAAGAGCACCACGCTTGAATTGTAGCAGTGTGGTCAGTGGAGTCGCCAACTAAGTAATATTCATTCACCGACGTTGCAAACCCAAAATGCCACAGCAACAAGCCAGAGATGTTATTGGTGTCATCGGATTTCCATTCTCCAAAGGACAGGAACGTAGCGGGACTGAACATGGACCAAATGTTCTCAGAGATGCTGGAATTGTCTCTAACCTTCAGGCAATAGGTCATAGTGTTGTGGACCATGGGGATGTAGATCTTGAGCCAGTACCCCGAGAAGAAACAGTAAAGCATGTTAAGAACCCTAGATCAGTTGGAGCAGCAAACAAGACGCTCTCGGATTCCATTTCAAAGATTCTCAAAATGAACCAATCAGTGATTGTACTGGGTGGGGACCACAGTATGGCCATTGGCTCAATTCATGCTCATGCCCAGGTAGAACCAAATCTAGTGGTGGTGTGGGTCGATGCACATGCAGATATTAACACCCCTCTTACATCAACCAGTGGGAACATTCATGGAATGCCAGTGTCATTTCTGGTGAAAGAACTGGAAGATTATATGCCTGATATGCCAGGATTTGAGTGGTGTAAACCCTGTATATCTGCTCGAGACATTGTGTACATTGGACTTCGAGACGTTGATCCAGCTGAGAGGCTAATCATTGAAAAATTTGGCATCTTTACCTACTCTATGCAAGAGGTGGATAAATATGGAATCAAAGAGGTAGTGGAGAGGGCTCTTAGTCAGGTTGATCCAAGCGGGAGTCGTCCCATTCATGTCAGTTTTGATGTGGATGCCATGGATCCGGCTTTTGCACCAGCCACAGGAACACCTGTTCCAGGAGGTCTGTCACTGAGAGAGAGCTTCTACTTGGCCGAGGAAATTGCCAACACAGGTCGTCTGTCTGTCTTGGACATAGCTGAGGTCAATCCTTTGTTAAGCACTGAGGACAAACAGAAATTGACAGTGGCAAATACTATTGATGTTGCAACAAAATTCTTTGGTGGTCATCGACAGCACAGCTCCTGAGGACTATGAACTACCCAGACCTCAGTAGTTTCCACCAAGTCTTAAATTAGGCAGATAACTTGGACTGCCCTGGAGATTGAAAGAAGAAAAATCCATGAATGTTAAAAAGTTGATTTTCCCCTAGCTGTTGTTCATTTTAATTTTTGTTCATATCAACAGTACAATTTCATTTCTGTCAGTCGGGTAGCTAATTTTAACTGTTAAAAATATTTATAATAAGTTCATTTCCATGTATACTTAATATCACTAATAAAAGTTCATTCCATTTTTTATTTCAAGTCATTAGTAAAAATTTATTTTTTATGATGTCAATGGTAATTTTCAATGTCAGTCTGGTTATTTATGTGATTTACAAAACCCATTAGAGAAGGCCACTCTCCAAACCTCCGATGTCTTGCGGGCAGTGTTAGGATGTGCAAGAACATGGACAGGAAGACTCCACAACTTCCCCACTGAAGACACGCCCACGGCGACCGTTGCCTCAACTGGCTGTGTGTGGTGTACCCGGAAACGGGGCCTCCCAGTACTGAGACACAGTTAAGTCCCCGATGTCATTTATCGGTGCAGAGTTGAGAGAGATGGCTGAGCATCACAATCCCCCCTGTGTTGCAGCATGATGAGAACCCAGAATTGCACACTGAGCTTGGGGGGAATCACTTGGGCACCAGACTTAATACTGGCTCTTGACTGGATGGCCGCATGCAGGAGATTTCTACAATGGGGGGTTGGCAGGTGGTGGGTATCTGGAAGTGGCTCTGTGCAGGACGTGAGGATTCCTTGGGTGAGCCCAGAACCAGAGCACAGGGGAATGCACAGTGTGCTACCCCACCTGTCCCCAACTGCTAACTTAGAACCAGAAGTGGGGTCCTCTGTATGCGTGCCAGGCCAGGATAAAATGCCTGGGAAAGAGACTGGAGCTCAGAACTCCCTAACTCAAAGTTGCAGGATGGCAGGAAAGACAGGGCTATTTTGAAGATAATGCAACCATATTTTCACCATACGAGCTCGGACGCCGCCTCGGTAAACAAGGTCCGCGCAGAGCAGTGACACCCCCAGGCTGCTTGCGAATAGTCTACTGCTGGGAACATAAACAGATTAGGGATGAGCCCACTCTCCCGTTGAACAGGTGCTAAAGTCATAGATACTGGGCCAGAAGGCGCACCGGAAACCACAGTATCACGCAACTCGCTTTTTTTTTTCTATGGAGAGTACACCGTCAAATAAATCTCGTACTGGTGCTCGCCCTGTGGAGCTCCACCAGGCAGGTGCAGTGCCGGGCTCTGAGCCTCGACAGAGCCCACCCTCAGCTACTGGAGGACCCTCTAGACCGTCTTGTGGAGTCAGCAGACGGCAGAGGAGAACTACTGACCAAAACAAAACAGAAAAAAAGAGAAACCCAGAGTGCCACTTGTCATGATGCACTGGAATGCAGAGGGAGTGAACAGCAAGCAGGCTGGATACAGCAAAAAGACAGAGCTGGAAAACATCTTGTATGAGAAGCAAGTCAGTGTTTGCTGTATCCAAGAGACTCACTTGAAAGCAGATCAAACCTTTAAAATAAGGGGATATCAATGCTTCAGATCCGACAGAAAAGATAGACGAAAAGGAGGAGTACTTACTCTTGTAAGGAATAACATTCCTGCACACGAAAGGAAAACCTTCATGGATGGAGCAGAATATCAGCTGTTGCAGATAAAGGTAGACAAGATGGAAATAGAACTCCTGAACTATTACTGTCCGAACAACAAACCCCTGAGTCTCAGCTCTATACAGGTACCAGCCACCAACTTTATAGCAGTTGGAGACTTTAATAGCCACTCCCAGAGCTGGGGCTATAACCATCTGGATCACAGAGGTGAAGAGGTTGAAACTTGGCAAGATGATCACTCCCTAATCCTAGTCAATAATGCCACAGATACTCCTACCTTCTACTCCAGAGGATGGCACACAACTTCAACACCAGATCTTGCCTTCTCCACACCAGATATAGCTGGATCTATTAGTAGAGAAGTAGGAGACCAACTAGGGGGAAGCGACCATCGCCCAATCTTTCTTACTGTCCAGAGTGCAACTCTCAGTACAGGCCCATCCATTACAATATGCAACTACAAAAAGGCCAAAGGGGTTTTATTCAGGCATCAGGTGAACACGCTGAGGTCTACCCTCAAGGCACAGAACAGAGCCATTAATGATGTGTTACAAGACTACAACAGATGCATACTACAATCTGCAAAAGAAACCATTCCCAAAGGATGCCGGCGTAACTACATACCATACTGGTCCAGCACACACTCCAAGAACGTCAGGAAGCCATGGACAGGGCTAGAAAGGACGCAGAGTCTCAGCCTTCACTTGAAACTCACAACAAATGGAAAAAGGCTGTAGCAGAGTTTCAGAGAACAAAGCTAGAAGAAAAAACGGAAAAGCTGGAGAACTAAAACGGCATCGCTGAACCTTGAGAAAGACGGCAGGAAACTTTGGAGATTAGTCAAGTCTCTAAATGAAGAGCGTTCCTCACCTAGGCAGACTATCACATTGGATGAAGGTGGCAAACTTTTCAGAGGAAAACAAGCTGCAGACTTGTTTGCTAGAAGATACAGTTCAGAAAGCAACTTACCCATTAACATAGATCATCAGAGAGAGATAAGAAAAGAAATACTGGCAACCATGGGACAGACAGATACTCCTGCCCCAATGAGGGAACCCATCACACTAGGAGAACTACAGAAGGCTATTTCCAAGCTTAAGTTTCAAAAGTCACCCGGCCCAGACAAAATCAGCAACGAAATGCTAGTAAATCTGAGCTCAGCAGCAAAGACAAAACTGCTTGAGATATTCAACCACAGCTGGTTGAAAGGAACGGTACCCCAAGTATGGAGAGAAGCCATCACTATACCCATACTAAAGAAAGGGAAATGTAAGACCGAGGCTGCAAGTTACCGGCCAATCAGTCTCACAAGCTGTGTTGGGAAGACTATGGAGCGAATAGTCAACCACAGATTCTTGCGATCGCATCTTTGATGACCACAGATTGAAATGGTATTTAGAGTCTGAGCAGATCCTGGTGCCGGAACAAGCTGGATTTAGAGAATGCTACAGTATAGAAGACCAAGTTACTTACTTGTCTCAATCAATAGAAGATGCCTTCCAGGAGAAGAAAAAGGTCCTAACGATCTGGGTCGACTTCAAGCAGGCCTTTGACAAGGTGTGGAAAGATGGCCTCATTGCAAAACTTAGGAGAAGTGGAATCCAAGGCAACATGATGAAATGGATCCAGTCATACTTGCATAACAGGAGAACTAGAGTCACTCTTGACGGTCTGCAGAGCAGAAAAGTGTTGCTCCATCAGGGGGTACCTCAAGGAGGAGTAATTTCCCCAACACTCTTCCTTGTTTACATCAATGACCTGGTGAAAGATCTCCCTGCAGGAGTTAAAGCTGCCTTATATGCAGATGACCTAGTACTCTGGTGCGCTGATGAAAATGTCACCACAGCAAATTATAGAATGCAGCGGGCAGCAGACATGCTAGTGTCATGGGCAGAGAAATGGCTTATCACAATAAACAGACAAAACCTCCACAACACTGTTCTCCCTCGCCCCCCCAAGGACAAATCAGCTAACATACACCTAGGGACAACCGTGATCAAGGAAGAAAGCTACCCCACCTATCTTGGGGTGACATTTGACCAAAGGCTTACATGGAATAAGCATATTGAAAACGCAGAAGGAAAGGCCCGAAGACGACTAGGCATACTCAGAAAATTAGCAGGTACCAACTGGGGAGCAAATGAACGAAATCTAAAGAAGATTTATAATGGAGTAATAAGACCACACTTAGAGTTTAGCTCAGCAGCATGGTCATCAACTGCTAACTCACATCTGCAGTCTTTGGACAAGGTGCAAAATCAAGCTCTCAGGCTCATTACAGGAGCCATGAAAACTACACCAATAACAGAGATGCAGAAGGTTGCTGGATTACAGACATTGTCCCATAGAAGAGACACAAAAACCATGATCCAGATGGAAAAGTACAACAGTATGCCAATGCACCCAATGAAGGCAAGACTAATGATCTGGCATTGGGACGTCTAAAGCGTAGCAGCTTTGTGCATCGGGGGAAAAGACTTATAAGACAGCATCAAGAAGACCTATCCATGAAGACAACACCACTGAAGCCCACCCTATACCCTGTACCATGGGAGCAGGCCAGCAGTGCCCTCCAAATTAATACATCAGTCAGTGGTCTCACAAGTGGATGTGAGTATAATGATCTGCAAAAACGAACTGCTACATTGAGTATGATCCAAGAAAGCTATCCCGATCAATCATGGATACATGCCTATACAGATGGATCAGCAACTAATGCTGTTAGGAATGGAGGTGCCGGTATCTTTATCTCATATCCTGACAACCACTATGAGACTAGGCACATTCCCACTGGTAAATTCTGTTCCAACTATACAGCTGAGGTTCAAGCTCTAGAGCAAGCTGCAAATATGATTTATAACACCAACTCTGACTGCCACCAGGTAGTCATCCTCACAGATGCACTGTCTGTCCTGCAAGCTCTCAAGGGTGGTAAACTCCCGCATCTGAGAAATGAACTAAACAAGGTAGCTGCCAAAAAGAGAACCATACTTCAGTGGGTACCATCTCATTGTGGTGTACCCGGAAATGAAAAGGCAGATAAGCTTGCAAAAAAGGGAGGAGAATGTGAACAAGAAGATAATGAAGTCACATACTTTGAGAAAAAGAGAGCTATCCAGACTATCAGAAGAGAACAGAACCAACCCAAAGACGACTATCACTCTCTCGACCGGCAGGGACAGATAACTATTTTTCGACTCAGGACAGGGCATAACAAACTGAATAAACACATGCACAAGCTACGATTGTCTGCTTCACCACTGTGCACATGTGGATTAAACGAACAAACTGCTGAGCATGTTCTACAGGACTGTCCTCTGTATGACCAGTTAAGAAAGATATACTGGCCGAATGACTCAACACTAAACTCAAAGCTATATGGAGTTAAAGAGGAACTTCAAACAACAGTCGAATTCATCATGAGAACTCGTCTGACGGTGTAATCATCAAAGATGCGATCGCAAGAAGAAGAAGAAGTCAGTAGTTCTCCTCCGCCGTCTGCTGACTCCACAAGACGGTCTAGAGGGTCCTCCAGTAGCTGAGGGTGGGCTCTGTCGAGGCTCAGAGCCCGGCACTGCACCTGCCTGGTGGAGCTCCACAGGGCGAGCACCAGTACGAGATTTATTTGACGGTGTACTCTCCATAGAAAAAAAAAAAGCGAGTTGCGTGATACTGTGGTTTCCGGTGCGCCTTCTGGCCCAGTATCTATGACTTTAGCACCTGTTCAACGGGAGAGTGGGCTCATCCCTAATCTGTTTATGTTCCCAGTAGTAGACTATTCGCAAGCAGCCTGGGGGTGTCACTGCTCTGCGCGGACCTTGTTTACCGAGGCGGCGTCCGAGCTCGTATGGTGAAAATATGGTTGCATTATCTTCAAAATAGCCCTGTCTTTCCTGCCATCCTGCAACTTTGAGTTAGGGAGTTCTGAGCTCCAGTCTCTTTCCCAGGCATTTTATCCTGGCCTGGCACGCATACAGAGGACCCCACTTCTGGTTCTAAGTTAGCAGTTGGGGACAGGTGGGGTAGCACACTGTGCATTCCCCGTCATCCAGGGGGCTCTCCAACTATGCAGAGCTTGCACAATGCTGTGCTCTGGTTCTGGGCTCTCCCAAGGAATCCTCACGTCCTGCACAGAGCCACTTCCAGATACCCACCACCTGCCAACCCCCCATTGTAGAAATCTCCTGCATGCGGCCATCCAGTCAAGAGCCAGTATTAAGTCTGGTGCCCAAGTGATTCCCCCCAAGCTCAGTGTGCAATTCTGGGTTCTCATCATGCTGCAACACAGGGGGGATTGTGATGCTCAGCCATCTCTCTCAACTCTGCACCGATAAATGACATCGGGGACTTAACTGTGTCTCAGTACTGGGAGGCCCCGTTTCCGGGTACACCACACACAGCCAGTTGAGGCAACGGTCGCCGTGGGCGTG
Source organism: Oreohelix idahoensis (assembly GCA_024509875.1). Taxonomy (NCBI): domain Eukaryota; kingdom Metazoa; phylum Mollusca; class Gastropoda; order Stylommatophora; family Oreohelicidae; genus Oreohelix; species Oreohelix idahoensis. The sequence goes on along the minus strand of JAMPIV010000027.1, from coordinate 55,872 downwards.
TCTTCAGTGGGGAAGTTGTGGAGTCTTCCTGTCCATGTTCTTGCACATCCTAACACTGCCCGCAAGACATCGGAGGTTTGGAGAGTGGCCTTCTCTGCTTTTTTGAGCCGGGGTGGGCTCCCCGGGCAAGTCTCGATGGGGATCGGGACGTGTCCACGCGCCAGTGGGCCCAGCATCGGCCACATCTGTTGGAGGACTTGCTCTGCCAGGTTTGAGTTAGTAAATTCCAACTTTGTCATCTTCTTGGCATTGTGATGCTGGGGTGCCTGTGGATTTCCTAACGCCCCGGGTAGAAGCCAGAAGTGTACTGTGCCAGCTCTGGGGGAGATAAAGGGGGTGTTTCTGCGTCTCCTTGTGATACGTAGCCAAGGTAGGGCTCACAGTGCTCTTTCCCCGCCACCAAATTGCCTGCTGGTTACGCCGAGTTCTCCGAGGCTCTAGGCATGTGACCAAGAGTTGAAGGCAATAGGATCGTCACGTCCTGAGTCTCTGTGCCTGTACGATGGGTTCCGATCTTCAGGGAGCAGTCCACACTCGTTCCCACTCCCAAGACTTGTTCAGTATCCATCTGGCTCCTTCCCACCCACAGAGGGCGTGTACGGTGTAGTGCACCGGTTTTATTATCGAGGTTTGCTCCTCTAGATCCGTTGTGTTTAGCCTGAGGATTCGCACCCTCAGTTACCAGGACTACCTCGAGGAGGGTGTGGCTCTTCACCACGCACAACGATCTTGGGGTATGAGAGGTTTTGCTAGGCCAAGAGACTAACACCGCAATGGTCGCTCCTTTCATGAACAGAATTCACTAGGCCTAGGGTGAAGCAAGGGGGGAAACCCACTACCCACAACACCAGCACATCATACCCCCTGTCTGTAGACTTTGCCCCAAATTGTTGGTGATAGCAGACATCCCTGTTTGACCCCATTGTGTACCATGAAGGGCTCTGATAGTTTTCCTTTGTGCACTACTTTGCATGAGGCCTCCTGGTAGAAATCTTGGATGATTTTAATGAATTTCTCTGGGATTCCATAATGTCTCAGGATTTTCCATATCACAATATGGTCTATACTATCGAAAGCCCTTTCAAAGTCCTCAAAATTTATATATAAGGGGGTCTGCCGTTCGTTTGATTGTTCTGTGATGATTCTGAGTGTTGTTATCTGGTCTGTACATGATCTTCCTGCATGAAATCCTGCCTGTTCTTCGCCGAGTCTGTCATCCACCGCCTACTTAACTCATTCAGTCCCAAGCAAAATAAGTGGATTTGGCCCAAACAAAAATGGCCACCCCAGTGTGTTTTTATTGTTGTTCTTTGGAAATAATGTTTTTAAATGTTCATATGCATAAATAACTTTGTTGTTGTATATGAAACTGAAGGTAAATGGATGTACTTTACTCTAGTGCTACAAGTATAAAAGCATTCATTGAAAAATTATTAGTTATCCAAGGTAAATAGGAGGCTGAAAGAATAAGCCGGTGAAAAATTGGAGCAAAAGTATTCAATCAAATTCTTCTAGAATTGTTCCCCAGGAGAATATCGAAGGGTAAAGTTTCAAAGTGTCACAAACAGAAGTATTCTAACAAAGTACAATCAGTTTTTAGTCAATAAACACTCAGGAAATTGTTAATTTCACAGATTACAACAGGTCACATGGTTGTAAAAAAAAGGAAATTATATATTCTTACCTTGCTGAGCTGCTCCTCTTCTCAAGATGATGTGTAATCCATAGGAAATCACATAAGGTCACTCACGAATATGGGACCAAAAGATGCAGCAATAGAGAGTGCAGTCAGCGACCCATAGCTTGACTGCTTGCATCAGGGTCAGCGAACCAGAGCTGACCAAGACTGTACTCCACCTCCACGTGGTGGTCCTGGAAACAGTCTGCAGCAGTGCAGTCTGGCTGAGCGAGTACGGATCGCAGAGGGAAGGCAAACTCGGTCCCAAAAAATGCCGTGCTGAAGTCGGATGTGTCGACCGAAAGGTGCAGATATCACAGCTACGGCGTAAACAGACACAACGCAACCACCGTCATTTTCAGGGCGAACGAGGAAGAAGAGGAAGAAGAAGAACTCACGAATATATTTACACTAGGCCTGTGTATAAACATTACTTTATCATGACATATTATAGGAACTTATTACAGTTTGATTGCATGCTCCTGTATCCATAACTTCACTATCGACATCAGACCTTCCATTATCATCCTCGGTTTCCGAGGACTCGAAATCAAGCTCCTGCTTCGCTATCCTGTGAATAAATACTAAAATCTGAATTATTATCACTATCTAGAATTTCTTCAAATAACTTTCTAGCTTGCTCTGAAGTTTATTCTGAATTGGGCGTTATTTGATCTTTCCAATTTTCATCCTGTAGGTGTTTGCACAAAGTAAGCTGTAGTTTTCGTAATTGTTTACAGATTTGTGTGAATTACACGTCATTTTAAAGATAAATGAATGTACTATTACAGTAAACATTGGTTGCAACTCTAATAGAGGTTGTTGCTATTTAACGGCCCTCCGATGGCCGAGGACTTGCAATATTTTCACAATTATAACTGCTTGCGCCCCATCTCTATAAAAATCACAATTTCAATCAATGTGCACACCTTTTTCACTCTTGTCCTCGTCGCTAGATCTTTCAGTCAATTGTTGAAACATGTTTCTATCCTATTCAGCCGTTAGACGAGATGTACACGCATTTTTTGTAGTCCTAGCACTAGTTTCCACGGTAAACAGTTTTACACGATTTGGTAACTAACCCAAAACGCTGAAAAATATGAACATAATATCAATTTTTCATTGTTCTACAACAACCATGCTTTGGGAATTTGTTTTCCGGTGGCAACTTAAAGTCTCGAACCAGATCAGAGAGTGTTTCAGTACATTTTTCATTCGTTTTATTACTAAAATTAGATTGGCGCCCTGAGCGGCTTGCGGTCCAAATGTGATTATGTTGTGAGCCGCTGACAGCGGCTTGCGGTAGTTAATGAGTTAAAGTGTTAATACTCTAGTCAGAATTTTTCCAGCCACTGCTAACAGTGTTATACCCCTCCAGTTGCCACATACAGTCAAGTTTCCTTTCTTTGGCAGCTTGATAATGTGGCCTTCCTTCCAGCTCTTTGGGATGGCCTCTTTTTCCCAGATTTTCTTGAAGAGCTGGTGTAGCAACTCTGTAGTGTATGGTACATCTGCCTTCAGGGCTTCTGGTGGTATTCCATCTGGTCCTGGAGCCTTTCCATTTTTTAGCTGTTTTATTGCCAGAGAGATCTCTTGTTTAGTGGGTGGGTTCATGTTGCACTGTAGTGGCTCTTCTGCTGGTTCTATGATGGGTTGCTGTGATGGTTGGTTTCGGTTTAGGATTCCTTAAAATTCAGCTTATCTGGCCCTTTGTTTCTCTTCATTGCTAATGTTTTGTCCTTCTCTGCTCTTCACTGTTGTATTGTGGTTTAGCTGTTTCTTAGATAAAGTTCTAGTTTTCAAATCTCCTTTTTTTTTATCGCAATCTTGGCTTCCTCTGTTAGTTTTTCAATAAATTCTCTTTTATCTTGCCTGGCACTCTTTTTCACTTTCCTGTTTAGTAGCTCCCAATATATTGTGAGCAATTGTGTTCTGCATCTTTACAGTTGTTTACTTGTTGTTTGATGTCTCTTCTTTCTTTTATGAGGTTCTATTTGAGCCATTCCTTCTGTTGTTTATTTCTTTTGCCAAGAACTTCTTCACATGTATTCCAGTATGTTTCCTGAATTGTGCACCAATGATTATCTATACTTTCCTCTTCAAGGTTCTTCAGTGCTTAAAGTATATTATTAGGTCTTAGAAAAACTTTCTCACAAAATGAGTAGCTTGAATGACCATAACCTGCTATAGACATAGATCGTCATATCAGACTTTACAAAATAGACGTGAACAAAGGCATAAACAATGACCGAATGAAATAAAGTAACTTCACGGCATCTTTCAATGGATAACTACAATGAAATCTGACAAATTGTTAATAAGGTCATCTTTAGTATAATCTCGCAATACTGCATGTTTTTTTTTTTTTTTTATAACTACGTGATCGATAAACCAAGATCAACGGCTCGCAAAGCGAAACAGCAAAGTGTGTGGCGCACTAGAGGCATGTCGGACATAGAAAAAGACAATGGCTAGCCACCGTGGAAGAGATTGGGGCCTTACCACGTACTTCCTACAGAAAGTAATGGAATCACAACAACAAGATAAGAACCGATATGTAGAGAACTCTCTGTCCCCTGGGGAAGAATCTACTGTACAAATTAACAGGGAAGAGGCAACTCCTCTAATGAGTAAGGAAGTACATAATGACGAGTGTTCCTTAAATTCTGTTGAAAGGGAGCATTCTGAGAAAGACCACCTAAAAACTAGTAGGAGAAGCCTAAAAATAGGAACATGGAATGTTAGAACTTTAAACGGAGAAGGAAAGCTGGACACTCTTATATTAGAGGCAACCGACATGAAACTCGATATACTGGGAGTTGCAGAGGCAAGACTTTTGGATACAGGCTACATAACAAGAGACCAGTACACGCTTATACACTCAGGAGGAGAAAAACACGAAAGAGGGGTAGGAATGTTGATAAAGAAGGAGTTAGAAAAATACGTATGTGGATACTGGACACACAATGACAGAATGATGTTACTAAAGATGAGAGCAAAGCCATTCGACATATCAATCTTACAAACTTATGCACCAACTAAAGATTACAGCGAGGAAGAAATAGAAGAATACTATGAAGAGCTACAACACACACTTAAACCAGTCAAATCTACAGATGTGTTGATAGTAATGGGTGATATGAATGCAAACGTAGGAAAAGGAAAATACAAGAAAATAGTAGGACAGTATGGATTAGGGACAAGAAATGATAGAGGAGACAGACTTATCCAGTTCTGTGAAGAAAACCAGCTGGTCATATGTAACACCTTTTTTGAACATCACCCAAGGAAATTATACACATGGAAAAGCCCAGGAGATGTAACACGTAATCAAATCGACTATATCATGATAAAACATAGATTTAAGAACAGTGTCACAAGTGCAAAGACACATCCTGGCGCCGACATAAATTCAGATCACAATCCAGTTGTCATCAAAGTAAATATAAAGCTGAAAAGAGCAGGAAACAGAAGACAGGAGGAACCCCAGATAGAAATATCAGCGCTGAAACAACCAGATATAAAACAGAAATATTTAATCGAAGTCAAAAATAAATACCAACAGTTATTGACAGAAAGCATGGAGCAGTATAGAAGAGAAAACCCAGAAGAAAAAGCAACCGCAAAATGGGAATGCTTAAAAACAAGCATACAATCAGCAAATGCAAATTTACCTAAAAAGGAGTCTAAGAAAAATCAAATTTGGATGACAGATGACATCTTGAATAAAATGGCAGAAAGAAAGAAAGCAAAAAATACTCCAGAATATAAAACAATAGACAATGACATACGTACTATGTGTAGAGAAGCAAAAGAACGGTGGATAGAAACAAAATGTAAGGAAATAGAAGACTTGGAAGCGAAGCACATGACAAGAGATATGCATGAAGAAATAAAGAAATTATCAAATCGGTCGCGGTTTGCACAAGGAGGAAGCTGTATCAAGAACAAAAATGGTGTAATATTACTTGATGAGAAAGACATATCAAACAGATGGGCAGAATACGTAAAAGAACTATTCGAGGACAACAGAGGTAAAAAAACCATCACCAGATTCTAATGAAGGCCCACACATTCTCAGATCAGAAGTAGAGAATGCCATTCATATGATACAAAAAGGAAGATCAGCAGGCATGGATAACATAAACATTGAAATGATTTAGAAGCTCTGGAGAGCTTTGGTATAGATACAATCACAGAAATATGCAATGATATATACAATACAGGATATTTACCACACGACATGAAGACATCAGTTTTTATAACATTGCCCAAAAAACCAAATGCAACAGAATGTTCAGACTTCAGAACAATCAGCCTGATGAGTCATGCAATTAAGATACTGCTCAAAATCATACAGGAAAGAATAAAAAGTAAAGTAGACAGCGAAATCCAAGAAGAACAGTTTGGTTTTAGACGGAACAGTGGAACAAGAGAGGCAATATTTTGCCTAAGAAGATTAGCAGAAAAATATACAGAGGTCCAAAAAAGTATGTATATGTGCTTCATTGACTATAAGAAGGCTTTTGACAGAATCCATCATGAGAAAATAATTGAATGCCTCAAAGACATAGGTATTGATGGAAAAGATATAAGAATACTCAGTAACCTTTATTGGGAGCAAACTGCCACAGTAAGATCGGGAAGGAATTATTCACCATACATAGAAATAAAAAGAGGTGTCAGACAAGGTTGTGTGCTGTCCCCCTGCCTATTTAATTTATACACCGAAAAAATTTTCAAACAGATACAGGAAATACCAGGACTGAACATCAGTGGAAGATCAATAAACAACCTTAGATATGCAGATGATACCGTGTTGTTAGCTGAAAGCGAACAGGAGTTACAAGAACTAGTGAAGCAAGTGAACAGTATAAGTCATGAATATGGACTCGACATTAATATTGAGAAAACTAAAACTATGATAATTAGCAAAACAGATGATAAACCCACATTAAAGATAAGCGTAAATGGGAAAATCCTGGAACAAGTCAAGAGCTACGTATATCTTGGTCATATAATAACAGAAGATGGCAGATGTGAAACAGAAATCAAGAAGAGAATAGGAATGGCCAAAGCTACATTCAACAACATGAAACATATACTGACATCCAAACAGTTATCTCATAAATTAAAACTGAGAATCATAAAGTGTTATATATATTCTGCATTTCTGTATGGTGCAGAAACATGGACGATGAATAAGCATTTGGAAGAAAGAATTGAGGCTCTTGAAATGTGGATATATAGAAGAATGGGGCGTATCTCATGGAAAGAGATGAAAACAAATAAGGAGGTCCTAGAAAATCTAGGTATGAAAAGAGAACTAATGAGAGAGGTCAAAGTTCGGCAGCTAAAATACTTTGGCCACATAAAAAGGCATAACACCTTGCAGAAGACCATAACAGAAGGGAGAGTTGAAGGTAAACGTGCAAGGGGAAGACAGCACTATAAGTGGGAAGATAACATCAAGAGATGGACGGGAAAGAGTCTATCAGAGTGTACCACCAAGACAAGAGACAGAAGACGTTGGAGATCCATTACAGCCAACCTCCGTTGTGGAGATGGCAACTGATGATGATGATGATCGATAAACCATGCCAAGTTTCACGCATTTGTGGGACAAATTATTAGCTGACGAAAACCCAGAAACTCTTTCATTTCATGAAGATTTTGCATTACCTCATGAATTCACCCTGTATTCTTGTTTAGAAGTAATTTCATAAATAAAAGCGTAACTCAATATTTGTTGAGAAATTTTCTTTTGAGAAACTGTTTGGACGTTGTTGTGTATTTCGTCTTGAATCAACACTTGTTCTTGAAAATTGGTTCAGCTTGACTTATGTTCCCTTATGTAACCAGATAAGAAATTAAAGACAACTTAACTTGCTGTTATTCTATCGATGATGTTTAAATAACAGTAGAACGTTTTAGTAACTAAAAGCATTAACTTGTTAAGATGAAAAATTTAACCCACATCCTTATTTAGAAGTAAAATGAAAATGAGATGACGATAAATGAGCATATTCACATAATATACTGTTCCACTAATGACCAGTTTAAATTCAGACAAGTGGTCGGCTGCGGTTCTTATGGTGAACTCTGGCGGCAGGAGCCTGCCACAGTCAATTCCCTGTCAACTGTAAAATTCATTCATTCATCACAGTTCATCCTTCCACGGAGGAGAGGCTTTCAACAAACTCATGCCAAGTCCTCCTTTCCATGCCATTAGCTCAGGGTGTTTCCACATCTTTCTCATCCATTTCACTTCTATCTCCAGCTTTCTTCTCCATGTGATTTTTGTGTGCATATCTCCCTCTACCTCTCTCACTCCGATGATTCCAGAATAAGACCCGCCTTGTAAAACGTTGTGAATAAGAACTTTTATATGTTGTGACAGTTAAGTTCTGTTCCTAAATATTGCAGGATTAAATCAGTGAAAAATTTAATGAAGTAACACCATTCTGTCTCCAGAGTTGCTGAGCTGTTCATCATGTCCAACAGTGATGCCATTACTGTTATGGGAAGAATTATTCGCATGCCATTCTATTATCGATATGTGACTGTAGAGCTTACTCGGCGCACCCAGGAGGCAGGGAAAGGCAGAGCCCCAAACAAAACAACTGAGGAGACAGGTATGCTTTCCCCTTTTTCTTTACACTATACACTATTTTCAGTTTATTTTTAAATTTGTTCACAGTCGGCTGTTTGGTACTCTCTCTGTCTCAATTTATCCTCTGGTTTTCAGCCTAATAGAACTACATATCAGTAATAAGAATTTAAAAAAAAAAAGAAAAAAAAAAGATGCAGGCGGCTGAATTGCATCATCATTGTTATTGAGGAGAATTGACATTTTTGCACTCCTGGCAAACCCAAAGGTGCTCAGTCTCCCTCAGCAAATGTCGAAGATTACAGAAGACGGAAGATTAGATAGAGAAACAAAGGCACTAATAAAAGAGCTAATGCTATCATTGACTAGCTGAGACTACTTCTGAGGACATCCTAAGTTCGTGGAAGCTAAACAGAAAATGTCCAGTATTATCTTCACGACCACTGAGTGCTATTAGTGCTAAACATGAATGTTAAACAAAATGCAGAAAATGAAATATCATAACCTTGTGAAATGCACGTATGGATGCGAGTCATGGGCAGTGACTACAACCCACAAAAGCCAGATCCAAACCTCAGAAATGAGGTATCTGCAGAAGGTGGTTGAAGTGACAAGAAGAGACATGGTCCGCAACCAGACGATATGTCAAGGCCTAAAAACCCAACTCCTGCAGACCCAAGTAGAACAGTCCCAACTGAGATGGTTTGGCCAGGTCTGCAGAATGGGAGAAGATCGGCAAGCATAGGAAACTAAGAGCCAGGGATCCCGACCTCCAGGATGACCCAAAGTCCGCTGGGAGGACAACATTAGACAATCTTTGAAGGACTGAGGGCTAGAATGGAACCAAGCCAGGAGGAAGACAGCCGATAGAATAGTATGGCGCTCTCTCTTACAAACCTCTACACCTCACGGTAGAAGAGGAATGACTAAGAAGTAAGTAAGTAGTAGTGAAATGTACTGCCTGAGAAAGGTGCCCTGGCGATTCCAGGAGATGTAGAATAAAAAATCACCCTTAACTCATTCATTCCAGAGTTATTTTGCACGCTGTGCCAGACTTTTTTTTGTGGGCAGAATTTTATAGAGTGAAGTGTTCATCTTTCAGTCTAAATTTGTTTGTGAATTTTCCTTTGAACATGTACTTATTATATACCAAACTGTAGGGAAATGGATAGAGAATTCAAATATATAATGTCTGTGGTAGTATTAACACAAGTATGTTCGGTATAATTTAATCATTTTGCATGTAAAATTGAAAAACGCTAAAACGTTGACTGTAGAATACGATCTTACCAAAGACAAATTACTGTCGTAGACAATAAAACTTTCTTTTTAGTCTTCAAACGTCAAGTTAATCCATATACAAAGTAAAAAAAAACATGCTTATGGCCAAAATTAGTACATTTAGTGTTATTCGCACCAGTTTTTCCGTGGTTCTTTGTAAGAAAAAAAAAATTATGCAATCGTGCATTACGTAATTTTCAAACAAATAAATAAGAATAACGTCATATAAATACTTTTTTACTCTTGTTTAATGTTTTAATAGTATCCCTAGCTTCATCTTCTACCAAGAACTAGTGATTAGATGTTACGGTAGGTCTAGTTTTGTTGCTTTTTGATCGGCCAGAATATGACTACGCCCACTCATCAACTAAATCTAGTGTAACTAGCTTTTCTGCATATATTCCGTATTTTGACAACAAACTGTGACTACCAAACAATCATCATCAATGTCAGCAATGTTTCAAAGTAGTTTGACACAATTATTTGCTTAGGAGACTTAGAAAATGTAAATATAAAGCGTGACATATTTCTCTAGCAAAAACAACGAAAAATGTAAACACGCGAATCTTCACAAAAATTGTGATAATAACATCAAAACACGCACATGTGCTGATTAACTAAAGTCAAATTAGTTATTTAAATAGTAGCGGAAGTCATTCTACGAGTTTTAATATATGAACTGCATTAAGCGGACGATTTTTAGGGTTTATTCGTGATAAACTAAAAACCACGCCCTGAGCGTTGCTCTGGCACGGCGTGTTGAATTTTGCAACGCTCAGAGCGTTGGTCTGGAGTCAAAGAGTTAAGAGAAAATACTGTACCTAGTCTTGCATGGAATACACAGAGCAACAATGAATGAATGATTTGAACACCCGGGCAGAATGAATACAGGCCAGCCATTGTGATGTACCCTGCTACCATACTTGGCTATAACAAAGTAAGAAGGTGAAGGAAGTTCCATAGTAAATACTGCCGTAGGGGAGAAGTGTTTGAGACTTCACTATACTTGGTCCATCATCGAGAGGTGGAGTGACGAGTTCCCTTCCCCGCTGTCCCTAACTCAAGAACAAAGTCAGGTACTCATTTACAGCTGGGTTACGCCCACGGCGACCGTTGCCTCAACTGGCTGTGTGTGGTGTACCCGGAAACGGGGCCTCCCAGTACTGAGACACAGTTAAGTCCCCGATGTCATTTATCGGTGCAGAGTTGAGAGAGATGGCTGAGCATCACAATCCCCCCTGTGTTGCAGCATGATGAGAACCCAGAATTGCACACTGAGCTTGGGGGGAATCACTTGGGCACCAGACTTAATACTGGCTCTTGACTGGATGGCCGCATGCAGGAGATTTCTACAATGGGGGGTTGGCAGGTGGTGGGTATCTGGAAGTGGCTCTGTGCAGGACGTGAGGATTCCTTGGGTGAGCCCAGAACCAGAGCACAGCATTGTGCAAGCTCTGCATAGTTGGAGAGCCCCCTGGATGACGGGGAATGCACAGTGTGCTACCCCACCTGTCCCCAACTGCTAACTTAGAACCAGAAGTGGGGTCCTCTGTATGCGTGCCAGGCCAGGATAAAATGCCTGGGAAAGAGACTGGAGCTCAGAACTCCCTAACTCAAAGTTGCAGGATGGCAGGAAAGACAGGGCTATTTTGAAGATAATGCAACCATATTTTCACCATACGAGCTCGGACGCCGCCTCGGTAAACAAGGTCCGCGCAGAGCAGTGACACCCCCAGGCTGCTTGCGAATAGTCTACTACTGGGAACAATATGCACAGAGTTAGGATGAGAGCGACAGATTTGAACATTGCTAAAGTCATAGATACTGGGCCAGAAGGCGCACCGGAAACCACAGTATCACGCAACTCGCTTTTTTTTTCTATGGAGAGTACACCGTCACAGCTGGGTAGTCTGGAGCTTGTCGATACCGTGAATCGAACAACCCTGCACCTTTACAGCGAGAGACCAGCACACTAACCACTGTGTCAGTCGGACGCTCTATAACAAAGTAGGATATAAGAGAGGCCAAGAAAAAACTGGATTGATTGGTAACACTGGCTAACAAAAAAAAATTTTTTTTTTCTTTCTCTAACATTTCTATGTTTTTCTGGTCAATTTTAATGCGCTGTTTTTAAATCTACAAACCGTTTTTCTCTATCAGGTCGGGATCTCTAGAAATACGCAATTGAAGTGTATTAACAACGCATACAGTATTACAACATCATTCGTACAAGAAGTATAACAGTTATGTAGGCTTGAATTTCTTTGCAATCGACTTTCGTCGGTGAGTGGCATGTGGTACATCGCGATGAAGCATCCAACAATAATCGGCAAGCATGGTCACACTCCACCGTCCTTGATAACGTGACTCCATTACGGCGATATCTTGATGGAATCGTTCTCCATGTTCATCGCTGACTTCGCCAAGGTTGTCAGGGAAAAAGTCAAGATGCGAATCGAGCAAATGGATTTTGAGGGACATGTTACAACCCATAATTCTGTAAGCATCTATGCACTGCTTAACAATATGCACATAGTCGACAGATTTGTGATTTCCCAGAAAGTTATCGACGATCGATTTGAATGCCATCCATGCGCGAAGTTCACTACCATGTAACAAGTTCTCGAATTGTTTGTCTGCAATAACTTTCCTAATCTGAGGTCCTACAAAGATACCTTCCTTTATCTAACTTGCGGAAACTTTTCTCGAAGATAAGTGAAAGCTTTGCTCGTTTTATCTAACGCTTTTACGAAATTCTTCATGAGCCCCAACTTTATATGTAACGGTGGTAAAATGATGCTGTCTTTGTTAACTAATGGCTCGTGTATTACATTTTTATGCCCGATCTGCATACGATCCCTGATAGGCCACACCTTTCTTGCATAATGTTCTTGTCTGTTGCAGCTGTCCCATTCACATAGGAAGCAACAAAATTTAGTATACCCAGTCTGCATGCCCGTGAGAATTGCAATGACCTTTAGGTCTCCACAAATCCGCCATTGGTAGTCATTGTACTTTATTTTTGCCAAAAGTATAGCCATATTGTCATAAGTTTCTTTCATATGAACAGAGTAGGCGACTGGAATTGATGAAAATAAATTTCCGTTATGCAATAACACGGCTTTTAGACTAGTCTTGGAAGAGTCGATGAAAAGTCACCATTCGTTGACTATGTGCTCATGACCGAGGTGCACCATTAGACTGTTTACATCTTTGCAATAGCAAATGTCATCATCCATCTCAAAGTATTGAACAAGTTCTCTGTGTCTATGACGAAATTTAGATATCGGAGTATTGGGCACTAAAAGATTCCATTCTTTGAGTCGCGAACCGAGTAATTCCGCTTGTCCTTTGGTAAGAGCGAGATCACGTATTAGATCTGAAAGTTCTGAATGGTTAATTAAGTGAACACCATCATTCACCAGTATATAATCCGAGTCAGAATTAGCTTCTAAAGAAGGTAAACTATCACTTTTTGACGGTTCATTCACGTCCAACGGAAATTGTTCTGGTGGAACTGGGATCGGACACGTGATTGGATCATAAGGCACTGGTTTCGAAACCGATTCAATATTTGGATAAACCACAGACTTTCTAGTTTTAAAAGTGAAACCATGGATATTTGTCAAGCAGAAGTAACAATCAGTAGCGTGATTTGTCCGTTCACGCCATATTACTGGCACTCCAAAAGGCATCGACTTTTGCTTCGGCGATTTTCGTAACCAACCTGCCAATGTATTTGCACAAGTCGAACAAACTGCGTTTGGCTTCCAAGATTTATTTGCATCATCAACTTTCGAATCGAAATAAAGTTCATATGCTTTCTTTAGTATTGGTGTAAAGTTTTTCTGATGAACACGATCGGTAAAATATCCGCACACGTAACAGAACAGATCAGCCGAATTTCTACAACTTCTAGAAGCCATATTTCGCTCAGAATTATTTCAAAATACAGTAACTATTTGAAAAATAGCGTAACATATGTCATGCATCTTTTAGCAGTATAAAAAGTAGAATTATTTTGCATTTTATTATTTTTTAATAAGTTATATAGTAAAAATGAAATGGAGCAAATAACGGTTTCCCAAAAATATATTTATTCACAAATATCTTAACTCTTAGTATACGAGCGGCCTTTTAGAAAGGCCGATGATCGATCTGCACTAAATAATTTATTTATAAAGATAACATAAAGTGTTATATATCAAAATGAGAAGAAATGAAACCCCTATATCATGCACGTAACTAAATTGTTCAGTGGTTTTAAACATGCATTCACCTATACATTTTCGCTATTGACGGGGATCGATCATCGGCCTTTCTAAAAGGCCGCTCGTATACTAAGAGTTAAGAACCCGATGTGATAGAGATAAACGGATTTCAAATTTGAAATCAGCACAAGAAACTAACCTAAGAACACTTATTCTTATATGAGAAAGAAAAATATTGTTTGTCAGTGTAATCAGAGCTTTTAGACAAGGATACAATCACTCATGCCACTTGAAATATCCAGGAAGACCATTGTAACATAGAATTGTAGTATTAAAACATTTCATGATAAATAATTGTGGATGACTATAAACCAAGATTTATAAATGTAGAGGAATAAATGAATAATTAAAAACAATTATAGATAAGCAATTGTGAAGTTTTAATCACAATATATATCCTATGTACTTTCTGGAGAAGGTGAAGAAAGAGTAGAAACATTGTTGTTATAAACATGTTATAAGTGGCAACTAATATGTGCTTGTGCATGGGGCTGCTCTTCTTCTTCTTCTTCTTCTTGCGTTCGCATCTTTGATGATTACACCGTCAGACGAGTTCTCATGATGAATTCGACTGTTGTTTGAAGTTCCTCTTTAACTCCATATAGCTTTGAGTTTAGTGTTGAGTTATTGGGCCAGTATATCTTTCTTAACTGGTCATACAGAGGACAGTCCTGTAGAACATGCTCAGCAGTTTGTAAAGCCAGATCATCTAGTCTAGCCTTCATTGGGTGCATTCATGGGGCTGCTCAACTCATCATGTAACAAAAATTGTTACATTAACAACCACTTCAGGAGTGTATTAACTCTTAGTATACGAGCGGCCTTTTAGAAAGGCCGATGATCGATCCCCGTCAATAGCGAAAATGTATAGGTGAATGCATGTTTAAAACCACTGAACAATTTAGTTACGTGCATGATATAGGGTTTTCATTTCTTCACATTTTGATATATAACACTTTATGTTATCTTTATAAATAAATTATTTAGTGCAGATCGATCATCGGCCTTTCTAAAAGGCCGCTCGTATACTAAGAGTTAAGTGCTTTGGCATAGGAGTGTAAAAGGAGAACTATGATGATGAAACAGAGTTATTTACTACTTACTTAGTCGTTCCTCTTCTACCGTGAGATGTAGAGGTTTGGAAGAGAGAGCGCCAGACTATCCTATCGGCTGTCTTCCTCCTGACCTGGTTCCATTATAGTCCTTGGTCCTTCAGTTTGTAGTCCGTTCCAGTTCGTCGCCTTTAGAATCAGTCCGGTTTTCTCTCTTGTAGTTCGCGTAATCATGTTTTAAAGCAAACAGGTGATTGGCCTCTTGTGCCTTTGCATGGTGGAGGGGCTGCCTCCTTACGGCCTCCATGCAGGCCGCCCTCCTCCTTTTTCAGCCGGGCTTGGGACCGGCCTAGGCGGAGTTAACGATTTATTTACACAAAATTAAAAGAATTGAATGCTGTTTACTTGAAGGGTTTTTACTGTATGCTGGTGGTGTCGGCTGATTGACAGAACAGCATGCTGAAGGTTCAGAGGTCACTACATAGTTATTAGAAGCAGAAAATTAACTTTGACAGCTTAAGAACTCTCCTGTGTTGAAAGTACAAACACAAGACTTTTAATCAAAAGTGGTTCAAGAGTATTGAGAATGTTTTTGGCGTATTGATGAAATAAATAACTTGTCAGCATATCTGATGTTAAGAGAAATGAAAGTAACCTTTTTTATTTTTAGTTGTTTATATTGCATGGAACCTCACACTTTTGGCAATAACTGAGTGGGGTGCTGATTGGGCATTTGTACATGATTAATGGTGTCATTGCAAAATAACCTCTAAAATCTGCTTTTCAAATTTGTTTGTTTATGCATGAAACCAAACCCCACCCATCTTCATATTATGCTGTCAAAAGCAGTCAGTATGTTAGAAGATGAATAAACTGTTTGTCTGTGGTATTTGCAGCAGTAATTTATTACAATTTAATTATTCAAAGTTTCAATTATTTCAAAGGTCAAAATAATTGCAGAATTGTCATAAAAATGTACAAAAACTGTACCTAGATTTGCCCAACAGTGTTTACAATTTTGTCTTGTAGTGGTATATTCTGGTATAACTGAGTGTGTGGTGTAGTGGTATATTCTGGTATAACTGAGTGGGGTGCTGATTTTATTTTTGATGGCACTGTGTGAAGAAGGGATATTCTGATTCTTTTCAAGTCCACCCAGTTCCTTAATTATATTTCTTGTTTCGTAAAATCTGTTTGACCAGAAGGATAAAAATTTATGAAAATTATGCATTGTTTAAGAAAAGTATAAGTAATATTTACAGGATGATTTATTCAGTTATGGTTAGTTTTTATTAATGTTATTTATTGTCATATCTCCACTATTTATACTGTGCTAATTATGCTGTGGCGTCTGGGATATTAGTCACTACCAATAGTGCAGTGAATCCAGCTATGACGGTGTGCATGTCCTCCTGGTTACTCCAAATAAGTAGTTCTTGGTTGCTGATAGTGTTTGGCCAAAAGATTCAGAGAATTTTCCTTAGGCAGATTGTGTGGAAGGAGGACAGTTTTGACATTTCCTTCTGTTACTCTCCAACATTCCGCACCATAGAGAAGCACAGAAAGTACACAGCTCTCATAGTCTTAATTTGGTGTTTGTGCTGTACTGGGAAGACTTCCAAATGTTGTTGAGAATAGCAAAGGCTGTTCTTGCTTTATTCATTCTGTTGTTAATGTCCTTGCTTGTTCCGCCGTCAGGTGTTACTATGCTTCCTAGGTAAGTAAATGTGTCTGTCTGTTCTAACTTCTGGTTCTTTACTGTTATTGGCTCAGGATTGCCCACATTTAGTGTCATGACCTCTGTCTTCTTCAGATTGATGTTCAGGCCAACCTGCTGGCCATACTTAATCAGTCTATTGGTTTTGTCTTGAATGTGTTGATGTGAATGCGCGAGTAGTGCAATGTCATCTGCATATTCCAGGTCTTCCAGTGTAGAAAATGTTCATCTAATTCCTCTTGGACTGCCCTCTGTTGTCTGTCGCATTTCCCAATCTATGGCTGTCAAAAATAATGTTGTTGATAAGGGGCATCCCTGTCGTACTCCTGTTTTCACTTCAAAAGTTACTTTACTCAATCCGACACTGCACGTAAAGTTGGAATATAGGCTTTTTATGATGGAAACAATGCGGCTGGGAATTCCATAACTCTCTTCTGATATTTTGTATCATTTTCTCGTACTCTGACATATCTGACTTCTAATGTTCCTTGATACATTATAGTTTGAAGTCTACCCAAGAGTGTTATACATCAAATTGTTTGTAATTGAACAGACTATCATTTTTAGATGTAAAATTAATACTTTAAAAATTTATATTGATGTGAGTTTAAAAAATTTGACGGAAAGTCAACAGGAAAAATACACAAAAATTATAAACATGATATTTCACAAAGAAGAAAAAAATAAAGTATTATCAGAACAATTAACAACAGTCATATTTTATTGTAGTCTGACCATTTGTGCATTATATGTTACATTTCCAAAACAATTCAACATTAAATAATAAAATTATGCAAATTTTTGAAATGTTACATAACTAGGTTATTCCCAAAAAAAATATTCCCAAAAAAAAAATTCCACTTAATACATTACAGTTATTATAGGTAGCTGCAACATCTTAGCTAAAATAATGAAATATGACTTCAGTAGACATATTTCTAGTGTAACACTGTATGATCACTAACACATAAGTAAAATCAGTTATGAGAGTGACATAATAAAGACTCAACACATCTTTATATATTTCCTAAACTAAGTTCCGAAAAAAAAAACTGGTGGCAATGAAATAAAATGTAAGCATCTACCATAGCAATATCCAGATAGTGAAAAAAGAGTTTTCCAATATTTATTGGTCTTTCTCAAAACATTGTACTTGTTAATCGGCTGGTCACTCTTGTCCACTACTTTCTTGTATATATTGTAATCCCTTACAAGATTTGGCTGTCTAACATTAAGTTCTTGAAAATTCCAATTAACCTTAGATATATGCTTAGCGAACATATGGCCATTTGTATTGTAAATGCTTGAAACCAGTGTTATAGTTTTGTTACCTCTCCACTGCAGTGCTAGTAATTCTTTATCTCTAACCCACCTCACTGCACCTCTGATACTATTTTTTTCAAATTCCTTTATATTTGAAAGTGCAGCTGGAAATATCTTTCTGTTTCTAAGAAATGTGCCACAAGCTCCAATCCCCTAACTTCACAAGTCCTTCAGTAACTGATTGGATGTATACAAACTATCAAAATAAACCCTATATCCTTGACTCACCAAAGATTTCATAAGATTCATAACTAACTACAGTATAAGCTAAACCAAATGGCCCATTTGCAGTCTTCTTCTTCTTTGATCTTTAGCCGCCGACCGTTAAAGCAGTCAGTGGCCATTACGCCTGGTGGCGTCTTGTAGGGCAACAACAAATTGATTCCACCCTGCTCGGTCGGCGGCCATCCCTCGCACAGCGCCACCACAACCCCGGCTCACTCCTGCATCTCAGCCTCCACAGCCCCCCGCCAAGCTGTCTCCGGTCGGCCTCTCTTTCGCCCTCCCCCCCAGGGGTCCATAGCATAGCTGCTCCCGTGATGGCATCGGGGTCTCCTCTGAGGACATGGCCAACCCAGCGTCTGCCAGCCATGATGGTGTGCATGTCCCCCTGCCCGCTCCGAGCAAGCAGATCTCGGCCGGTGATGGCACCCAGCCAAAAGATTCGGAGAATTTTTCCCAGGCATGCCGTGCGAAAAGAGGACAATCTCGACACCTCCCTCTCTGCAACTCTCCAGCCCTCCGCGCCACAGAGAAGCACAGAAAGCACACAGCTCTGATACAATCCCAATTCTGTGCCTGTGCTGCACCGAGAGGACCCCCAGATGCTGTCCAGACCAAAAAAGGCCACTCCCACTTTGTTCACTCTGCCGTTGATGTCCCTGCCTGCTCCGCTGCCTGGTGTCACCACGCATCCCAGGCATGTGAAGGCATCTGTCCGCTCCAGCTGCCGATTCCCCACCGACATGGGCCCAGGGTTGCTCACACCGAGCGCCATGACCCCTGTCCCCTTTAGGTTGATGCTCAAGCCCACCTGCTGGCAATACTTACTAAGTCCATCCGCCCCTTCCTGGATGTGTTGATGTGAATGCGCCAGCAGTGCAATGTCATCTGCACACTCCAGATCCCCCAACGCAGAAAATGCAGTCCATCCCACTCCTCCCGGACCGCCCTCCGCCGCCTGGCGCACCACCCAGTCCACGACTGTCAAAAATAGAGTGGCCGACAAGGGGCATCCCTGTCGCACTCCCGCCCCCACCCCAAAGGCCAGGCCGCTCTGCCCAATGCCACACGCAAAGCCGGCACAAAGGCCTTTCATAATTGACACCACTCAGCCCGGAACTCCGCAAGCCCTCAGTACCCTCCACAAACTGTCCCCACGTACACCGTCAAAAGCTCCCCCAAAACCAACGAAACCAATGCACAGCTGTCCACGCCACTCCGAGCACTGCTCCACAATGTTCCCGAGGGTAAATATACGATCTACACATCCTCTGTTCCCTCCAAATTCTGCCCGCTCTTTCCTCAGCCTGTGGTCCACTGCCCCTGAGACCCTCTGTATAGCCATCCCGCCCAGTACTTTGCCGGGAACCGAGAGAAGAGCCACTCCTCTCCAATTATTGCAGTCTGCAAGATCTCTCCTCCCGGGCAGCCTGACAATTATTCCCCCCTCTCCACTCTGCTGGCGCCGTCCCTGCCCTCCAGACCCGTGCAAACAGCGGCTCCAATAGTTCCGCTGATAGCTCTGGGTCTGTCCCAAACAGCTCTGCACTTAAGTTATCATGACCAGGAGCTTTTCTACCCCTTGACCGCTGTGGTGACTTCTTCCTTTCGTGGGATGTTTGTATTAACATCTAGATCATTTTCAGCCTCAGGAACATTCAATTGTGTCTCTGGTGGTTCGTTATTCAGAGCCTCCCCGAAACGCTCTGCCCATCTTGTTTCCCGTCCCTCTACTGTCGTGATGAGATTTCCGCGCCCATCTCCCACCAATGCAACACCGTCCGCACCCCGCCCTCCTCCGATGACCTCAGCCACCTTGTACACTGTGCTCTGCCCACCTCCCAGCGCCGCCCCCTCCGCCTGTCCCGCAAGGTCATCCAGAATTGTTCCCCTGTCAGCACGGGTCTGATGTTTAACTTCCTTGTCCAGCTGACTGTACTGTTCACCATACATTGCCTCTAACCTGGGAGACCCAGCTTCTGTTTTCTTTCATTTGCAGTGATCCTACCTAAATAAACATCAAAGTATATCCACTAACAGCATCAGCAAGAACCCATTACTTCATCCCCCATTTTGTTGGCTTGTCTCTAATATACTGTCAAAAAGAAAACACCCTTTTCTTATAACTATTCTTTCATAAAATTACAGTTTGAAGAAGTCAATGGGTCTCAAAAACTGCTTTGTATTTTCTCTGGTGCTTACCTCTGACAGTTGCAGACCTGGAACCTTCTCATGCAAAAAAGGTGGAGGGTTGGAAGGTGGGCCTTCATCAAGTCCATCATAACCAAAACATCTGCAAGAAGAACAATTTAAAATTAATTTTTACGGATCAACAATAGAATTCAAAGTTGCAGTTTGATATTACATAATGTTTTCAAATCTCCTTTTTTTTATCGCAATCTTGGCTTCCTCTGTTAGTTTTTCAATAAATTCTCTTTTATCTTGCCTGGCACTCTTTTTCACTTTCCTGTTTAGCTCCCAATATATTGTGAGCAATTGTGTTCTGCATCTTTACAGTTGTTTACTTGTTGTTTGATGTCTCTTCTTTCTTTTATGAGGTTCTATTTGAGCCATTCCTTCTGTTGTTTATTTCTTTTTGCCAAGAACTTCTTCACATGTATTCCTGTATGTTTCCTGAATTGTGCACCAATGATTATCTATACTTTCCTCTTCAAGGTTATTCAGTCTTCTTCTTCTTCTTCCGTCCTTAGCCAAAGACCGACCAAGCAGTCAGAGGCCATCACGCCCTGTAGCGTCTTAAGGGCAACAGCAGATTGATTTTCTCTGTTGCAGTTTCCCATCACGCCTAGCGGCGTCTTTAGGGCAACAACAAATAGATCCATCTGCCGTTGTTTCCGTAATCGGTGTGACAAGCCAACAGGTGATCAGCCCATTGGGCAAGGTTATTCAGTGCTTCAAGTATATTATTAGGTCTTAGAAAATTTTTCTCACAAAATCTTCTTCTTCTTCTTGCGATCGCAACGTTGATGATTACACCGTCAGACGAGTTCTCATGATGAATTCGACTGTTGTTTGAAGTTCCTCTTTAACTCCATATAGCTTTGAGTTTAGTGTTGAGTCATTGGGCCAGTATATCTTTCTTAACTGGTCATACAGAGGACAGTCCTGTAGAACATGCTCAGCAGTTTGTTCGTTTAATCCACATGTGCACAGTGGTGAAGCAGACAATCGTAGCTTGTGCATGTGTTTATTCAGTTTGTTATGCCCTGTCCTGAGTCGAAAAATAGTTGTCTGTCCCTGCCGGTCGAGAGTGTGATAGTCGTCTTTGGGTTGGTTCTGTTCTCTTCTGATAGTCTGGATAGCTCTCTTTTTCTCAAAGTATGTGACTTCATTATCTTCTTGTTCACATTCTCCTCCCTTTTTTGCAAGTTTGTCTGCCTTTTCATTTCCGGGTACACCACAATGAGATGGTACCCACTGAAGTATGGTTCTCTTTTTGGCAGCTACCTTGTTTAGTTCATTTCTCAGATGCGGGAGTTTACCACCCTTGAGAGCTTGCAGGACAGACAGTGCATCTGTCAGGATGACTACCTGGTGGCAGTCAGAGTTGGTGTTATAAATCATATTTGCAGCTTGCTCTAGAGCTTGAACCTCAGCTGTATAGTTGGAACAGAATTTACCAGTGGGAATGTGCCTAGTCTCATAGTGGTTGTCAGGATATGAGATAAAGATACCGGCACCTCCATTCCTAACAGCCTTAGTTGCTGATCCATCTGTATAGGCATGTATCCATGATTGATCGGGATAGCTTTCTTGGATCATACTCAATGTAGCAGTTCGTTTTTGCAGATCATTATACTCACATCCACTTGTGAGACCACTGACTGTTGTATTAATTTGGAGGGCACTGCTGGCCTGCTCCCATGGTACAGGGTATAGGGTGGGCTTCAGTGGTGTTGTCTTCATGGATAGGTCTTCTTGATGCTGTCTTATAAGTCTTTTCCCCCGATGCACAAAGCTGCTACGCTTTAGGCGTCCCAATGCCAGATCATCTAGTCTTGTCTTCATTGGGTGCATTGGCATACTGTTGTACTTTTCCATCTGGATCATGGTTTTTGTGTCTCTTCTATGGGACAATGTCTGTAATCCAGCAACCTTCTGCATCTCTGTTATTGGTGTAGTTTTCATGGCTCCTGTAATGAGCCTGAGAGCTTGATTTTGCACCTTGTCCAAAGACTGCAGATGTGAGTTAGCAGCTGATGACCATGCTGCTGAGCTAAACTCTAAGTGTGGTCTTATTACTCCATTATAAATCTTCTTTAGATTTCGTTCATTTGCTCCCCAGTTGGTACCTGCTAATTTTCTGAGTATGCCTAGTCGTCTTCGGGCCTTTCCTTCTGCATTTTCAATATGCTTATTCCATGTAAGCCTTTGGTCAAATGTCACCCCAAGATAGGTGGGGTAGCTTTCTTCCTTGATCACGGTTGTCCCTAGGTGTATGTTAGCTGATTTGTCCTTGGGGGCGAGGGAGAACAGTGTTGTGGAGGTTTTGTCTGTGTTTATTGTGATAAGCCATTTCTCTGCCCATGACACTAGCATGTCTGCTGCCCGCTGCATTCTATAATTTGCTGTGGTGACATTTTCATCAGCGCACCAGAGTACTAGGTCATCTGCATATAAGGCAGCTTTAACTCCTGCAGGGAGATCTTTCACCAGGTCATTGATGTAAACAAGGAAGAGTGTTGGGGAAATTACTCCTCCTTGAGGTACCCCCTGATGGAGCAACACTTTTCTGCTCTGCAGACCGTCAAGAGTGACTCTAGTTCTCCTGTTATGCAAGTATGACTGGATCCATTTCATCATGTTGCCTTGGATTCCACTTCTCCTAAGTTTTGCAATGAGGCCATCTTTCCACACCTTGTCAAAGGCCTGCTTGAAGTCGACCCAGATCGTTAGGACCTTTTTCTTCTCCTGGAAGGCATCTTCTATTGCTTGAGACAAGTAAGTAACTTGGTCTTCTATACTGTAGCATTCTCTAAATCCAGCTTGTTCCGGCACCAGGATCTGCTCAGACTCTAAATACCATTTCAATCTGTGGTTGACTATTCGCTCCATAGTCTTCCCAACACAGCTTGTGAGACTGATTGGCCGGTAACTTGCAGCCTCGGTCTTACATTTCCCTTTCTTTAGTATGGGTATTGTGATGGCTTCTCTCCATACTTGGGGTACCGTTCCTTTCAACCAGCTGTGGTTGAATATCTCAAGCAGTTTTGTCTTTGCTGCTGAGCTCAGATTTACTAGCATTTCGTTGCTGATTTTGTCTGGGCCGGGTGACTTTTGAAACTTAAGCTTGGAAATAGCCTTCTGTAGTTCTCCTAGTGTGATGGGTTCCCTCATTGGGGCAGGAGTATCTGTCTGTCCCATGGTTGCCAGTATTTCTTTTCTTATCTCTCTCTGATGGTCTATGTTAATGGGTAAGTTGCTTTCTGAACTGTATCTTCTAGCAAACAAGTCTGCAGCTTGTTTTCCTCTGAAAAGTTTGCCACCTTCATCCAATGTGATAGTCTGCCTTGGTGAGGAATGCTCTTCATTTAGAGACTTGACTAATCTCCAAAGTTTCCTGCCGTCTTTCTCAAGGTTCAGCGATGCCGTTTTAGTTCTCCAGCTTTTCCGCTTTTCTTCTAGCTTTGTTCTCTGAAACTCTGCTACAGCCTTTTTCCATTTGTTGTGAGTTTCAAGTGAAGGCTGAGACTCTGCGTCCTTTCTAGCCTTGTCCATAGCTTCCTGACGTTCTTGGAGTGTGCTGGACCAGTATGGTATGTAGTTACGCTGGCATCCTTTGGGAATGGTTTCTTTTGCAGCTTGTAGTATGCATCTGTTGAAGTCTTTTACCACTTCATTAATGTCTCTGTTCTGTACCTTGAAGGTAGACAGCAGCGTGTTCACCTGATGCCTGAATAAACCCCAGTTGGCTTTTTTGTAGTTCCATCTTGTAATGGCTGGGCCTGTACTGAGAGTTGCACTCTGGACAGTAAGAAAGATTGGGCGATGGTCGCTTCCCCCTAGTTGGTCTCCTACTTCTCTACTAATAGATCCAGCTATATCTGGTGTGGAGAAGGCAAGATCTGGTGTTGAGGTTGTGTGCCATCCTCTGGAGTAGAAGGTAGGAGTATCTGTGGCATTATTGACTAGGATTAGGGAGTGATCATCTTGCCAAGTTTCAACCTCTTCACCTCTGTGATCCAGATGGTTATAGCCCCA
Organism: Oreohelix idahoensis; assembly: GCA_024509875.1. Classification (NCBI taxonomy): domain Eukaryota; kingdom Metazoa; phylum Mollusca; class Gastropoda; order Stylommatophora; family Oreohelicidae; genus Oreohelix; species Oreohelix idahoensis. The sequence continues at coordinate 31,496 of JAMPIV010000027.1, read as the reverse complement.
GCTCTGGGAGTGGCTATTAAAGTCTCCAACTGCTATAAAGTTGGTGGCTGGTACCTGTATAGAGCTGAGACTCAGGGGTTTGTTGTTCGGACAGTAATAGTTCAGGAGTTCTATTTCCATCTTGTCTACCTTTATCTGCAGCAGCTGATATTCTGCTCCATCCATGAAGGTTTTCCTTTCGTGTGCAGGAATGTTATTCCTTACAAGAGTAAGTACTCCTCCTTTTCGTCTATCTTGTCTGTCGGATCTGAAGCATTGATATCCCCTTATTTTAAAGGTTTGATCTGCTTTCAAGTGAGTCTCTTGGATACAGCAAACACTGACTTGCTTCTCATACAAGATGTTTTCCAGCCCTGTCTTTTTGCTGTATCCAGCCTGCTTGCTGTTCACTCCCTCTGCATTCCAGTGCATCATGACAAGTGGCACTCTGGGTTTCTCTTTTTCTGTTTTGTTTTGGTCAGTAGTTCTCCTCCGCCGTCTGTTGACTCCACAAGACGGTCTAGAGGGTCCTCCAGTAGCTGAGGGTGGGCTCTGTCGAGGCTCAGAGCCCGGCACTGCACCTGCCTGGTGGAGCTCCACAGGGCGAGCACCAGAACGAGATTTATTTGACGGTGTACTCTCCATAGAAAAAAAAAAAGCGAGTTGCATGATACTGTGGTTTCCGGTGCGCCTTCTGGCCCAGTATCTACGACTTTAGCACCTGTTCAACGGGAGAGTGGGCTCATCCCTAATCTGTTTATGTTCCCAGTAGTAGACTATTCGCAAGCAGCCTGGGGGTGTCACTGCTCTGCGCGGACCTTGTTTACCGAGGCGGCGTCCGAGCTCGTATGGTGAAAATATGGTTGCGTTATCTTCAAAATAGCCCTGTCTTTCCCGTGGCTTTTCTGCCATCCTGCAACTTTGAGTTAGGGAGTTCTGAGCTCCAGTCTCTTTCCCAGGCATTTTATCCTGGCCTGGCACGCATACAGAGGACCCCACTTCTGGTTCTAAGTTAGCAGTTGGGGATAGGTGGGGTAGCACACTGTGCATTCCCCGTCATCCAGGGGCTCTCCAACTATGCAGAGCTTGCACAATGCTGTGCTCTGGTTCTGGGCTCTCCCAAGGAATCCTCACGTCCTGCACAGAGCCACTTCCCGATACCCACCACCTGCCAACCCTCCATTGTAGAAATCTCCTGCATGCGGCCATCCAGTCAAGAGCCAGTATTAAGTCTGGTGCCCAAGTGATCCCCCCAAGCTCAGTGTGCAATGCTGGGTTCTCATCATGCTGCAACACAGGAGGGATTGTGATGCTCAGCCATCTCTCTCAATTCTGCACCGATAAGTGACATCGGGGACTTAACTTTGCCTCAGTACTGGGAGGCCCCGTTTCCGGGTACACCACACACAGCCAATTGAGGCAACGGTCGCCATGGGCGTGATAGACGACAAACAGTGAAGAATGAGGCAAGAAAGCATTTAACCCATGAAGTGGGGGTGGATTGGTGCAGACCAGAGCATGTACCACTCGCCGGTGGGTTCTGCATCTACACCTATAGGGTTCCACCCACTCCTCAGCCCATTTAGTCTGGCCCCTCACCCAGGACCTGTCCGGCTTGGGTGACCCTGCCAGGAGTAAAACTCCCGCCGGCATAGCTCCCGGGATCATTGAGGCGCTCAAGCTCTCCAACCACGGCAAGGTAGGCTTACATGTGGAGAGTCTCACAAAATGAGTAGCTTGAATGACCATAACCTGCTATAGACATGGATCGTCATATCAGACTTTACAAAATAGACGTGAACAAAAGCATAAACAATGACCGAATGAAATAAAGTAACTTCACGGCATCTTTCAATGGATAACTTCAATGAAATCTGATCCTACCTAAATTGACACACATTACATTTTCCGTACAAAGGAATACTGTCAATCATAAAGTGATATGACGTAAATAATAATTTTTAAAAGCTGAGACACAGGGCAAATGAGGTCAGAAAAATAAGCTGATTCAGAAGTTACGTCAGATCTACTTTATATTTATTTCCTGGTGCCGTGAGTTCTTTGTTAACTGTTTGAACAATGAAATATTTGTTTCTTTTTTTCAAAAACAAACAGAAAGCAGCTATACTGACCACAATAGCCCACTAAAACGACCGTTTTATTGCTTTTCAAAATCAGGCGTTATCATTTCGTTAACGAAGTAACATTACCTTTGCATGTACGGCTGGTGATCTGAGTTGTTCTGAGCTGTATTTTCACCATCCAACTCATCAGACGTTTCCAAGTCCCCTGAATAATCATCAGAACAGGAATCTACATCACTAGATGCATTGTAGTCATTATCAGACTGCATTTTGTTTACGATCTGTTAAGTCGAGTTGATCGGAAAATATCCAAAATGCCAGACGGACAAATGCGGTGTTTACGTTTTTCTGCGTGTAATTTCAAAGTCAACATAAGTGAAAGCTGTATATTTTTTAACACAGATATAATTGTTAACATGTATTCTTAATATAAAACATAGATTTGAAGTCAGAATTAAAAAATAAATGTGCTTTTTTTTACTTCAAAAGTCATTCTGTTTGGAACGATTTTTTATATATCCGGTCTGAAGAGTAATGAGCCCTCAGTATTTTCCATAGGCTGTCCCTGTGTATGCTGTCAAAAGCCTTTTCAAAATCAAAGTTAATGTCTCTGCCATTCTGAGCACTGTTCTATAATGTTCCTGGGGGTGAATATATGATCTGCACATCTTCTGTTCTTTCTAAAGCCCGCTTGTTCTTTCCTCAGTTTATGGTCAACTGCTTTTGAAATTCTCTGGATGATTATCCTGCCTAGTATTTTGCTGGAAACTGAGAGTAATTCCTCTCCAGTTGTTGCAGTCTGCAAGGTCGCCCTGCTTGGGCAATTTGACAATTATTCCTTTACTCCACTCTGTTGGTGTTGTCTCAGTTTCCCAGACTTGTGCAAATAGTGGTTCTAATAGTTCTGCTGCTAGTTCAGGGTCTGCCTTGAATAACTCAGCATTTAGATTGTCGTGACCAGGCGCTTTTCCATTTTTTAACCCTTTGATAGCTGTGATGATTTCTTCTTTTCGTGGGATGTCTGTATTTACGTCTAAGTCACTTTCAGCCTCAGGAACATTCAGCTGAGTCTCTGGTGGTTCCTTATTCAGTGTTTCTCTGAAGTGCTCTGCCCATCTTGTTTCCAGCCCCTGTGCTGTGGTGATGAGATTTCCTTGCTTGTCTCTTACTAACGTTATGTTGTTTGCACCTCTTTTTCCACTGATAGTTTTAGTTATTTTATAAACTGTGCTTTGTTCATTTCTCAGTGCTGCCTCTTCTGTCTGTCTTGCAAGGTTATCCAGAAATGTCCTTTTGTTAGCACGGGTTTGACGTTTTACTTCCTTGTTCAGCTGACTGTACTGTTCACCATATATTGCCTTTAACCTGGGAGACTTAGCTTCTGTTTTCTTTCTTTTCATTTCCTTTCTCTTCGCTATGTACCCCACCCATGTGAGTGTTATATTGTTTCACTATTTTAGACTGCTTAACTTTTAACTCTCTAAATTTCCCATTAACTTTTGTTCTTTCAGTAACTTCTGAATATCCACTATCTGTCAAAAAATTAGACATGATAAAAACTGTTTTATTATCCCTACACTGTATTATTAACATCTCCCTCTCCCTGATGCGACATGTCACAATGAGCTGATTTTGTTTTCAAATGATTCTATTTCTTTTAAAGACTTTGGAAAACCTCTTCTATTTGTTAGTAATAGTTTCCCGCGCACAAACACCTTTCTTTAAAAAATATTGTAAAAGTTGTACACTAGTGTATAAATTATTAAAAAAATATGTGATAACCTTGATTAATATGAGACTTTATTAGTCTCACAGCTACATCATAAGCCAAACCAAATGGGGAACCTTGGGTATCCTTACCAAAGTAACTTTAAAATCATATGTATATCCTGTGTCAGCCTCAACAAGGATCCATAATTTCATTCCCCATGTAGTTGACTTATCTCTAATACACTGCCTAAATGGACACCTGCCTTTATTACTAACCATCCGTTTCTTTCTTTCTCTTCTTCTTGTTTGATCCTTAGCCGCCGACTGTCACAGCAGTCAGTGGCCATCACGCCTGGTGGCGTCTTGTAGGGCAACAACAAATTGATTCCACTTTGCTCTGTCGGTGGCCATCCTTCGTACAGTGCCCCAACTCTGGTTCATTCTTTGCATCTCAGCCTCCACAGTCCCCCGCCAAGTTGTTTTTGGTCGGCCTCTCTTTCGTTTTCCTTCAGGGGTCCATAGCATAGCTGTTCTTGTGATGGCATCAGGGTCTCTTCTGAGGACATGGCCAACCCAGCTCCAGCTTCTGCCAGCTATGATGGTGTGCATGTCCTCTTGTTTGCTCAGAGTAAGCAGATCTTGGTTGTTGGTGGTATTCGGCCAAAAGATTAGGAGAATTTTTCTTAGGCATGTTGTGTGAAAAGAGGACAATTTCGACATTTCCTTCTCTGTAACTCTCCAGCGTTCTGCATCATAGAGAAGCACAGAAAGCACACAGCTCTGATATAATCTTAATTTTGTGCTTGTGCTGTACTGAGAGGACTTCCAGATGTTGTTTAGACTAAAAAAGGCAGTTCTTGCTTTGTTCATTCTGTTGTTGATGTCTTTGCTTGCTCCGCCGTCTGGTGTTACTATGCATCCTTGGTATGTGAAGGTGCTGTCTGTTCCAGTTGCTGATTCCTTACTGATATGGGCTCAGGGTTGCTCACATTGAGCGTCATGACCTGTCTTCTTTAGATTGATGTTCAAGCCCACCTGCTGGCTATACGTATCTGTTTTTTCCTGGTGTTGATGTGAATGTGCTAGTAGTGCAATGTTATCTGCATATTCCAGATCTTCCAATGTAGAAAATGTAGTCCATCTTATTCCTCTTGGACTGCCCTCTGTTGTCTGGCGCATCACCCAGTCTATGACTGTTAAAAATAGAGTGGTTGATAAGGGGCATCCCTGTAGTACTCCTGTTTTCACCTCAAAGGTTAGGTTGCTCTGCCTAACGCTACACATAAAGTTGGCATAGAGGCTTTTTATGATTGACACTATGCATCTTGGAATTCCATAAGCCCTCAGTATTTTCCATAAACTGTCCCTATGTATACTGTCAAAAGCCTTTTCAAAATCAACTAAATTAATATCTTTGCCATTCTGAGCACTGCTGTATAATGTTCCTGAGGATAAGTATATGATCTACACATCTTCTGTTCTTTCTAAATCCTGCTTGTTCTTTCCTCAGTTTGTGGTCTACTGCTTTTGAAATTCTCTGTACAATTATCCTGCCTAGTATTTTGCTGGGAACTGAGAGAAGAGTTATTCCTCTCCTATTACACTGACAAACAACATTTTTCTTTCTTATATAAGAATAAGTGTTCTTAGGTCAGTTTCTTGCGCTGATTTCAAATCTGAAATCCGTTTATCTCTATCACATCAGGTTCTTAAGATATTTGTGAATAAATATATTTTTGGGAAACCGTTATTTGCTCCGTTTCATTTTTACTATATAAAAGTTAGTTGCTTATCCTTTACAGGACGTGGCAATCAACCCCAGCTTTTATTGGCTGTTTGTGATTTTTCTAGGCAATTTTTTCATTCAGTAGTTTGCCATTGCTTTCTGAACGGTACGGCGCTTATACCATTGTTAAAAATCCACACAAAGCGATTTGCTTCCAAACCGCCTGCAGCAGGTTTCGAACCTGGTATATCTGGATTATGAAACTGCGTTCATATCCATTAGGCCACAGACGCCGACTTTTACTATATAACTTATTAAAAATTAATAAAAATCAACATAATTCTACTTTTTATACTGCTAAAAGATGCATGACATATGTTACGCGATTTTTCAAATAGTTACTGTATTTTGAAATAATTATGAGCAAAATATGGCTTCTAGAAGTTGTAGAAATTCGGCAGATCTGTTCTGATACGTGTGCAGATATTTTACCGATCGTGTTGACCAGAAAAACTTTATACCATTACTAAAGAAAGCATATGAACTTTATTTCGATTCGAAAGTTGATGATGCAAATAAATCTTGGAAGCCAAATGCAGTTTGTTCGATACATTGGCAGGTTGGTTACGAAAATCGCCGAAGCATAAGTCGATGCCTTTTGGAGTGCCAGTAATATGGCGTGAACATACAAATCACACTACTGATTGTTACTTCTGCTTGACAAATATCCATGGTTTCACTTTTAAAACTAGAAAGTCTGTGGTTTATTCAAATATTGAATTGGTTTCGACACCAGTGCCTCATGATCCAATCACGTGTCCGATCCAAGTACCACCAGAACAATATCCGTTGGACGTGAATGAACCATCAGAAAGTGATAGTTTACCTGCTTTAGAAACTAATTCGGATTCAGATTACATACCGGTGAATGATGGTGTTTACTTAATTAACCATTCAGAACTTTCAGATCTAATACGTGATCTCGCTCTTACCAAAGGACAAGCGGAATTACTCGGTTCGCGACTCAAAGAATGGAATCTTTTAGCGCCCAATACTCCGATATCTAAATTTCCTCATAGACACAGAGAACTTGTTCAATACTTTGAGATGGATGATGACATTTGCTGTTGCAAAGATGTAAACGGTCATGAGCACATAGTCAACGAATGGCGATTTTTCATCGATTCTTCCAAGACTAGTCTAAAAGCCGTGTTATTGCATAACAGAAATTTATTTTCATCAATTCCAGTCACCTACTCTGTTCACATGAAAGAAACTTATGACAATATGGCTATACGTTTGGAAAAAATAAAGTACAATAACTACCAATGGCGGATTTGTGGAGACCTAAAGGTCATTGCAATTCTCACGGGCATGCAGACTGGGTATACTAAATTTTGTTGCTTCCGATGTGAATGGGACAGCCGCAACAGACAGGAACATTATGCAAGAAAGGTGTGGCCTATCCGGGATCGTATGCAGTTCGGGCATAAAAATGTAAATTACGAGCCGTTAGTTAACAAAGACAGCTTCATTTTACCACTGTTACATATAAAGTTGGGGCTCATGAAGAATTTTTTAAAAGCGTTAGATAAAACGAGCAAAGCTTTCACTTATCTTCGAGAAAAGTTTCCGCAAGTTAGCGATGCAAAGATAAAGGAAGGTATCTTTGTAGGACCTCAGATTAGGAAAGTTATTGCAGACAAACAATTCGAGAACTTGTTACATGGTAGTGAACTTCGCGCATGGATGGCATTCAAATCGATCGACGATAACGTTCTGGGAAATCACAAATCTGTCGACTATGTTGCATATTGTTAAGCAGTGCATAGATGCATACAGAATTATGGGCTGTAACATGTCCCTCAAAATCCATTTGCTCGATTCGCATCTTGACTTTTTCCCTGACAACCTTGGCGAAGTCAGCGATGAACATGGAGAACGATTCCATCAAGATATCGCCGTAATGGAGTCACGTTATCAAGGACGGTGGAGTGTGACCATGCTTGCCGATTATTGTTGGATGCTTTATCGCGATGTACCACATGCCATTCACCGACGAAAGTCGACTGCAAAGAAATTCAAGCCTACATAACTGTTATACTTCTTGTACGAATGATGTTGTAATACTGTATGCGTTGTTAAAAAAACTTCAATTGCGTATTTCTAGAGATCCCGACCTGATAGAGAAAAACGGTTTGCAGATTTAAAAACAGCACATTAAAATTGACCAGAAAAACATAGAAATGTTAGAGAAAGAAAAAAAAAGTTTTTTTATGTTAGTCAGTGTTATTGCAGTCTGCAAGATCTCCCTTCTTGGTCAATTTGACAATTATTCCTTTGTTCCACTCCGTTGGTGTTGTCCCTGTTTTCCAGACTTGTGCAAATAGTGGTTCTAATAGTTGTGCTGCTAGCTCAGGGTCTGTCTTAAATAGCTCTGCATTTAAGTTATCATGGCCAGAAGCTTTTCCATTCTTTAACCCTTTGATTGCTGTGATGATTTCTTCTTTTCGTGGAATGTCTGTATTAACATCTAGATCATTTTCAGCCTCAGGAACATTCAATTGTGTCTGGTGGTTCCTTGTTCAGAGTTTCTCTGAAATGCTCTGCCCATCTTGTTTCCTGTCCCTCTGCTGTCGTGGTGAGATTTCCTTGCTTATCTCTTACTAATGTAATATTATTATAATATAATGTTATTTTGTATACTGTGCTTTGTTCATTTCTCAGTGCTGCCTCTTCTGCCTGTCTTGCAAGACCGTCTAGGAAATTCCTTTTGTTGGCTCGGGTTTGGCGTTTAACTTCCTTGTCCAGCTGACTGTACTGTTCACTATATAGTTGCTTTAACCTGGGGGACTTCACTTCTGTTTTCTTTCTTTTCATTTCCTTTCTCATCGTTATGGAGTTTAATGTTTCTGGTGTTATCCAGTCTTGCTTCTTGCTTTCCTGGAATCCCAAGCATGATTTGCTGCTTTCCTTATATATTGTTTAAATGGTGTTGAATTTCTGGTCTATATCATCAGTCAATGTCTTTTCCAGACTTTTGGCAAATTGATATCGCTTCTTTATATCAGCCGCAAAAGCTTTTCTGGTAAGGGGGTCCTTCAATTTGCTATGTCAAACCTTTTCTGTGTAGTTACAGTTGGTCCAGCCGTTCTGAGTTTCACTTTCAGTTTTGCTACTACTAAATGGTGATCACTTCCCACATCCGCACCTCTTCTTACCTTCACATCTTGTAATGCATGTATCCATCTACCGTTAATCATAATGTGGTCTATCTGGTTTCTGTCCCGACCATTTGGTGATTCCCATGTTAATTTTTGAATTTCTTTATGTAGGAAAAGTGTTCCTCCAATGACCAGGTTGTTAATGCTACAGAAACTTATTAATTTATCCCCATTTTCGTTTGCTGTTCCGCTGCCGCATTTCCCCATTACTATTTCATTATATTGAGCGTTATGGGTGGCCGGCGCGACTTTAAAAAAATTAGAGTGTTCAAAGCAGGCCTCGGCTGCCTGAATAATGGTGCATGGAATAATGGAATAGGACCTCGGTTCTATTTTGTTGGTTTTCGGAACTGGAGGTAATGATTAACAGGGACAAACAGGGGCATTCGTATTGCAGCATTAGAAGTGAAATTCTTGGATCGCCGCAAGATGAGCTGCTGCGAAAGCATTTGTCAAGAATGTTTTCATTAATCAAGAACGAAAGTCAGAGGTTGCCGCAGGCGACCTTCTGTGTTGACTGACTGTGTGCTGTGCACCATTTTGGGGACCTCCCAGTACTGACAAAACAGACAGAAAACACTGCTGTGTCCGCATCAGATTTTGCTCTGTTCCTTAGAACCTTCGGGTTTTGAGTGTTCCTCTATAAGTGCCTTCGAGCAGACGAAGAAGGACGTTCCTTGGCACCTTCGGGTGTATGAGGCTCCGTCCATTTTGGCTGGAATGACGTCTCATGAGATCGTCGGTTTTATAGCGATATAGAGTACACGTGAGGGCAAGTTCGGGCACAACGGGCTGATCACCTGTTTGCCAGTCACTCTGATTACGGAAACAACAATTAATTTCTTGTTGCCCTATAAACGCCACTAGGCATGATGGAACAACAATCAATTTCTTGTTGCCCTACGGAACGCCACTAGGCGTGATGGCCACGGACTGCTTTGTCGGTCGGCGGCTAAGGATGGAAGAAGAAGAAGAAGAATTTCATTATATGTAATGTGTGTTCCAACTTTCGCATTGAGGTCTCCCATTAATTTGATAAGATCATATCTAGGCGTGTCTTATATTTCTTTCTGCAGTTGTTGATAGAATTCAACATTGACCTCATCATTGCTGTCATTCGTTGGTGCATAGCATTGTATTATTGTAGTGTTGGTGAATCTCACTCTCAATCTTATTCTCATCAGTCTGTTGTTGATGGGTTTCCATTCCAGTAATGTCCTTTCTATTCCTTTCTGTAGAATAATGGCTACACCTTCATTGTGCTGTCCATCCTCTCTTCCAGAGTAAATTACTGTTTTTCCTGGTGTTGTTTTAACTTTTCCTGCCACTGTCCATCTGCTCTCACTTATCCCTAGAATGTGTAATCTATAGTTTCTCATTTCTGCTGTGACCTGTTTTAGCTTACCCGTCTCGTTCATTGTCCTGACATTCCAAAATCCTATTCACGATTTGTGGTCAAATCGTCCATTTTCGTGTCAGTGGCTTCCTTTCAGCTTTCATCACTGACAGTCAGACGAGCCTCAGACTCCAGATGTCCGTCCCACTGCAAAGTTTGTTCATTTGTTGTCGTTTCCGTAACTTCATTTCTTTTTACATAGACAGGGGTGTCAGCCCTATGCTAAAACCCCCAACCTGGAGGACCAGGGTGTCTGCTTTAGTCTGACCCCTGCCCGCGCAAACCTGTCCAGCTTGGTAGAACCTTCCAGGACTAAAACTCCAGCTGGCATAGCTCTGGGGGTAATCAGGGTGCGCAAGCCGCCATACCTTGACAAGGTATTGACACCAACCATCCGTTATGTGTGCAAAAATGTTGTCAAGGCTGATAAAGTTTCTGGCATGTCCTATGAAAGAAATCAAACAGAAAGCATACTTTCCTCCTTTACATAAGCCATAGGCTCTCAACACGGTAGACACTTCAGAACTGACATGGGGCTGCACCATTCAAATCATTTTAGCCTTTGGACCTGTAATGAAAGAATTTAGTTACAGTTTGAGAAACTAAGGGTGATTGATTTTTTAATCACGCTTTCTATACTATAATTTAATCTTTAAAATTAAAAAATTAAATTAAAGATTACAAACTTTAAATATTTTTAAACATTATCCAGAAAAAAATATATATATAACGTCAACCACTTTATAGTCTGTTTTATTTTTTTCGCCATGTATCAGTTCGGTTTTGTAAATATAAATGTCCTTAGCTACCATTGCTATGGATGGGTAAGCTTTAAAAAATGAAGTAAAGAAATTCTTGTTCACAGTAAATGTTAAAATCATTACCGATTTTAATAGAAAATAGGGAATAGTAGTTTTAAAAAATTAGGTCACTAGGCTACGACATTCTATTAAAATCCCTAGCGCGAAGGCTAGACCTACGTTCTCGCAAGGTACCTTGCCACGTCTGCTTCACAAATTGGGTTAGCATGGACATTATGGTCAATATCCATGTCTGAATCCAATGTTTCAGTTTCCCAGACATCATCATCCGCAGAATCAGTGATGAATTCATCACTGAAATCATCGATGAAGTAAATTGTTTTAATTTTTTTCCGCGCCAGTGAAATCTCACTTTACCGAAAAAAATCAACATTGATTATTTTCTTATAAAATTTGTTTTGAAAGAACACTTTTACGTTTTAAATAAATTTTGTATAGTATTTTATTATAAAATAACTTTATTAATTCGAAAAAAATGTTTTTAAGGTACTTTCTGCTACTTAGAGATTAGTAGGCGTAGACGTCTGATTTCTAAGGGTTGAATTGAAGAGAATTTTAAAAAAGTGTCTGTATGCCTGTGAGTTTTACAGCTCCTGCATGCTGTCTTAAAAAAACTTAACTTAATGTTAATATTTCTTAGTTTCCACTATCACAAAGGCCTTTAAAAGGTAGCAGTATCTTGATGTACCAGAATGATTGCATATTACTGATTTTATTATGCCACATCATATGGATTGCTATTGTATTACTAGAGCCTGAAAGGGCAGCAAAGAATAGTAAGAAGTGCCTAAGGAAGGTTAGGCATGAAGCTGGCTACCCAATCCTGCTGAAGTTGTAAAGCCACAAAAAACTTCAACAAAATGATATGGGTAGGTCAACTAAAGAAAATTCATTTCAACCATCCAAGACAGAATGCAGGTTCTCTGGTAAGGAGGTGAATGAAGCCATCCGGAGAAAGCTGAGAGGGGTCTTGGGTTGCTGACTCGCCTGTTTACTTCTGGGAAAATCTCCAGAATTTGCAACTGGGATGTTCGTACGTTAAATGAGAACTGGAGATAAGACATGAAGGGGATGAAGAAGACCTTGAGCTGATGGCACAGGACAGGAAGACTTGGCATAAGTTTGTTGAAGGCCCATGCTCCTTGGGGATCTGGAGGGTGATGATGAGATGTATAAAACTTAGCCAGCTCTAGTGCTGCCATTTTTGAGTTAATGTAAGCAGATATTTTACGTGTCTGTAGTGATAAATTTTATTTGTAAGGTTTGTTCTTAAGTACTGTATGTACTGGAGCATAGGTCGATCCCTAAATATAGGACGTAAAAAGGTTCCAAAATGAATTTTATAACTATATGAAGATTATAAGTTGAATGAGTTTTTCATGGATTCCGAATTCCTTCGTCACATTGGAATTTCTGTGTCTTTCTGCAAATTCTATCACTTTCAACTTAAATCTTTCCCGTTTAAAACACCTGAAATAGCCAGGCCGGAAAGTCTGAATACTGTTGTCGGCCAAGTAGCAACGAGATCTCTGTATTTAGCTAGACCTGATTTATAAACAGACTTTCAGTACATGTAAAGGTTCCATTTTCTGAATTGTTTTTTTTAATAGAATCAATTGACATGATTTTTTAAAACCATGGCTTTTGGGGCAGTCAAATATTTGCTTTGGGACCTGAGAAGGGACTTGTTATTTGATGTGAACAAATCAGTTGTGAATATTGTTTAAGGGCTGATTTAGACTCTGACAGTGACACTGACGAAAGTGAACATAGTGACTTGACTATACGTCGGAAGTGCGTTTTGAAAAGTCCAAAACTGGAATACATTTCTCGACTTATACTCGAGTATGTTTCATTTGTGAGGTTTGATCTTAAGTAATCATTTTAAATTATACATTATGCTCTGTACATTTTATAGGCACATATATTCTTATCCTTTTCTCATCTCTATTGTAGATACATTTTTTTTATATATATTGACAGCCACTATTGTTTTTGAAACCTCGAAGTGTGTCAGGACAAAGAACATTACAGTTTCAAAGGGTAAGTGAGCATGGAATTTCATTGTCATTATGAGTTATGTGGGGGAAAATGCCTCACCACAGATTTTGATGCCTGATGTCCTTTCCGGTGTTAATGTCATTCTTTCTTTACACTCTTGCCTTCCTCTGCTTCTGTTGCCCCTTGTTTTATCCATTGCCAGTGTGTAATTTTTAGTGCTGCTTTTCTCATAACAATGTCCAGTGGAGGTTGCCTGCCTGATGCCCTTTTTTTTTCTTTTTAAGTGTTCTTCACTTATAGCTTAGAATTTTTGCTTGAACCTCGTTATGTTCGGGAGCTGCGCTGGTATAATGGTTACCACATTGCGCTAGCAATCAGGTGTTCAAGGTTCAAGCTCGGGTGTGGGCATTTGTAGGAGGGTCATCGACCGGGATTTTGACTGAATAATCTGAACGGCTCCTGAGATGAACCCTCTGTGGATGGGAAGGAGCAAAGCTCCTGACCGGGTTGGAAGGAAAGTCCACAGGCTCCCCAGCCTCGCAATGACATGTCATTGGGCCAAAGAGCTGACACCCCAAGTGCCGCTGGTTAAAAAAAAAAAAAACCTTGTAGTGCAGTATTTTATCATACTCTTCACCTTGGTCACAGCGACGGTGCCATTGTCAGTACTAAAATGGCGCTGACGTTGTTGATGTGAAAAAGGTGTGACAATCACAGTTTGTTTGTTACAGGACTTACAGAGCACAAATGTAAAAATTCTTCTTCAAATACCTTGCCTAGTGGCTGTCATGAAAGGGTTGTTGTTATTTAAAATATAAGGTATCCTGGACAAAAAGATGTATCAGATGATACCAGGATAGTGCGAGGTAAGAGACTGGTCTTACAAGAAATACCCCCTTTTCTGAAAAGAATAAGGGTGTATTGACATCAAAGGATAGAATCCAGCTGTATAAACCTCCAGGTGTGATTGAGAGTAGATGTCCTGAAGGTCTATTTGCTCCCTTTCAAGATCCTCCTTTGATATTATGTGTTATTATTATAGTTTTTTATGGCTAATTATGCTAGGGGTACTAATTATAGTCTATCTATCTATCTATATATATATATATACAGTCGTGGCCAAAAGTTTAAGACCACCTAGTAAAAAATGGATATTTTCATTGTACTACAGATTGTTGCATCATCCGCTATTTTAGGGCACACTAAAAGCAATCATTGCAGTCTATTGCATCATTCTAACAATATATAATGTAAAAACACAGACTGTTGCTGTATTTAGTGTGTTTTGGTTGCTTCAAGGGTATTATCTCTGGATTTTATGTTCGCAAGAAAATGGGCAAAAAACCAACACTTTCAGCCATTCAAAGAGCTCAAATAGTGACATTACGTGTCGAAGGGTACACGGAACGTGATATTTCTGTTCAAATTGGCTGTAGCAAGACGGCAGTTCACAATGCGATCCCCGGGTACCAATTGGACGGTACTTTTCTGACAGAAAGAGAAGTGGTCGTCCTAGAAAAACAACCCCCAGAGACGACTTCTTTTTCATTTCTGGGGTAATCTGGGTTTTCGGGCAGGTTTGTATGATTTTAGTCCAAACTCATCCACTAATCTGCGAGACACAGTCCTCCGACTCTAGAAAGCAAAGCAGATCGTATCTTCTTACATGAAACTGTTGGAGAGTGTGAAACGATGGATTTGATTACCCGGTCGTCTCTAGGGGTTGTTTTTCTAGGACGACCCCTTCTCTTTCGGTCAGAAAAAGTACCGTCCAATTGGTACCTGGGGATCGCATTGTAAACCGCCATCTTGCTACAGCCAATTTGAACAGAAATATCACGTTCTGTGTACCCTTCGACACGTAATGTCACTATTTGAGCTCTTTGAATGGCTGATAGTGTCGGTTTTTTGCCCATTTTCTTGCGAACATAAAATCCAGAGATAATACCCTTGAAGCAACCAAAAGACACTAAATACAGCAACAGTCTGTGTTTTTACATTATATATTGTTAGGATGACGCAATAGACTGCAATGATTGCTTTTAGTGTGCCCTAAAATAGCGGATGATGCAACAATCTGTAGTACAATGAAAATATCCATTTTTTTACTAGGTGGTCTTAAACTTTTGGCCACGACTGTATATATATATATATATATATATATATATATATATATATATATATATATATATATATATATATATATATATATATATATATATATATATATATATATATATATATATATATATATATATATATATATAATATAATATAAGTATCAACAAAACTTGGAACTCAATTTAAATAATTTCAGCAAGTCTGATGGTGCATATTTACAATTTATTTACCCTATACCGGTTCTCTTTTCTGTTAGGTAACTTAGAAGTAACTCAAATATATTTACAGCATAAAATAAATAAACATAGAAACTTTAATTATCAAACAGAATACTGTACTTAAGTTTCAATTTTTCTACACTGATTAATATTATAATTCAATATAGTTTGTCACTAAGCTGAACTGTGAAGGTAGTAATAGATACATTCTGTCCACAAGGATTCATCATACACTGTATTTTTATCCTTTTATTATATATATTGGTGATAGAGTCTGAATAGGCCGACCAGTGGCTTTTCCTTGCCACTTATCTTCTATGTAGAAATTAAACACGCTCCTGCCATGGACGAACACGTCTGTGAATTGCCAGGCAGTGGATGCTGGGTATCTGGCTCCAATGACTTTAAGAGCACTTGCACCTCAGAGTCCAACAGAGATAGTTGATTCCTAATCGTCTGGTAGTTTGCAGGATAAAACCTGGAATACAAATAATCACAACCCCTGTATGGTCCAGCACTATTCTGTCCTCACATACAGTGGACATAACAGTGTCAGACATTGTGCTAACATAAGCACAGGACAATTTACCACAATACCCCTCACAGCAAGTTCACTGTGACTACACTTTCCTTATAAATCCTAAGTTAGATCCAGTTGTCCATGATCCGCCTTCATACAATGATTTGGTCTAGTAAAAAACACTAAGTAATACCTTAATCAATATATTTTAACAAATCCTGTCATCCTTTCTTATGTTTCTGATAAGTGTGTCGTTCCTTTAAGAAATACTCCTTTAAATACGTTATTACACTTACAGACGTACTTTGGCCATCATTCTCAATTATTCTACACATTTACAAGGCTGGCTTTTCCTCTAACTGTACACAGATGCTGGCAGTTGCCGCCTGCAACACACTCGTCCTGTAATTTTTCTAACACATACTACACACTTTCTAACGCACAAGTGGATTAATCACAGGAAAATTACATAATTATATATATATAATACATTCTTTCTTACCCTCAGGCAATACACACAAGCTGTAACAGGCTGTTAATGGGCATCTAGATCTGCCAGGCAGATGCGGTGGCAAAGTTTTATGACTTTTACACTTTTACCGCTCCATTCTGTTCAGCTGTATTTTCAAATTTTGTGGCCTCAATTTAGCCAAGGGCAAGGTCTTATATACTAGCACATCCGCCGTATCGGATGGCATGGGGGAAAAAGGGTGTTAAAAATCTCAAAATGAGGTATAATTTTGCTCTCTGTTCAATTAGCAAAATTTTAAATATTCATTATCTTTCTTAATTCTGGGCCGATTTTGATCATCTAAAGCTTGAATTATTTTGTGAATTATTCTGTATTGATCTATCTACTAATTGGTTAGTTTGCAAAATG
Organism: Oreohelix idahoensis; assembly: GCA_024509875.1. Classification (NCBI taxonomy): domain Eukaryota; kingdom Metazoa; phylum Mollusca; class Gastropoda; order Stylommatophora; family Oreohelicidae; genus Oreohelix; species Oreohelix idahoensis. The sequence goes on along the minus strand of JAMPIV010000027.1, from coordinate 14,816 downwards.
CATTTTAATATATATGCATGCTTTAACTAGCTAAATTGGGACTAACCATGATGTAACGAAGCCCTTTCCCTCGATATTTCTATCTTACTAAAATACTATTCGAGAAAGTTTATACACCTACCTCTAGCGTAACATTCCCGTTGTTGAATTATATAATCCTTTCCGGTAATACTTCTTTATTCTTTCTAAAATTAAATGGCATTGTACCATCAGTTACACAAAATGGGCCTCTATGTTCAAGCAAAGTACGTTTCACAACACACACCAAGAAGGACGCGTTTTCATTGGCTAGTGTATCTAAGAGTTCTTAACATATGGCGTGCGGTATGGTCAGATTTACTCCTAATTATTTAGAAAACCTATGGAAAATTCTGAGGGCTTATGGAATTCCCAGCCGCATTGTTTCCATTATAAAAAGCCTCTATTCTAACTTTACGTGCAGTGTTGGATCGAGCAATGTAACTTTCGAAGTGAAAACAGGAGTACGACAGGGATGCCCCTTATCAACAACATTATTTTTGACAGTCATAGATTGGGCGATGCGCCAGACAACAGAGGGCAGTCCAAGAGGAATTAGATGGACAACGTTTTCTACACTGGAAGATTTGGAATATGCAGATGACATTGCACTACTCGCGCATTCACACCAACACATTCAAGACAAAACCGATAGACTGAATAAGTATGGCCAGCAGGTTGGCCTGAACATCAATTTGAAGAAGACAGAGGTCATGACACTAAATGTGGGCAATCCTGAGCCAGTAACAGTAAGGAATCAGAAGTTAGAACAGACAGACACATTTACTTACCTAGGAAGCATAGTAACACCTGACGGCGGAACAAGCAAGGACATTAACAACAGAATGAATAAAGCGAGAACAGCCTTTGCTGTTCTCAACAACATTTGGAAGTCTTCCCAATACAGCACAAACACCAAATTAAGACTGTATGAGAGCTGTGTACTTTCTGTGCTTCTCTATGGTGCGGAATGTTGGAGAGTAACAGAGAAGGAAATGTCGAAACTGTCCTCCTTCCACACAATCTGCCTAAGGAAAATTCTCTGAATCTTTTGGCCAAACACCATCAGCAACCAAGAACTACTTATTCGGAGTAACCAGGAGGACATGCACACCATCATAGCTGGCAGACGCTGGAGTTGGGTTGGCCATGTCCTCAGAAGGGACCCTGATACCATCACAAGAACAGCTATGCTATGGACCCCAGAGGGAAAGCGAAAGAGAGGCCGACCAAAGACAACTTGGCGGAGAACTGTGGAAGCTGAGATGCAAAGAATGAACCACAGTTGGGGCACTGTACGAAGGATGGCCGCCTACCGAGCAAAGTGGAATCAATTTGTTGTTGCCCTACAAGACGCCACCAGGCGTGATGGCCACTGACTGCTTTGACGGTTGGCGGTTATGGATCAAAGAAGAAGAAGATTTAGAAAACCGTGTTGTAAGACAGACTAAATCACGACAGTGGTGTAGGAGATCATGTTTCTCCACAACATCCTGTCTCCAGTACAATTTATCAATTTAGCTGTTGACTTTTTTCATGCCATGATGTCAAACTGTCCAATATTTGCTGTCTTTGTCTTCTCCTATCTCTTTTTCCTTCAGTATTACCTGTTATTATGATATATTACAGCTTTCCTTTTCTCAAAACATGCCCAAAAAAAGTGGATTGCTTCTTTCAAACTTGTGAAATAAGCTGCCTTTGCGCATTGGCCTGTTTAAGGAAATCCTCATTACTCTTTTTGGCTGTCCATGGTATTTTTAACATTCTTCTGTAAAAACCACATCTCTGTGGCCTCTAGTGCCTTCTCTTCTTGTTTGCTAGTTGTCCATTACTCACTCCCATATGTCGGGATTGGTTCTGTATAACAATGAAAAACTCTTCGGAAAAAGTTGTAACATTTCTAAAAATTGTGAGAACATTTAATGTTTGTTCTGAAGTACAAGAATTTTCAGATGAATGGCATGTACATTCAGAACAGATACAGCACCCCTTGTTAGTAACTGTAAAGATAGTCCCACAGTAGAAACTACCTATGGGGAGTGAAGTGTTATGTTAGAGGCTTCACCATTTTAAGTGCTGCCTGCTGACTAGTTCCCCTCGTCATTGCCTTTACCTTCCGTAACGCATTAGCAGAGTCAGGTACCCATTTACAGCTGGGTAGAAGACTGGAAAGTGACACTACCAAGTTTTGATCTCAGAACCTGGTAACTGTGTCGGGAGAGGAAAGTTCTCTAACTGCTTCATGTTACTAAGGAAGAATCCAAACTTTAGCGGAAAATTTTTTCAAAAAAAATATTGTGAAGCCACATTATTAAAAGTGCTATTATGTTATTACATTTTTTTATTTTAAATATTGTAAATCCATGTTGTTAATAAATCTAGTCCTAAAAAAAAACTGCAACTTTGATCACTGATACAATAATTCCCTCCACAGAGGGCCAGAAGAGCCTGTGGGTGAGATATTTAACTGAAAACACAAGTCCTGAATTCCTTCGTGCTGTCTTTCCACTGTCACGGAGCGCTGATGTACAAACACATGACAATTTGCGGTAAGTTAAGATAAAGCACTGTGCCTATTATCTTAGACCTCTTCAGGCTGTTGGCCAGCTGCCATAATTAATTAATGAGCTGCTGCTTGCATTTTTGTGACTGGTAATTAGCTTTAATAGTTTTACAACCATATAATCACTATTTATTAGATGCTAAAAGTGGAGATGTCATTTTTTTAAATGAAATTGTGTACCTGATATGAACAGTATCAAAGTCTTATGTTGTTGTTTTTTAACTAGGGCTGCTGAGTTGTTTAACCAGGACTGCTGAACTTCTCGCTCTGTAGCAGCCAATACCAAGTTGAAGACTCCTTGATATTATCTACACTATAGATCTAGGTTTTTCCCCTGGCTTTTCTGCCATTCCGAAATGTGTTGAGTTGAAGTTATGAGCTCCAGTTTCTCCAGCTTGGTCTGCATTTAAAGGGTCATCACTGGTCCGTTGGGCCTAAATAATGTGCAAGAGCTAAGAGGAGTGGCGTCACAACGAACAACCTGGAGAGCACTGGTTTCTGCCTTATGCGCCGTGTTTGGTGCTTAAAGAATTTATTATTATTATTATTACTGGTCCTAAGCTAAGAGGAAGAAGCATACTGTGCATTCCCCGCCATCAAATATGCAGAGCTAAATTACTGTGCTCTGGTTTTGGGCTCTCCCCCTCCAGGGAATCATTACGTCCTAAACATAGCCACTTCTCAGCTTCCCCTGTCTTTCGTATGGTCCATAGTGAGATCCTCCTGCATACAGGCAACCAAGTAAAAGCCAGAGTAACGTCTGGGGCTCAAGGGGCTCCCTCAAAGCTTAGTGTGCAGTGCTGGGTTCTCAACAAGTTTCAACTTAGGGGGAATCCCTGGAAATGTGTGGATGATTTCAAGAGTCAATGAGGATGTAATTAGCCTCTTAGACAGAGATTCACTTCCACATCTGTATACTATAGCAGTGTGCATAGCTGGTGGTCATATAAGGATGACTCCAGATATGCCTCCATGCATAAAAAAAGTCTTATGTATAGTTGTACTGTACGCGTCATCATTTTCCATTTTGCTTAGTATAGAGCTCGGAGCAACCTCTGCAGCTTGTCCCTATACAGAAAGCCTGCACCAGGCATTTATGTGCTCTTGCAGCCGTGGTTTCTATCAAGTAATCAGTTAGCTCCCTGATGAGCATAGGCCTTCAGCAAACACATGCCAAGTCTTCCTGTCCTGTACCATCCGCTCGTGTTCTTTCCATGTTTTCCTCATCATTTTCACCTCTGTATCCAGTTCTCTTCTCCATGTGTTTTTTTAATCTACCTCTGCCTCTCTGTCCCCGTGGTGTCTATTAGCAGATTGTTTTACATGATAACTTGACCAGCCTCATGCACAACCTCATTAGTCACCTTGTATGATATACCTGAGGCAGCAGTTGGCCTATTATTTCTGTCATATCAGAGACCCCCTGGAAAGACATTGGGAAGTTTCAGGCTGCTTTACTTTTCGTTTCAAGAACATTCGTCAAGTCTGCTTTGTTAAGAATATATCAGCAGATGGCAGACATAAGAAGTAGATACTGCCATAGGGGGAAGGGTGGGGTGTGAAGTGTTATTGACTTCACAACATTAGTTCCATCTTTATGAGGTTGGGTGACCAGTATCCTCCCTGGCTGCCTTCACCTTCCTCAGCTCGTGAGCAGAGTTGGGTACCCATTTACAGCCAGGTATACCGGAGCGCGGTGCCACTAGGTTTTGATCCCAGAACCAGTAGCTTCACCGCGAGAAGCAGGTGCTCTGACCGCTTAGCCAGTCAGATGCCCGGCTGCACACTTTAAGTATCTCAATGCCCCAAATTATTGGTAAAATGTCAGCTCTGTAGAACTGTTTCTGATTCTTCTTCTTTCACATTTCAACTCCAAAAGGAGCATAAGCTTTCAACAAACGTATGCCACGTCTGCCTATCCCACGCCGTCAGCTCAAGGTCTGTCCATGTCTTCTTCATGTCTGTCTCTACATCTCTTTTCTTTGGTCTTCATCGACCTCTCCTACCCTGGGGATTCCAGAACAGGGATTGTCTGGTAAAGCTGTCAGCAGGTTTTCTCAGTGTGTGTTCTTATTGGAGGCTTTTAAATGTATAAGAATATCATAACATGTTTCATGTCTCCATCATTGTTGCGGTAATTCATTACTTTCTGGAGCCAAAATATATAATTGCTTTTTAAAATATATATATATATATATTGTTTTTTTTTAACTTACCTAGAGTTGGCTTTATTGAAGTCAATTCAGTGGCAGATCTGCATATTTTCACGAAGGCATATATAACAGTTATCATCAATGGCAGAGGTATATTGTCAATCTGCACCAGAGAACCAACGGAAAAAGAAAGTGGTACGTTTTCATGTGGTTTTGCTTATAAAATTTTTTTTTATAAAGAAAATTTAATTATGTTTATTTGTTTGCTTTATATATAATGTATTGTCTTATTACTGTTGGCTCCATGTGATGGGGTGTATGTAGGTATAATATAGACATTTGTAGATCTCACAACAAAGTCTTACACCATCACCTATAAGCTTGCTGCCGGGGTGTGGCACATAAATAATTCAATTTGAACGCCATGTTCAATCTCCAGCACGTTTATGTATGTATATATATATATATATATATATATATATATATATATATATATATATATATATATATATATATATATATATATATATATATATATATATCCTTTAGCACGCTGCATTCTTTTCCCAAAACAGTGCTCCTGCAACTGCATTCTTTTTCACAACACCCCGTTTTTATAGTGGGTGACTTGTAATGTCTATAGTTTTTGTGTTTCTTGGTCAATTGCTATAATTTTTGGAATTTATATAAGTAAATGAATGATGAATCTGATGATATAAAATTTGTTTGTGTACATGTTAGATGTGATAGGAAGAGAGGAAAGGAAAGATGAAAAAAACGAAAAAAAAAATAATAAAAAAAACGTTTTTTTAATTTTAAAATTAAAAAAAAATTTTAAAAAAAAAACCAACAAACGAATAGTCCATATCCCCTGCATCTCAATGAAAGTCATTTGACCAATAGACCAATACAAATCAAATGGCGATCTTTTCGTTACACCCATCATCAGTAGCAAAGCTACAAACGCCCTCATCAGCAGTGACATTCGGCCGTAACCCTAAACCTTTCCGATAAACCTAATCCTAACCCCTAAAATTATACATACTAGCAATGCCATTCTACTTTCGTTTCCATCTCAGCCATCAAACATATTCTGAGAACCGATATCAGCGCTTATAAAGACAAAAATCTCATCCCCACCGCATGGCGTCAGAATCCAATAAAATTAGAGCAAAAATGGCCGCGTGTTTGATGCCGATTCATTTCGATTTTAAAAATTCACAGAAAATAAACGCGAATACATCCATTACTAAAAAAAGATCGGAAACGGAAGCTAACTCTCTCCCAGATAAGTTTAAAACTTAACATCCGGGGTGATATCACGTGTGCACACATCCTAATGCTAGAAAACGAAGATATCCGCAGGCGACATATGTCGACATCAGCAGGGAGAACTTGGGTTTCTGCGGGCGACATGTGTCGCCCTCGCCCACAGCGTGCTAAATGATATATATATACACGAGGGGAAGTCAGTAAGTAAGTTACAAATGGTTATGAAAAAAATAAATGAGATACGAACTTGAACACCGTGTATTAGTGCACTTACATTTCCCCTTTATTTCTCAACATAATCTCCACTAACATTGATACACTTATCCCATCGCTGTATTAGTGCTTCACAACCTGCAGCATAGAAGTTGGTGCTCTGCTGTCTCAGCCACATTTGCACCTCACATTCAACTTCTGCATCACCCGCGAAATGTTTACCGCCAAGGTGAGCTTTTGGGGACCAAACAGGTGAAAATCACTCATGGCTAAGTCGGGACTGTAAGGCGGATGTTCAAGAATTTGCCACCCTAGTTCTTAAATTTTCTCCTGGGTTAATCGAGCCGTATGTGGTCTGGCATGGTCGTGATGGAGCAGTACTCCTCTAGTCAGTAAGCCTGGGCGTTTTCTTCGAATTGCATCCAGAGGCATCAACAGAACTTCACAGTAATGCAGCATTCACATTCTCACCTTTTTTCTGGAAATGGGCTAACAGCATTCCGTGAGAATCCCAAAACACTGTAAGCATAACCTTCCCTGCTGATGGCAGAACCTTGAATTTATTGGCTGAAGCACTGGTAAATTCTGTTCCAACTATACAGCTGAGGTTCAAGCTCTAGAGCAAGCTGCAAATATGATTTATAACACCAACTCTGACTGCCACCAGGTAGTCATCCTCACAGATGCACTGTCTGTCCTGCAAGCTCTCAAGGGTGGTAAACTTCCGCATCTGAGAAATGAACTAAACAAGGTAGCTGCCAAAAAGAGAACCATACTTCAGTGGGTACCATCTCATTGTGGTGTACCCGGAAATGAAAAGGCAGATAAACTTGCAAAAAAGGGAGGAGAATGTGAACAAGAAGATAATGAAGTCACATACTTTGAGAAAAAGAGAGCTATCCAGACTATCAGAAGAGAACAGAACCAACCCAAAGACGACTATCACACTCTCGACCGGCAGGGACAGATAACTATTTTTCGCCTCAGGACAGGGCATAACAAACTGAATAAACACATGCACAAGCTACGATTGTCTGCTTCACCACTGTGCACATGTGGATTAAACGAACAAACTGCTGAGCATGTTCTACAGGATTGTCCTCTGTATGACCAGTTAAGAAAGATATACTGGCCCAATGACTCAACACTAAACTCAAAGCTATATGGAGCTAAAGAGGAACTTCAAACAACAGTCGAATTAATCATGAGAACTCGTCTGACGGTGTAAACATCAAAGATGCGATCGCAAGAAGAAGAAGAAGATTGGCTGAAGGTGAACAAGGATGTTTCCATTGCATTGAATAACACTTTGATTCAGGTTGGTAGTGATGCACCCATGAAACACTTCACACCGTAAACAGGAAACATTTCCTTATGAATATCCTTTGAAGGAAGTCATTTTGCCCACACAAAAAAACTGCACAACAGTGCTCTGTTCTTCATTTGTACACTCCACGAGCACGGTCGCCATTTTTATCTGCTCTGCGCATGCGACACCTAGCAGTCTGCTACCTAAGCTAATCGTAAAGCTGGATGATACTGTCGCCTAATGACACCTTTAGAAACTACCAACTACCATTTTCAGCTTCCCCATGTCAGTTTGTAACCTACTTACTGACTTCCCCTCGTATATATATATATATATATATATATATATATATATATATATATATATATATATATATATATATATATATATATATATATAGATATACATATACATATATATATATATATATATATATATATATATATATATATATACATATACATATACATATATATATATATATATATATATATATATATATATATATATATATATATATATATATATATATATATATATATATATATATATATATATATATATATATATATATATATATATATACATATGAGACAGCCGATAGGATAGTCTGGCGCTCTCTCTTCCAAACCTCTACACCTCACGGTAGAAGGGGAACGACTAAGTAAGTAAGTAAGTATATATACTGAAGCACATTAAAAACGCACCACTATTATTTATACTGATGCGCAGAAGCTGGGAAAAAAAGTGTGAGAATGGATTTTCCCAGTGTTTGTCATGAGGTAGAGAGCGAATGTTTGCTGGAATGGAAAGTGCATGATTCAACCCACGGGTTTATGTACAGACTACATGAAAACAATGAAAGTTACACGTGCAACACGATTCCCAACAGCTATGACCCTGAAAATGTGTACGCGTTGTGGCAGTATCTTCTTCTTCGATCCTTAACCACCGACCGTCAAAGCAATGCCAGCTGCTGGGGAGATTAAAGTGTTTCTGCGTCTCCTTGTGACAGTCAGTGACCCTGAAAATGTGTGAAAACAATGAAAGTTACACGTGGCAACACGCCTTCGATGTGGATCCTTAACCACCGACTCAGTGGCCATCACGCCTAGTGGCGTCTTGTAGGGCAACAACAAATTGATTCCACTTTGCACGGTCGGTGGCCATCCTTCGTACAGTGCCCCAACTCTGGTTCATTCTTTGCATCTCAGCCTCCACAGTCCTCCGCCAAGTTGTTTTTGGTCGGCCTCTCTTTCGCTTTCCTTCAGGGGTCCAAAGCATAGCTGTTCTTGTGATGGCATCGGGGTCTCTTCTGAGGACATGACCAACCCAGCTCCAGCGTCTGCCAGCTATGATGGTATGCATGTCCTCTTGCTTTGCTACGAGTAAGCAGATCTTGGTTGGTGATGGTATTCGGCCAAAAGATTCGGTGAATTTTTCTTAGGCATGTTGTGTGAAAAGAGGACAATTTTGACATTTCCTTCTCTGTGACTCTCCAGCATTCCGCACCATAGAGAAGCACAGAAAGCACGCAACTCTGGGATAATCTTAATTTTGTGCTTGTGCTGTATTGGGAGGACTTCCAGATGTTATTTAGGCTAAAGAAGGCTGTTCTTGCCTTATTCATTCTGATGTTGATGTCTTTGCCTACCCCACCGTCTGGTGTTACTATGCTTCCTAGGTATGTGAAGGTATCTGTCTGTACCAGTTGCTGATTCCTTACTGATATGGGCTCAGGGTTGCTCACATTGAGCGTCATGACCTCAGATTTCTTTAAATTGATGTTCAAGCCCACCTGCTGGCTAAATTTATTAAGTCTATCCGTTTTTTCCTGGATGTGTTGATGTGAATGTGCCAGCAGTGCAATGTCATCTGCATATTCCAGATCTTCCAATGTTGAAAATGTAGTCCATCTTATTCCTCTTGGACTGCCCTCTGTTGTCTGGCGCATCACCCAGTCTATGACTGTTAAAAATAGATGTGGCAGTATACTCGGTATAAAAAGGCCGTTGAGACAAAACACCTAGTACATGTGCTTGAAATGCCACGACTATCTAAAAATGACCGCCAATGAGCCATTGGTATGTTGGAGACCGGAATGAGCTCGTGACCCATTGCCAGAAGGATGAATTGCCACCACAGCACTATTGTACGTCTCAATGAACGTTACGAAACCACTGGCAGTGCCCGGGATAGACTTCGGAGTGGCCAACCACGAGTTACTACCCCTGCGCAAGATCGTCATATTGTGCTGAGTCACCTAAGGAATCATTCTCTCCCGGCAAGTCAAACAGCAAAAGCAATAGTGGATAGACGTGGGCAAGTCTCTCGAATGACAGTCATACGACGACTCAGAGATACAGGCCTTACTGCAAGACGACCCTATGTTGGGCCAAACTTGACTCACAGACATCGTCAGCAGTGCCTGCAATGGGCAGAGCAACATGTCAGATGGACTAGACTGCAGTGGTATGCTGTCCTATTCACAGACGAGAGCAGATTCAACATATCCTTTGCTGATGGACGTATGCGGATTTGGCGACGGTGTGGAGAGCGCTTTGCAGATTGCTGTGTTCGTCAGCACAACCGATTTGGAGGTGACAGTATTCACATTTGGGGAGGATTCAGTTTTCACCATCGCTTGCCTCTTCACATCTTCCATGGAAATGTTAATGCTGTGACATATCGAGATGAGGTTCTGGGTGCATTGGTTGCTCCTGCGTTCACAAATTATCCAGACTTGCAGCTTCTCCAGCAGGATAACGCATGTGCGCACACCGCTTGCATTACGCTGCAATATCTACAGCAGCAGAACATTGTGACAATTGATTGGCCTGCCCTATCACCAGACATGTCTCCTATAGAACATCTGTGGGACGAGCTTGGATGCAGAGTCTACAGGCAAGGTTCTCCAGCTAATCTGCAACAGCTCGAAGCTGCTCTTACACGTGAATGGGAACTTGATTCCCCGGAATTTCCTTCAGAGACTTGTGCGTTTCATGCGGAGCCGCTGCCAAGCTTGTTTGCAAGCACACGGTGGACATACCAGATACTGAGGATTGTGTGAATGAATTTTTTTATTGGTTGCATTTTTGGTTTTCTCCCTTGCCTGCACAGAATGCAATGAATTTCATAACAATCAAATGTACAAATTAATGACCAGCATGGATTCATAGAAAAATGAATAAAGATTCCAAATATGTAAACTTGTAAACACTTATATTTACATTTCACACTCTGTTCCTGGATTATACAGGTGGTGCGTTTTTAATGTGCTTCAGTATATATATATATATATATATATATATATATATATATATATATATATATATATATATATATATATATATATATATATATATATATATATATATATATATATATATATATATATATATATATATATATATATATATATATATATATATATATATATGTGGTGGATTTGGTGTTATTCTATAAATATTATTAATTTTAATTCTATATGGTGTGAGGTCGGCTATGCAAGCCCCTGAGGTTTATTAAATTCATATAAGTTTACAGGGAACCTGTCTGCTTCCACCATTGACCTCACCCTATTATATATATCTTCCCCTACTGAAGTGTAATGGGGTGTGTATGTTGTCTAGCAAGTGTCTAGGGTATATGCAATGTGATGAAGTGTAGAAACAGGACAACAACTACACCTATTACTAATAAACAATGATTAAACAAGTCACTGGTTAAGTTTTCAATTTAACATATTTTTTACAATTTATTTTCCTGTATCTTTGTTATTCTTTTAGACACAGGAATAATCAACTCAAAATGATAATATAAATATTTACAGCAATTAATTCACAAATATAATTGAGTCTGTGTTTTCCCACAATTATTTATATAAGTCAAGTTAGAAAAGTGTCAAGTATTCCTTGCTCCTAGAAAAAGGTACAGGTTATTCGAACGTTTGGATTCATCACTGTCTGACACAATATATTTTGGGAAATTGAGAGTTGGATTGTTTGCGATATCAAATACCCCAGACACGATTGCTTATCTGGGATTTCTGGTAACAGGCTGACTGAAGTATACTATGTCAGCTTCCACTGCCAAGTCACGCTTCTGCTTCTTGTAATATATTTATGTGCAGGCACTCAGTAGATCTGGCCTCACTGCAGAACTTATGGTCAGGTATTTGATCACCTGGGCCCACTTTCAAACGTAAAAGAAACCCGCATCAAAGAAATATAAACACTAAATAGTTGAATATTGCGATATATGGCAACAATCCAGATCGCTGCTAGTGCAGAATAGCAAACAAGAATGTACTCCTTTCTTGTCTTAAAACAACTTTAGTGAATGAATTCTTTTTAACAAGTGGCCCCGAATACCAACTACTAATTGTTTTTATTCAATCGTTAGTATATTACACCACAGCCAATCAGGGACCGTTTGGCTTCTAGCGTTCTTTTTCAAAACTGACCTCAAATATTCAAAATTAGGACTCCTTCCCCTCTACCCCCACTACGGGCAAACTGAGAAAGATTTTCAAGTCCATTCGTCTATCTGTCTTCTGTCCAACTTCTTTATTTCTTAATAGTTTTAAATTCTGATACATACTTATTGATCCTGTTGTTATCTATCGCACAGTCATTACATTATTTTATTCTTGTATTTATTTCTAATGCCTAGTATCGTTTTATTTCTACAATGCTTCAAAAAACTATTTCCTATCTCTCCTATTCAAATATGTAAACATGAACTAGTGACCCTCCGTCTCATTCCCCCATTCAGTACTGCATATTCAAAAAATCTCACATTAACCTTAATTTTTTATTTTTAACTATCGCTCTCATGCAGAACGCAGCAGATCCTTGTTGTACGTTACCAAATTTTTAACAACACGTTTGTAGAATCACTACTTTAGCACTACTTCTAGTTATAAATGCGACTTGAGTGTGTGTTTATATCGGCTGACGATTCTAACAGCGTGAATCTGTGCTAAGAACGCGTGTCGATAAAAAGGGGGGTCTGCAACTTGTGAGGTCGCGTTTCTGCCATGCTACGACATTTATCTCTCAATTTTATGCCTTCGTGTATTCGTTTTTACACGTTTTCTTCTCTCTCTCTTGCTTTGAAGGCTAGGCTTGAACTGTGACGTTAGTTTCACGCAAGCGGTACTAAAATCTAGTGGCTTTGCTAGCGAGATAATTAACCCACATTTCTACAGCATACATTGGATTCCCGACTGGCATAGTAGAAGCTGTTAGTCATTAACCTTTAGCACGCTGCGGTCGACATATGTCGACCGCAGCATGCTACGTTTTTTAGCATTAGAATGTGTGTACACGTGATCTCACCCACGGATGTTTTTTTTTTTTTCGTACGCCCGGTAATACTCGAAGCGAAATCTCAGGTTATTATTTATGTCTAACCTGACATTGATTTTACGTGAGTATCCCTTTATTTCTTGTACAGAGACAGGTGTCCCTCGCCATTCAGGCAAATACTCGCCGATTTCGGAGGTACCCATTGCAGCTGTGTCGGCTCAGGAGCTGCCAATCCCTGGTCGACGACACTCCTTCAAATGTCCTCGCCAGGTCTCGAGTTAATCCAGTCCAAATCCCGGTCGACGAAAAATCCTCAAATGCCGTCGCCCAGGTTTGATCCTGTATCACCCGGTCGCCAGAGCGGTGTTGTAACCACTACGCTAGCGCGGCTCCCAACCCCCGGATGTTAAGTTTTAAACTTATCTGAGAGAGAGTTAGCTTCCGTTTCCGATCTTTTTAAGTAATGGGTGCATCCACGTTTATTTTCTGAGAATTTTTTAATCGAAAGGAATCGGCATCGAACACGTGGCCATTTTCGCTCTAATTTTATTGGATTCTGACGCCATGCAGTGGGGATGAGATTTTTGTCATTATAGGCGCTAATATCGGTTCTCAGAATATGGTTGATGACAGAGATCGAAACAAAAGTGGAATGTCATTGCTAGTATGTAAAAGTTTAGGGCTTAGGATTAGATTTATCGGAAAGATTTAGGGTTACGGCCGAATGTCACTGCTGACATGGGCGTTTGTTGCTTTGCTACTGATGATGGGTGTAACGAAAAGATCGTCATTTGATTTGTATTGGTCAAATGATTTTCATTGAGATACAAGAGATAATTTAGATATGGACACTTCGTTTGTTGGTTATTTTATTTTATTTTTTTTTAAATTTTAAAATAAAAATTTTTTTTTTATTTTTTAAATTTTTTTATCGTTTTTTTCATCTTTCCTTTCCTCTCGTCCTATCACATCTAACGGGAGCCGCGCTGGTGTAATGGCTTCGGCGTTGTACTGGCGACCAGGTGTTCATGGTTCAAACCCGGGCGTCGGCGTTTGAAGAAATGTTTACGGCCGGAAATTTGACTGAATAGCCTGAACGGCTCCTGTGATAAACCCTCTGTGGATGGGAAGGAGCGAAGCTCCTGACCGGGTTGGAAGGAAAGTCCTCAGGTTCCCCAGCCTCGCAATGATATGTCATTGGGCCGAAGGGCTGAAAGCCCAAGTGCCGCTGGTTAAGAAAAAAAAAAAAAATCACATCTAACATGTACACAAACAAATTTTATATCATCAGATTCACCATTCATTTATTTATATAAATTCCAAAAATTATAGCAATTGACCAAGAAACACAAAAACTATAGTCATTACAAGTCACCCACTATAAAAACGGGGCATTGTGAAAAAGAATGCAGCTGCAGGGGAAGTTTTCTGGAAGAGAATGCAGCGTGCTAAAGGTTAACACACGGGCTGTTTTATTTACTAGCATTTGGGAGTACAATTCTATGGATATTAGCGTTTGTCTCACTGATATTACTACATACCTCCCTTCCTAAAACATGCATTCATTGCAAGTTATTATCTGTGAGACAATTTAGCGCCAATAAGTACTATTCCCTAGGTTTTTCCTGATTTTCCTCACAAGGATGTCTACTCAGGAAATCCGCTCCCACGTTTTCCGAACCGGGTATATATTCGATGGAAAATGTATAAGGTTGGATCAATAAAGACCAGCGTAATAATCTAGAATTTTCATGCTTGGCCTGGGACAAGAACACGAGCGGCTTGTGATCTGTTTGCACCACAAATGACCTACCATAAAGATAAATTTGAAACTTCTTTATGGCCCAAATTAACGCTAAACACTCTTTTTCACTGGTTGAGTAGTTTTTTCCGCTTTGTTCAACTTGCGGCTAGCGTAAGCAACTGGGTTCAGTTCTCCATCCTTTGAGGTGGTCCTCTGTAACAAGGTGGCTCCT